>CM025652.2:3898234-3950230 GCA_014621495.2 Entosphenus tridentatus
TTTGGTTTACGAGACCAACGCCTTACCACTTGGCCACCACGCCTTCTGCTTGGGGTAACCTTTTACAATTTTTAGGCATTTGGTGTTTTGGATTTGGAAATCTATACCCTCCAAACGAATTAAGAAACAAATAAATATACATTATCAGTCGATGCTTTGAATTATAATACACCTGACACTGACCTGAAATGTATGCTCTGAAGCTCATGCAGTTAGACTATATTGGCCAATTGACAAAATCAGCATGAATGGAGATGCAGGGGATTGAACCCAGGGCCTCAAACATGCAAAGCAAGCACTCTACCACTGATCGACATCCCAACCTTTGACCTAGTTTATAATCCTGAAAATGCAGATGTTATGAACTTGTCCTGACACAGCCATACCAATTTGACGTAACAAGTATAATCTGAGTTTGAAGAAAAACTGAAAATAGCTGAATAATGTGATCTCATGCCCATATGAACATAACTAAAAAACGCTGACAAAAAAAATCTATCAGGTATATGAGTTGAAGCGTACAACACACGGCGTTACATAAATACACAGTTCATGAATTGTTGAGGTAATTAACGTGAGGCTCCATTGCTTGCGTGAGGCTCCATTGCTTGAGCAAGCCATTGAGTCTATGCATTCTTATCAAAAGCATGACCTTTGAACTCTCGTAGTTCAAACTCTCGTAGTTCAAAGGTCAATAAAATGTGACAAAGCAAGAACATTTCACACCAGCAGCATGGATGGGAATCGCACCCACGATCTTTGGTTCACGAGACCAATGCCTTCCCACGTGGCCACACGCCATCTTCTGTTGATAATTATCTTTTACAATTCCACCAAAAATTGCAACAGGTGATTTTTGGGGTGGAATTTGTTGTTTTCGGTATTGAAAACGATATCATTCCAAGTGATTTAGAGAGAAGTTAAGCAACATTTAGCGTGAATTCTGGCTGTCATACTGGACTTGACATTGAACTGAAAAGTATCCTCTGAAGCATATACAGTAAAACTAAACTTGTCACTTGACAAAAAGCAAAAGTAGTGGAGATGCTGGGGATTGAACCCAGGTCCTCATACATGCAAAGCAAGCGCTCTACCACTGAGCTACATCCCCAACTGTAGGGATTTTGATTAATCCTGAAAATGAACAATGAAGATCTGACATTAACGCATCCTCACGCAGCCAGGTTGACTTGAATTTAAAGAAAACCATTGACAGTCGCTGAATAGTTTAATCTCGTGCCCATGTGAAAACAACTGAAAACTATGACAATAAAAATCCATGAAGTATATATATGTTTGATTGTGAAATACATGGTGTTCCATTCATACACAATTTATGCATTTTGAGGTCATTCACACGAGGCTCCATTGCTTGAGTAAAGATCGTCTCATTGAGCGCGCCATTAATTTCCTCCAATCGTCTTAAAAACCTCAACTTTTAACTCTTGGAGTTCTAATGCCAAGAAAATATGACAATACAAGAAGAGTTCCTACGACTGATTCATGTACCGGACGACTGAACCCACGATATTTGGTTTACGAGACCAACGCCTTACCACTTGGCCACCACACCTTCTTCTATTACGAAATTTCATTTTTTTTTTATAAAAAATATGAAACGGCCATTGTCAGGAAGAAATGATCATTGTGTTTGATATTGACAACGATATGCTGCCAAGTAATTACGATTGAAGTAAAACGCAATAACCTTTCATTTTTGTAAACATTCGGGTCGTGAACTGTTCATGCCATATGAGCAAGCTTACGTGGCCTGCTTGATTGTCTACTTACTGAAGACCAGTTGCTGCTTGACCTCTTATGAAAATTATCCTGGCCCTAAAGGCATGACATTCTTTTGGCAATTTTCCCTTGTCCCCAGACACGTTTGGGTCTGATATCAAACCACCTGCTCACAGTCTCTTTTAAGGAAGAGCTTCTCAAACCCCATGGTCCACGATGGTGCATGTTTACCAATCCTCAGGTGTAATTCATTATGTTTGTATTTTAAATGTATATAATTGGCAAACACAAAGCAGTGGTGGGTGGTGAGCACCGGAGTTTTAGAAGGCCTGTTTTAAGGGAAAATAAACGTCGCTCTAACATAGTAAATAGAGGGTTTAATAGTTGAATAGTGATTCGGCTGTTATCGTACGCACAGCTGTTTGGTGCATCCGTTCACAAGCAGACTGTGGGGGGAGGGTGGAGGGCAGATGGAGTATTGGGGAACAGAAAAAAAACAATCACTGTGGAAACGAAACGCGCGGGACAGCGTCCTGTATCACCACATGATCCGCTAAAACAACTGTGGAACGCTGTGGTCAAAGTATCAAAGACACAGATTGGTGGGGATACAAGTGGGAATAATCAAGACAATTCTAATGGAGCTCGGTCCTTCTTGGGCATGGAAGGGTTTGCCAGCATGCTAACATTAATTACAAGTGTCCAATTTCTGTGTAAAAATCGCATTTGACCAAATCACTCGGGAGTGCGTTCAATATTTCTTGGATGGTTGACTGACATATTTGTAACACGTGTTGCAGAGCCACATTGTCAGCGGAGGGAAATCCATAACAATCCATGTTGTACTGCACTCTGCTCCAACGTCCATGCTCTTCCCATTTTCAACTCGCAATGACCAGCATGGTGAACGATGGTGCAGATAACCCCCACGCCTCGCACGTGCGGGAAGGCCCTCACAATACAGCAGTTGACGAACAAACAAAAAAGGGACTGGTTGTGTTTATTTTGGTTAACCGAACACGTCCACGTGTGATATAAGTGCACTGATACCCAATGGAAATGAACTTTCATGACAAATTAAGAGGACATTGTTGAATTGCACACCCATTACCAGGAAATTCCACAATGTTGGGGATGGCTCTTTTTCAAGGATTCTCTCTTGAAAGTCACCGAGAGCAAAACGGTGAAATGAGCAATTCTGGCCCGAACAATACGTCACTTTCCTGCCCAGAGCGGATTCGGGCAGCGATGCACGTACCAAATGGATAGGGGGCTATGATGCTGCTGCTGTGGATGTCTCAAATACAGGCAAGCTCTTCACATCTGCTCATTTTGCTTTTGTTTTAACCCAGCACCGACCGACAATCCATCTTCGTTAATCTCTGCTTGCCGTGGGAAACATGACGAGATATACAATACAGTTGTTGCATGCAACCCCGAGTATTTTACCATACGAAAGTGAAACATTTCACGGGGGGGGGGAGAGGAAATGCGCCCTGTTTATTGTTAGCCACAAATAATTCGGGAGACGGGCGCAACTCAATTAGTCTGGTACAAATAGAATTGTAAGAAGAATAAAAAAAAGCACCCGTGGAAATTAACTGTCCAAATAAGCGGATGCGAGAGTAACACCGTGTGCGTGGGCGTTGTCAGCATCACAGAAGCGTGAGAGCGAGCATCCCACACCCCAACCAACCACCCACTCCACCATGCCCCTCAACCTCCCCCACGCATCCAGAAGCGCCTTCCCATCGCGTCCAAACAAACGGATTTTCTGCCATATACAGTGCAGCTTTTGCTATATATAGATGCACACCCATCGCATCTCTTCTGCCCGTGTGCATGGAACACCGCTTGCTCCGCGCACCGATCTCCGCACGCTCACGCCGCGTGCGTGTCAATCATCCGGCCGATTAATCGCGCAGCAGGTTACGTAAATGCAGCGACTACCGCAGGAAGAGGGTGAAGCGGGCGCCAGACGTCATCGGGCACCGCTCAGACCTTTACCGCGGACGCTTGCTGAATGCTTAATGCAGAGACGATGGTTCAAAACACGGTTGAAGGGTTTAGTCGCACGCTGCGATATTGCTCGAACGGTCCCAAGGCTTTGCCGAGCGAGGAAGAGCTAAAAATACGAAGTGTTGATTACGCTATATATTATTTTAGGGCTCTACCGTACGCGTGTATTTTATGCGGCGTGAGCACGATTCAATTATACACTGCTGGGGAAGCCCTACAATTTGCGCTCGTGTGTCACTATAAATTATACAATGGGAGGGAGGATTTGCGCAATTGTGCACTATGACCCCAGTAATCAGGGCTATCTCAGCCATGGCTTAGAATCAGTGAGTGGCGAGCGATATCTAAAACCGGTCCTGGCAAGCCGATTCAGAAACCCGCCTAGACCAGCGTGGTTAAGTACCGTTTGGTTAAACTCCCAATGACTTGACACGGCGTGGTGAGCCTTCATCTAGCAGCGGATTGACACATGGGCTTAATTATTCATTTAATTTCTGCAATATTCTGGTATTGTACATGAAATATATTTATTTAAGGCCTATTTCTAACCACTGATTTTCGCGATTGTTTTTGTTAAATCGTAGATTGATAATTTAATTGACACGTCTCATTCTCTCTATGCGTTTGCGCTGCCATGAACGTTATCCCGCTTGAGGCTGCATTTTGTTGCAAATGCTCTAGAATATTCTTCATGACCGTAGGTGTTTTATTCGAAAACAATTGCTTAGCGTGAACGACACGTTGCACACGGACATTTGAACAGAAATACTTAAAACACCTGTTGTAAAAAAAGAACAGTTTGCCAAGATAGCAATTAACCTAGAAATAAATTGCAAGCGACAAAGATACAAAACAAACGTGTTACATTGAAAAGCATACGCAAATTACGTGGATGACTAATCACAAGAAAAGTGAGCGGAGTTAGGAAGAAGTGAGGTGTCAAATGAGTGCCAAACAATTATGAAATGGGCAAACGTTCCTGCGAAGGGAGCTGGTAGGAACGTTGGGTTGCTCGGTCAATGGCCAGGGTCAACGGCGGCGTGGTGTATTCCGTAAATATGGCCGATTGTGAGGGCGGGCACAAGCCGGCGTGAGTAGGTTAAACGTTGCGTTTTATAAGGGCACCACGGGGTGACCAGCCCCTCCTTACCCAGCCCCACCCCTTCCACCCAGCCCCTCCCTCCCCACCCTTCCCCTCCCTGCACGACAGACGGACGGACACAATAATCCCCTGTAGGCTGGTGTAACCAGGAGGTTCCTACCAGTACTAAAACGTTGAATAAATGCACACTAGATGTTCGCAGGGGAGAAGAAATTATTAAATCATAGAACATCCATAAGACAGGAATTATAGCTTCATGGTTGCAGGCAAATGCATTAAAATAGAGCGTTCTTCATTTATCAGTGGGTAATGAATAACTGAAAGTGGTTACGATATGTTCACTTGATTTATGGGATCCTGAGAGCAATGTACAAAGTACTATTTTTGCATTTATCAGAATATAAAAAAAAAATTGCAACACTATAATCTTGTTTTTGGTGGTGTGTAGTCTGCAGAACATCATGTGTAGATATGAAGCAAGTTTAAACCTGTCATTTATTGCATATTTTCAATCATCAAGCAACGGTTGTCTCATACTGCATTTATATTGACTTGAGACCATGTGCCAAATGTGAAATAGCTCCTATTTTATAAAGCTATGCTATTGATTAAACTGCCGCACAGTAAAATCCGTGATTGCTATAGTGATGGTTGGTGTAACTGAAGCACACCGAGGGGGGGGAAGGCAACACACACACACGTGTGACTTCTTCGAGAGTAGAACATCCGTAAAAGATGAGTGTACATAGAGCATTCCTCGTGGATCATAGTATGCACTACAAAACACAACGGACAAAAGAGAGACCTCATGACATTTTGGGTACATTTGCATTTTGAAAAAAAAATTATTGGAAGACATTAGAAAAATACTCTCTCGTTCTTTCGGTAAAGTCACGTAGGTATAAAATAAAATTAAATCACAATTCCTGCAGTCACGAAAGCTTCAAACATTAGAAAAAAACATTTAGTGTAATTCATAAAACATCACAAACGACTCGATGTTTTTCTGGAGTTATAGAAAACATCCCATTTATTTGAGTGCTTCTTTTGCACAACTCGTCATCAAGAATGGCCCCATTTACAAACACGAACATACACGAGTTTACCCCCCTTCAAATGAAGCCTAGATTTCAAATTTGTGGTTTCCTAAAAGGAAAAAATATATATTCTGAGAATCAATAGCATAGAATCAATAGCAAGTCTGCTTCTGGATGCACACAGCCTGCTATTCGGAGCCCAATGCTCAGAGTTTGTGCACATTAATTGTGGTACGGTATGTGTTTTGAACATATACTGTCCGCTGCACAAAACTGGTTTACTGACATTGCAGAATGTACAAAATGAATCCCGCTATACAGCACATGCATCTTTTTTTAAATAGTCAACAAGGAACACTTCACACTTACTTTTAATTAGCGGGGATTAAAAACACCAGATTAAGAGAGACTAAATTATTCACTATGAGATCATATGACCATTGTGTGCAGCATACACAAATTCCTCATATGCATGCCTAAAAAGTAATGATTAATTAATATCCTAATCGAGTGACATTCTGCTCATGTTACTCTGTTCAGCAGCCAAGGGGAGGCACTTTTTCTGGCCAGGTAGGCATGGTGCTAATGAATTAAACTAAACTTTTTATTTTGTAAGGCCCACTGAGCTATTTAGCTCTTTTTTCAGAAGCGACCTGGCCACAAATTATAGTTCTACGAAGTGGCTTATCACATGCAAATGTATTGCAGCCAAATACTCTAAAACACGTTTCTAAATATGGAGGGATAAAACCGGAGGACCCGGAGAAAAATCTAGGCGACCACGGGGAAAACACGCAAGCTCCAAATATACAGCAGGCATCGGGATCAAACCCACGACATCCTGTATACCAGGCCAGGTAGTTAACATTTCACCACAGCGCCAAGAGGAATGCCTTAAGAAAACTTATGTTGGTGCTGCCTAAATCCATACAAAATTACACTTATATACGAATGAGCCCTCATCGAATGATTACTTCTGAACAAAACATTACATCCTGTCAACTTTAGAAAATGTTCAACTTATTGCACTTAAGGTACAGGAGGAGGGTTTGGGAAATGACATTTAAGTGGCATACATGTAGACAAGCTTAGCTCACAACATCCCAGAGACTCTGCAGGGTGAATCCATCACGCAGCTTCTCCACTGCAAGACCGAGATCTTCGTTGAATATGGGATCCCTATCTTGTTGCTGTAAACCAAAGTGACACGATACATGTTGGAACCACCTCTGGTGTCTGTGGAACGACAGCCCTATTCCAGACGTCTTGTAAATCCACTTGGATGCATTTGTCCCAGCTTTGTATCATTGGTTCAGTCTGTGCATATCCATCAATTAAGTCAAATGAGCTCTAAAATAGGCTTCACTGCATTGTGCAACATTTAATATAATTTTTTTTTCACAATTACTGTGTAGACGAATGACACTACATATTAAAAAGGGATGCCAAAATAAATTGAATGGAAGATGACTGGTGACTCAGGAGAATGATGTATAATACTGAGCCAATATCACAGAAAGCCTGTGATGAAATCCTTAGCTCTCAGCTGAAATAAAATACAATTCTCAAGTGCAGCAAGCTGAATGACCTCATTTAAGTTGCCAAGGACTACACATGTTACGGGAAAAAATATTGATTGTTCTATATGGATGGTAAATGCCAAAAATGGGTGAATTTTGATTGCGTAATTTTATTGACCATCTTGTTTGGCGTACCTTGTTTCCATCGGCAAAGTAGGCCTGCGAACAACACATGGAAACGGGTATGTAATGCATAAATGGCATTCCTCGTGGTATAGTTAGTGACTAGTACTATATACCCCATTAACAACAATGTAACATACAAAAAAGCATTTAAAGGGCCAATTTGAAACAAAAGTGATATTTTCGTTTCTAATTGAATAATGATTTACAACGACTCTTCTTCTTACCTATAAAATAAATGTTTTGTCTGTCTGTGTGTGGCCGAAACTTGCGAAGGATTTGGCTCGCAAACCGTGGGGTTGATGTTGTTAAAAAGTAGCCAGGTATCACGCCATAAGCCCCGTGCCGAGCCAGCACTATTACCATTTCGCGCCCGTCACCTTTAAAGTAGTGTAATAAGCGATTTAGTGCTGTTATTTGTTATTCATGTATTAGCTAGCGCATGTTCGACCCTACCAACTGACACGCGTTCGGTGATGGGGAGGGCCCCTACCAAGTCACACGCGTTCGGTGGGGGTGAGGGGGGAATTATCTTTCGTGTGGATACTGCGCAAGGTAGCACACATTTACAGCTCTCTTCAAACATTCATTACCATGACTGTTTACTCATTACAAATTGCCTTTTATCGGTAAGACATTTAATGACAGGGATTAAGCAATGTTTTACCCGAAGTAACACGATTTTTCTCCCCGACTACCACTACCTTTGGCTTTCGCGACCACGTATTTATGTGAGGCCATGACACTTATGCACACGTTTTCTCTTTGAAAATTGGTACATTTCTAAATATCACTGTCCTGCTCACAAAATCCAGGTTTGAGGGGAAGAATATCCTTTTTCTGTACTCTTGAGGCATAAGTAGCCTCGCAATATCACTTACTGCATAAATATACTCAATTACGTCATCATTCTATCATATTTACACTTGCCCCCTCAGTTCAGGGGTTGAGCAGTGACGTGATGTCAATTACGCTTGATTGGTGCGCATCTGCTCATAGTTATAGGTAGGTTAGGTTAATTTTGTATTTCGTTGACTTTCAGAATTTGCCGCTCTTGCTCGCGGCAAATGTTTGCACCAAAATGGCGGAACACCCTCGCGGTCGCTCCTTATTACTTGTTATACACGCGTGCATTTCCCCTCTCCCTTGCTTCTTTCGCTATGCGTGTGCACGTCCATGTGTGCGTGTGAGTCCATATATGTGTGTGCGTTGTGTCTGTGCGAGTCCGTGTGTGTGTGTGTGTCAATGTGTGTGCGAGTCAATGTGTGTGTGTGTGACAGTCGCTGTGTTTGTTTGTGTACGTCCATGTGTGTGTGTGCGGTGTGTGTTTAAGTCGATGTGTGTGTTTCAGTCGATATGTGTGTGTGTGTACGTCGAAATGTGTGTCTGCGTGAGTCATGTCTTTGTGAATTTCATGTCGTAATTTTCTTAGCCTCGTCAATGGAAGCAGTCAAACAATTAGTCCACTCCTAGTCATTAAATGATGGTGTGTGGGGTCCAAACTGTCCCCATTCCCACCAAAATATTATCCGTCTATAAAAAGGTATAGCCAATTACCATTTTTGGTCTTTTTCAGTAGACTGCAGTCTCTAATAAGGTAACTAAATTCTCTTATGTGTCTTAATTCGGACTAATTTAATCTCGTCAGCCAATCACACTTTGGTCTTTTGGCGGGCTGTCATTGTCGCCATACCTGAGAATTTTCATCCACAACGTCATCATCGACTAAAATAAAAATCATATTTTCGTCACTAATTTTATTTTAAAAATGTACACTGGTGGGGTGCAAGTTTGTACCACGAAGGCGTCGCTTGGCTCATCCTGTTGAATTTCCACGTCATCCAAGGCATTCTCCACTGTCACTTCATCAAGTGGCTGGGGCTGCAGAAATACCAATACCCACAATATAATTACATAATAGTACAGGCATGTGGTGAAAAAGCACACAACTATGCTAAACTATTTTTTTTTCCAGCTATATAGCTCTTTAACAGAAGCAACCTGGCCACAAATGATAGCTCAACCAAATGGCTTATCACGTGGAAATTGATAGCAGCCAAATATTCTAAATGCATGTTGATGCTAAATGTGGAGGGACAAAGCAAAGGACCCGAAGAAAAATCCGTGCAACCACGGGGAGAAGATGAAAACTCCAAATATATAGACGTCAGGGTTGGGATGGAGCCCACGACCTCCTGTATACATTGCGAGGCAGTTAACATCTCGCCACCACCGTGCCCTCAGAGGAGGCCAATTTTACAAGATATGTAAACAAATACATTTTTCACTGTTTTACATGAACATAAAGTGTGCTGATAATTGTAATTTCTGCCAGTCGTTTAGTAGCAAAGTATCGCTTTTTGGTGGCCGGGAGCCGTACATTTTACTTTATCATGTGGAATTTTACACAGCTCTACACAATGTGAGATCATGTGATCAAACAAGCAGAAGACACACAGCCATGAATGTTTAAAACAATTACTCACATATGCTACTTAACAATAATAATTTCTCATGTATCATGGCCAACCCATCACAGATCAGGAGGCCAATTTGTATAAAAAATTTGCCAGTAAATACATTGAAATGTACTCTTTGGTTCTTTCGGAAAAGTCACGTAAAAAGAAAATAAATTAATTAATAGAGTACGACGTTTCGATTGCAACACAAGCAACCGTCATCAGGTAGAACTAAATTTGAGAGAGACAAAACACAGACACGGAGACACACAGACAAACACACAAGCAATCGAAATGTTGTACTCTATTATTTAATTTATTTTCTTTCAACGTGACTTTACCGAAAGAACCAAAAAGTAATTCCTGCAGTCACGAAAGCTTAAAATCACATTGAAATTTATTTTAATTAATGTAAAATCATTTACATTTTTTCACGAAATAATGTACCCATTAATCACCTTACAGAGAGATGAGTCCGTGAGTGTTTGGCCGAGAACCAAACCTTGGAAAAACCTACTGTACCTCTGTGTATGTAGGAATTCAACATTAGAAACCTAAGTGGGGAACCTTTTTTCTGCCAAAGGCCATTTGGATATTTATAACATCATTCGCGGGCCATACAAAATGATCAATTTAAAAATTAGCCTGTTATATTTGGTCAAACATTTAATTAACTCACCCCTAATGTGATGGCTGGAACAGACCAAATGATTTTGCGGGCCTTATATGGCCCGCGGGCCGGACGTTCCCCACCCCTAAACTACAGCATACATAGGCAACCTTGCAGTAGAACCGAGGTATATATAGGGACTCCATATGCCTGCGATTCGTAATACATTTTTGGGTTAGATCATGTAGCTATGATGTGAAAATTACAGCCATGATCAATCCACTGTTGGATGAAGGCCTCTCCCAAGTAATTCCCATCTCTCATGGGCCATGAAATGTAACAATACACCTAGCACCTACAAACAAGCCGAATCATTCACTCCATCTCCGTACGTTGCTATCTCTTCCCCGTTACTCCATTGTTATTTAATAAGACTCGGGGATCATTATACTAAAGCTATCCATAGCACATAGCGTCTGTATTACTGCAGGACCCCAACACACATTCCTGCACTGTAGCCCGTGTGATGTGTGAGATCACGTGAGAAGGATCCTTGTCCATACCCTGTCCTCGATCTCAAACTGCACCCCGAAAATGGGGCTGGCGGAGTAGACACGGTGCAGCGACTGGATCTCTTTCACTGCCTCCTGTAGCTTCTCGAGGGGGTCGATACGGAAACCCAGCACGTAGCCACCACTCTGCATGCAACCCGTGTAAATTTTGATCACATCAGTGACAAAAATAGTAAATTATTCCCAAATGTGATGAGACAAAATTAACTCGTTTGAATGAAGACACGGACTAAGATGATTAAGTAATGTTATTTGAAATGAAGTGCACTGAGGAAAACCAAAACATTTTATTTGCTAAACAAGTATGTAAAAGAACTGACCATGATCACTTACAAACTGATCTGATATTGGGGAGAGGGAAATTACATGTCGCTCATTCCAAAAACGAATAACTCAGAGTGGACTAAATATTTGACTGCGTTTGCCAACTCGACTCAAGACTTGGCCAAACTTCCACAGGTTGTCAGACTACACTATGATGACTAAACTAAAAATGCTAAATTAACACTGCATGCAAAGCATGCAGAGGACAGACATGGTTTATCATCGCCATTGTTCTCATCAACATACACATTTATACGTACACGAAGGCCTTCGGTTAAAAGCATTGTATTTAAAAGAGCTAACTAATTTGGATTACTATATATAAAGGGCATCCCGGTTAATGTCATTATCAGAGCTAATAGTTCAAAGTTAACCTTCTGGTCCTGTTGCACACCGGTAGTTGTCACTCAAGTATATTGGGGTTGTTCATAAAACATATTTTTCATACCAGCAAACTCACAAACCGTGAGCAAGAATACAAACCATGCTCCAATAAAAGATACCTTAAAGCTAAAAATGTTCTCATGGAGGCGACATGGCCCACACATTTGCAGCTTGTTGCAGAGGTTCGCCATTGGAACCAAAGGCCACCCTGTTTAATACTGTGGGGATAATCATGAAATGTGCCGTCTGCTTTACGGTGAACGTTAAATATTCCGTGACGTTATTCGAAAAAGAGGCCAGGTGCGCTGGCATAACGGCCTAGATTTTCCACCTTTGAAAAATGAAAAGAAAGATGTAGAAAAGTAAATAAAGTATGATTAAGCGATATAGAAACTATTTTTTCTTATATGTATTTACCTGTTGTGATGTTTCTATTACCAATGCAAGGCCAAACTTGGAATCTCTTATCTTCACTGAACGCTGCAATAAAAATGAAAATAATTGTAATACACACATTGTCAAAAACTGTGTTTTACTGTACACACAAAATCATGTGATTTTCAATGTACATGTAAGGCTAACAACAATAATAACGCATTAAAATGGATGCATCAGATATTTTATTGTGGAATATATACTAGATTGCCACTGTACAATCCAATCTTTCTCTGCATCTTTGCTCTGCCTCCCTGCCTGTTTTTTTATTTTCTCCCCAACTTTCTTTTCATTCCTTTACACTTATTGGCCTAACCCTCAAGCTGCCTCCTGACCCTTTCCTGACCCCCCTTCTCTGCATTATTGCTCCTTAATGCCACAGCGTCCTGTTTGTCCCGGGCCTCGTCTGCCACCGGAACTGCCCTGGGACTCCATGGTTACCGCCCCAGCTGCCCCTGGGACCCATTGGTCCTGGGCACACCCTTCGTTGCTCCGTGACTTGTTGGTCATTGGGCCCCGGTGTCCTGAGGACGTCCGGGGACTTGTTGGGCCCCAGTTGCTTCGTCCCTTTCTACTTGGCCTCATTGACTCTGGTCCGTGCTGTGGTGTTGCTCTCTTCCCTTCCCTGGGTGGCCCTGGCGTCAACCTCTTCTCATGATTCCTTCTTCCCGAATGTCCCTCACTTCTATAAAGTGTTTGAGATGCTGTACAAATTGAAAATGTTATTTACCATGTAAAACATACTACTCACAATTTGCAGGTATGGAATGCTGACGTTGAAGCTGTCATTCATGTTGGCATGCCACACCAGACGCACGTTGCTTATAAAGAAGGTGCCCAGGTTTCCCTGCAAATAATTCATCCAAACTTTAGTGTATAGTCTTCATAACCCGTCAAAAAAATCCATCTGCTGCTGAAGCTAAAATACATTTCCATGATGCATTTATCTAAGTACATACTGGTGGAGTGGTGACACCGTTGTAAGCGCACTGCGCTTTGAACCCGGCAACCTTCGTTCAAATCTTGGCCATAACTCTCATCGGTTGCGAGTGATATCTCAACTAGTCCAGGGACTCCTCTTCACCAACCCAAACTGACCAGTGTGGTGACGTATGATCAAACTACCTCCATGAGTAATGCAGTAGAGGGAAGCATACATCCAGGAGTGGATGGACAAAGTTACGCATATTAATATTATACTATTATATTTGAAATAACAACAGTACCCTTTTATCACCAACAATATTACAATTGTGCTATTAAAGTTAAACCATGCAGACAAATACAACGTATTCATTTTACACCACATACTGGACATCTGTGATATACTGGACATATGTGAAAAAGAGCTTTATAGTATAAATACAAATTCTGATATTTTACACTTGAAATAGTTCCATACAGACGAAGTTTAGAGGCCTTTTATGCACCAATATTTTAAGATTAATTGGAAAAAGGCCGAGCACACCAGCCAGCAGTTGACACACAAACCTGGTCGCTTGACAGGTTCCATACGCCGTTGATCTTGTCGTAAACCTGTTCCTGCGGTAGAAGCCGCAGCTGCCTGTTACTGATCAGCGCACCACGAAGCTTCAGGTCGCGGTACATCTTAGATGTCTCGTATGCCCTGTTCAGAGCAATAAGCAGTTAATTAAGTTGCATTTGTAACAGGTGAATAATAGCATAATTTATTTATTTAGGACAGCCTCACCGAGTCTCAAGACTTTTCCCAGAGGGTCAGGTAACGAGATGTTTGGCTAATTCCACTTAAATAAGTGTTTTACATATATATGAAAAGGCCATCAACAAATAGGATGACATGTCAAAACTCGAGGAAGGCGGAGGGTGCTCATTATGGATGTCTCTAAGTTAACTTTCATTTCGGAAACACTGAAGGACCTGCACAAAATCCTGACATATGATGGGTTAACAATGAAAAGGTCCAGATAAGCAAGTTTACAAAAAACACTTGCTATACTTCCATCTCCTGGCCACCTTGCAGCTCAGTAGGTTTGCCAATATCACAAAAATACATGACATACAAAACCCTTGCCTCCAAAGTGGAGAGTTGGCTTTGTTGCTCAAGAAATGTTAAAAATAGGAGAGGCAAAATGTCAGCACTACTACTTGTCGACTCTGCTATGAATATGAAATGCAAGTTGCCAACCTGTGTACAGCCATTACGGAGGTGAACAGACGGGGGCTTCCGGGCACCAGGTTGGTGAAGATGAATTCAAAGCGCGTGTTGTTGCACTTGGTCAGGATGTACAGGGCCTCGGTCTGCCCGCGCAATTTCTGTCCACCAATACACAAGCCACGATTTCATTTTATTTTTGAATGTTGCTGTGGAGCATTCAAGATGAACCAATGAAAATAGGTTTCTTTTAAACAAGTAAACCCATTACATTTTAACTTAAAATTTGCAATGGTGAACTGGCCTACTAAAGCTATGGAGTGACCGTTATAACGGTCATTTTCCAGATATATCCAGGAATTTTTTACCTCTGCAATAAACCGGACTGGTTTACGTGTATTTGTTTTATATGTTCCCAATACAAGAGAGGAAAGAAGAAAATTGAAACCCACCGAATTTGCTGTTCGTGATGTGATGCTTATCACACAGTTGTAGCCAATAGCTGTGAAAACAATGAACAATACAGTGATGATCTTCATAACTAACTGAAAACCCACTGCTATTGATGACCCATATTGTTATATTATCATGGATACTGTACAAAGTTAACATTAATTTTAAAAGTCTTGAGATAACGCAAGTTAATTAACTGACAAGGTCGTTCAGTGCTAGAGGAAGCCACTTACAATCACGTTGCAGTTCAAATCCTGGGTGATGACAGCCTATCATCTCTTCGGGTTGATTAAATAAGTACCACTTCGTAGGGAAGTTAACAGTGGTTACCCTATGGAAGGAATAACCTCTGCCATAGGAATATAGAATGTTTACCATTGGCTCAGGGCTGTAAACCGGAGATTAGCATTGCGTTAATGCCCATATGAGCAAAAGAATAACCCACTTTTAAAAAACAAAACTGCTCTTACACAGTTGAATAACGAAACTGCCATGCACTTACATAGGTTCACTCTTGGCAGTGATTGCGAGTGCCAAATTAGCCTCAAGTTTGTAACCAACAACCGACCTGCAACAAGAAAAGTGCACATTCACACCAAATGATGTTTGAATTGAAAAACACAACATGTCAGAAGGTTCATACGTGTAGCGTGTAGTATGTGCCCCGAAAACATAATTGACAACAATATGGCCTAATGGCACGCCGGGACAGTTAGTTGGTGCTTCTCTAGACTTTTTAATTCCATGCAAACTGATGATGGCAGTGGCACTCACCACGATCCCCATTGTTCCCCTTGGTGTCTTCAATCGAGTCCAGAGAATCAATGAGCAGTTCTCCTGCACGCATTCTCATCTGCCTGCCCAAGGATACAACAAAGTCCATGCTCAGTCAATGTAAACATGTCACAACACAGCTAAAAGCACAATTACCACGGACAGTCAGCTGATGGATGCAACGGCGAAGCTCTGAGTTGATTTAACAGTACACTGCGCTGATACTATATATTTTAAAGTCGTGTAAATTTGGTATAGTGGTTATTATCGCCCACGGCTAACATCAGCGTGAAGTATGGTCAAGTAACTAACAACACCCGCAAGGCACGGGCATGTATTCATCCAGCAGTGGATTGACAAAAGTGCTCAATATAGCCAAGTGACTGCCCTGCTAAAGTAATACAATTTTATAACCCGATCATATATAATGAACTAAAACGTGTACATTCACGAGTGCAGTAACTCAAACCCCAATTTAAGTTTTTATGTCACGTTTAAAAAGGAAAGCATTAAGTCTTTCTTATGGACATGGTAATAAATCACTGTACAGTACTCCATGGGGGTTACATCATGTAAAATACATGTGTCGTTAAACCCGCCACCACTCGACACAGCCAATTAGTAATGTTTGTCACGTAAACAAAACATTCCAATTCGTTACTAGTACAGCACACCGGTGTGTTGGAGAGCAAATCCACAACATTTACAATCTGAGTACGACGTTTCGCCAGTAATTGCAACCGGCATCATCAGGCGACAGCCAGATTTGTGGAGAAATCTTCCTATTTCGCTCCTTAAATTGAGGGATAGATGTGATGTCGTCACTGTCGCCTTATGATGCCGGTTGTAATTACTGGCGAAACGTCGGACACTCAGATTGTAAATGTTGTGGATTTACTCTCCCAACACACCGGTGTGCTGTACTAGTAACGAATTGGCACGTTCCGTTTCCGTGACACAAACCTTATTCATAGGCTGTATCGGGTGGTGTCGGGTTTAACGACACACATTTAAATTTTGATTTAAAGCTTTCGTGACTGCAGGGATTCATATTCTTGGTTCTTTCGGTAAAGTCACGTAGAAGGGAAATAATAAAATAATATAAATATAAAACAATAAAAAATCCCATTGTTCCCCTTGGTGTCTTTTTAAATATATTTATATCATTTTATTATTTCCCTTCTACGTGACTTTACCGAAAGAACCAATAATATGACACACATTTATATTTACGCGATTTATCGCTCGCGAAAGCCTATTTCATGTTAAACGCTGCACTGTGTGCGCGAGTTGAGCGGCCCGTAACCATGGCAACACGCGGCAGGCCCCAAGCCTAACGCTAAACGTTGCAGCGACGCGGCGCTTTGCGGGAAATAAAACAACCGGCAGTGGCCAATGAAGCCGGCCTCGCGGAAGAGCCTGCGGGGAGGAAGGAGGTGAGGAGAGGGTGCCCGCCCCGTTGCTCTCACTGCGGGGAGACATCGAAGCGAATGTCGCGGTCTTCCCACAGCGCGTCCAGGGAGGCCGCCATCGCGGTCAACCCGACGCTCCCGTCTCGCCAACGCTTCCCCGACGAGGACCAATCGCAGCGCAAGGCTCGCGTCACGTGAGGCACCCGGGGCCAATGGGGCAAGCGGAGTAAAGATGCGTGGTGGTGGGTGCCAGGTTGGGGGGGGGCTGGGCGTGGCTGGCCATAAATGACGTCACGCGATTTTGGACGATTTTTGACCCCTCCCCCTCGTCACACGACGTCACAAAAAGTCAGACCCCCCCCCCTCAAATGTGACGTCACAAAGCTCTGCCACCCCCCACAAAACCATATTTCCATTTTCAAAATAAAACATGCTTCAAATCGCTTTAAACTATTGTCATTGTAGTGCGTATGTAATGTGGCGCTGCACTCTCATGTTGTAGGAGTGTTGTTATAACAATTAGTGTTGTTATAACAATTCTATATTTATTGAAAGTTGCGCATTTTGATGTGACGTCAGATTTCTCACCCCCCCCCCTCGTCACAAATGTCTGACCCCCCCTCTAGGTGCGTGACGCCATTTATGGACGGCCCCTTACTGAATTGTACCTCCAAAAGGTAAAATAGTCCACACCGTGTCAACCCACACGGTTTACCGCAGTCTTGTATGGGGGAATTGAATTAAACAATAACTGTCTATTTGTTTGTGTTTCTCCCTTGTGATGGGACTTTGTAGGAGGATGGGTTTTATAAAGGGGCACGGGGTGACCAAAAATGGTCTGAATTGATCTGTAATAAGTTAGTCACTGATAAAGGGTTGACAGCTATGAGTAGACACAAAAAACTATGAGTTAATAAAAAAAAATATTTTTGTTGTGTCTCTGTTTCTCCCTTGTGATGGGACTTTGTAAGATGAACGTTGAGATTTATAAAGGGTACGGGGTGACCAACAAGGTCTGAATTGGTCTGTAATAAGAGAGGCACTGATAAGGGGTTGACAGGTATTGCTTTATATGCAGCCCATGTTGAAGTTGGATGAGAGCTTCCACTCGGGTGTGCGAGTCATAAAAGGGGTGGTTATTTGACCATACTTCACGACGCTGGTCAGTGTGGGTTTAGTTAACGAGGGGAGCATAGACGTTGGCCCAAAGTGCAGTACAATTGATGTCGCTGTATTGCCCTTTACTGACAATGTTGCCCCTCGGCACTAACCAGGCTAAATTCCGCTGAGCTTCCGATATCTGCCACTGATGCCGACTATATCCACAAATATGATACAATTTTATGCATTGGACTATGTATGTTAATAAAAATACAAACAAGCATGTTAGCCAATATCTTCATATTTTATTGCAATATTGTCCAGTTTATGCATTTGCATCCAACAAAAAAAGATGTTAAAACTGCATCTCAATGCGCTTGGAGGCCATTGCTCAAAATTAGTAAAAAAAAATATATACATATACTTTAAATCAGGTGCGCCTATCACACATGTATTTCATAATTTAAGTTAAAAGGCACTTCATGCACAAGACGAATTAATGTTTCTGAAGCACAGCATTCCTTGAATCATTGTCAAAAACTTCAAACGTTTAAAATTACTTCCGCACACACTTTCAACACAATTCCAGTTTTTCAATGAGAAAATATGGCACTAGGTTAACACCTAAATGTGTCATTTAGTAAATTCTATAAAAGTATATTTTCGTTTATACAACACATACAGTATAAAATATTCAAATCAGCACGGATTTTGGAAGTATTGCCCATTTGGTACAAACATACTCGTTTATCAAGAAAAGCCACACTTGAGTCCAATTACTTTGTTTATCAGGAGGGTCCTGCCTTGGGTGTTTTTTTATTTTCAGCCAATTTATGAATAAAATCTTAACTTAAAGCTTTCGTAACTGCAGGAATTTATACGCTTTGGGTCTATCGGTAAAGTCACGTAGATTAAAAAAATAATTGTAAAAATCATGTTTCGATCGCAACACAAGTAATCGTCTTCAGGTGAAAAAATACAGCAGGCCGACTGCTGAGGCAGGAATATAGTGAGAGAAGATGATTGCTTGTATTGCGATCGAAACGTCGTGATTTTGTATAATTTTATTATTTTTCTATCTACGTTACTTTACCGAAAGACCCAAAGAGTATAATTTATGAATTATTTATACATGTGGGAGGAAATCGGAGCACCTGGAGAAAACTCGCGCATGCGAAGGGACAACACTCTATCCCCACCGAGATGGAGATTAGTCCACTTGCTGTACTGCCTTTTTCTGGCGAGCCAAGGTATGGCACCTCGACCCCCACAGGGAGTTTTATAACATGTATGGTCCACCTACCCGAGCATTCAGTGATGGATTACAAGCAGGTGCCGCATTAACCCTGCTAATTGACATGAGACTAGAACGCCTATTTTAAATGTATTGTGGATTATTAGACAACTTGTTATCTCAGTGATGGGCACACATACAAGCGGGCAAATTTTCTTGCACTCAACTCAATAGTTGTTATCCACATGGCCATTTCAAAAATTGATGTTAAAGGTTCTCAAGAGGAATGTGTTCTGCTTTCCTGGCATAAATTGCAAGTTTTAAAAGAGTTAACTATGCTTAAAACTGTACCTGTGTGAACTTTACACACACAGTTGCAATATGAAAGGGATCTTGAAAACGGATTTCGTTACATTTAAATAATAGGTACCACTGGGCTATCAATATAGAACACATTTACGATACTGAGAGCGTGTTAAGTTTATGTTTCAGAGTAATCACCACTATAACTTACAAGCTTGTATTCATCTACACACCATGTTATATGACCATACTTCACCACGTTGAGCAGTGCAGGTTGATGACGAGTTCAAATATTATTTCCCATTCACGTTAGCCAAGGACAAAATCGAATTTAGGTAGAGATACGCATTCAGGGTTAATCGTGCAGTGCGCTATGTGTGCATAACCAGAGGTGGTGCAGTCACACCCTCTCGTGGGAAATGTGATAAGTGCATGTTGTTTCATATCCACTCAGTGAGTCTGACAGCACATGACATAAGCAAACTGTTTCATATCAAATTAAGCAAAAGCTTAATGAAAACAGATGCACCAAATACTGCATCAGCTCAAACTCAGATTATAATAAACATAACGTTTGTAATTCTAAATACACTACCAAAATTGTAACTACACTAGTAACATAATTAGATCACAGTTTTGATATATGTAGCTTGTCCAGTATGTAATGATTGGAGTAATGTGACACACCCGAAATAAGTTCTGCTTAGGTCCAAGTTAATGATTAGAGTAATGCTACACACCCGGAATAAGTTCTGCTTAGGGACCCGATGCGCTAGCACCACCCCTAACTCACTCTCACCTTTGGACTTGTCAGGATGCAGAGGCAGTAAGCTTTGTGTCAATGGCCTCAATCATGACAGCAATTTCAGTGCGCTCTCAATCTTTATACGTACTGAAATTAATCATCATGTTTATAGGCTGTTTTCCATGCTAATATTTCCAACGCAACCTTTTTTAGTTCTACTGAAGCATGTAATTATGCATCACATGCTCATATTAACAAGGGTACAACCGTGCAGAGGCAGGTGCAAGTCAGACAAAAACATATTTTACTTCCCCAGCCATCATACATATGTCGTGAAAAGAGATAGCGTATTTAATCTCAATGGACTTTCATCCACCTGTCAGGGCTTGAGAAACTATACTTTAAAGCAATTTTCACATCTGAAACATCGATATTAACACATCTCCCATTACTGTCTAAATGTGCATACATACATAGCGTACACATGACCAAATCACCCGGAATCCATCCAATCTCGTCAAATCTCAGGAGCTAAGCAGTCTTGAGCTTGGATAGTGTTTGGATGGATGATCACCAGGCATGCCAGTTTGCCAAAGGTGGCTGTGGAGCTACGTGGTGGTCTGCAGAGGGCAATGCAACAAAATCCCACTGTTCTTTTGTATCGTACTTACATGTCCCCCCACACCTATGCTCCCCACGTTCACCAATCCGCACTGACCAGCGTGGTGAAATATGGATAAAACAACTCCCACAACTGACATGGCATGTGTGTGTTTAATTTAACATCAGAAATAGGGGATCCAAAGCTACTCCTTTGTGTGCCATGCCAATAAAAACGGGTACATCGATCGTGACAACAATTCACAATTACTCGATGGAATATCAGTGTTATATGTGAAAATTATAACAATAAGTTACAGACCTTTGTCAATTCAGTTTTCAGACAGATCCCGGATAAGTTCAGAATTATTTTGCCACCAGTGTACATGGACAGGAAATTAACCTGGGTAACTGGGGATTGTGATGGAACGTGACATCCAACGCTTTATAATTTCCCCACTTACAAACACACACAGCATTTGCAATATTCTGCAAACAGGGAGGTCGTGGAAATGAATGGTAATCAGTCATACTCAGAGCCGATGGATATGCAGATCTCTCCAGGGTGAATGTAGGTGGAATGGTACCATTGGTTGGTGTCCACAATCACTGCAATGGAAAAATAGGTAAATGTAAGGAATCGAAATTACTTTCTCACGCCACTGCTGGGGGATGGAGCTCTAGAACTTTCCTCTTATGCATATTTTGGTATACTCTCACACTGGTCAGATGCCTTGAAAGAGATGGGAATACCAACACTCTACCCCACCACACGTAACCTGCCGATCGACTGTGGTGAACACATATATACTGTCGGGTGGGCAGATGTGGCGGGGATATAATAAATTGCCCATGGCTTCAACTGACGCGCCAGGAGATTGAACCCGGTGAGCGTTGTGTTGCAAGTCCATTGTGCAAACCATTATACCACAATAATGAAAATAATTAGTTTCTCTAGGAAGTACAATATTGAAGCATTACAAGCAGGTACGAAAGTGTGCAACTAAACATTAAATGCAATTTTTTTTTTTAAAGATCTGTATAATTATTCTCCCTAGCATTGAGGATGATGACCGCTAGGACTCCTAAGAATCGGGGTAGTCTAGCCATCAGCAAATTGCATCATGAACAAAGAAAGAATTTCACATCAATCACTTCTAACAGTCATTTTGACCCCTTTGGTAAGGTCAAAAACGAAGGTGTTTATTAAACCAGCACCTTTTGATGTATTAGCAAGTCAAACCTAACCTCTTGATGAATATTTAACATCAACAGTTCATTCAAAGTCACAGAACACATTGCAGTCTACAAGGAAGGGGAACGAAGAGCTCACTGAGATCAAATGCACGTGATCAGCTGCAGCAAAACTCTCCTTGTGATAGAAACAACAAGTTAAAGCTGTGCCTGCTAAGCATCGCAGCAAAGTCACGCAGAGCGGGAAAATGTAAATGCGGTGACAAATGTGGCCGCTCATGAGGGTTTCTGTCATGTGGCTTTGTCCAAATGTGCCAAATTGAAAGATTACCTGCAAAAATGTCTCATTCGGGATTACACAATCAATGATCGCGCCCTATTGGTGGACTAATGCCCACTTGCAGGCCAATGATGAGTCACATTGTGCCACACTGGGACAGCTGCCATTGGGGGTGCCCTTCGAATGTTTGATACGAGATGCGATGTGCTTTGAGTTGGTGGGGAATTTAAGTGCCATATAAATGCAAAGATAATTTGTTATGGCAATATTACGATATATATCATACTTTAATACACGTAATTATCGATGCTCATATTTTTCTTTAAATATTTTATTTCCTCACAAAATGTCTGTAAAATAACAGACTCAATAATTTAATTTGCCAATAAATAACTAGTATCCAATTAAATAATTGCTTCGCTAAATGTTTATTTTCAAGTAATTGACAATATGGCAATCGTACTATGTAATCATTTTTATAGTTCTTGTATTTATTTCTTGTGCAGAAATATTTGCCTTATAAGCATTATGGGTATGAAATAGATATTTTTCGAAACCGATTGCAGGCTAATGTTGAACGAAATGCATTTTAAGACTTTCAGAAATCATTTTTCAAGGAGCAAAGTACAACAATACAATTGCAGAGAGCAATTGAAAAGTTAAAAGAAACGGATATTTTGATAATCGCCATATTATGATATCTAATATTGTACCATATCGTAAAATCATATAATGGAAAGCCTACTGCTCAGGCACATGCCGTACGTACGTATGTCTCCCTTCTGAAGTGTTGCTTGCAGGGGATGGCAAACCTCTTCACACTCTGGGGGTGGCAACAGGTCCCATGTTTTCATTCCTGAGATCTGAGCCTGCCAAGATGGACGCTGCACTTTGTCCAGCTGATTATGAGAGAGAGAAAAAAACGTAGACTACTTTGTTATTAAATAATACATTCCACAGAGAAAGGGTTTTAAGTCACACGGTGAAGAAAAAAAACCCCCATCCAGTTGCGAGCATCTCTGATTGCACAGTACTTCAGTGTAATCGAACAGGCTTCATATTTAACTCGCCATCAGATTTAGTGCCAATGACTAAATCACCCAGAAGATAAACAATTTTGTTAGATCTCAGAGGCTAAGCAGGCTTGAGTAAGAGTTGGAAAACAGGAGTTTTTATCAGCTTCGGGGCGACGTTGGCAGTAGAGGGCAGTGCATAAAAATGCATTGTTGTACTGCTATGTCCACAATATCTGCCCTCACAAACCCACACGGTGTGGGAAGGCCCACACCATGTGGGTTTGTGAAATGACCAAGAGCTGTACAAGTACTCATAGACATTGGCAGGGGGGAGTTGCCGCAGTGGTTCAGTGGTTCACGCACTGGGCTCTGGACCTGGCCACCTGATAATTCAATTCCCCACAACAGATAACACCAGTGACAAATGATATGTACATGTACTGATTCTGGAGACCCCCACACCCCCTGTGGTGGCACATTGAGCAATGGGCGTACGTGAATGTGGCTTCCCTGGCCAGCCCAACCCATGAACACCCAGTCAAGCGTGCTGCTCTCCGAGTTGGCAGGGAGGAAGGCTGGCCGCTGGTAGTAGCTTCGCAGGATGGGAGTCAGCTCATCGCTGCAGCTGCTCCTGTGGTGAAAACACAAAGTCCCATGCGCACAATTCAATATGAACCCATACAAAACTTCTCAAATCCCAAGGTGTAATGTAAAACCAATTTGAACAATCAAATTCATGATAACTATACAAATTTTCATTTTCAGACCTTTGTCAATCCACTGCTAGATGGAGACCTTTCCATGCTGTTGCTTTCGATGGGGGTTGTTTGACCATACATCATCATGCTGGCCAAAGCGAGTTAGTGGAGGGGGAGGGTAGCGCCCAGAATTGCTTCAGATATCACTCGCCACTGATGTTCGCAGCATCAACCATTACAGTGTGTCAACCATTACACCACAGCAGCATCCTTAATATTGTATGAACTATAAAGCAGTACTACAAGCCACTAAATATTCCAAGCATAACTTTACACAAAATGACCACTATAAAAACCTCATGCTATAAGTTACAAGAGGAATTTTATTTATTTTATTTACTAACTCTTCACCTTAGACCCGAGCGATAGAATCGATGTGTGTGATGTAGAGCTTTGTGCTTTCATCCATCAACACCGACAAGGTGTGCCGCCACACTTACCATCCCACGTACCAACTGGGGCCCCCATCCTGCAGGGTCGCTCTCTCCTCTGTCATGTTGAACACGTCGGCCAGAGAGGTGAAACCCGACGAATACGAGAAAAACTGACACTCCTGCACAGTCTTCCGCAGCGCTTCGCTGTGGTTCGAGTACATCAACTGGAAGAACGTGAAATTGAAGTCAGCGAGTGCTTTCCAGCCGCTTGTGGCCCCGCGCACAA
Organism: Entosphenus tridentatus; assembly: GCA_014621495.2. Classification (NCBI taxonomy): domain Eukaryota; kingdom Metazoa; phylum Chordata; class Hyperoartia; order Petromyzontiformes; family Petromyzontidae; genus Entosphenus; species Entosphenus tridentatus. Next base: position 3,923,284 of record CM025652.2, read on the forward strand.
GCAGCGGCCGGCCTGTGTAGGCGAACGTCCTCAAAAACTCCTGCGGCGACAGCTGGTCGCAGGCCAGCACGGGCACCTGCTCCATGTCCGCACACAGGCTGGGGCAGTGAGAGGGCGGACGGCTGATCTCGGTCGCCACCAGCCCCATGTCCATGAGGCAGGGCTCGGAGAACAGCGAGTCGCCCTTGGCCACGGCCAACACGATCGAGGCAGCCAGGGCGGCCACGGTGCACAGTCTCGCCGGGGTAAGGGCACAGTAGAGGCGGGTGGCCCACGTCCATCTTCCGGCTCGGTGGCCGGATGCGTCTCTTAGGTGCTTTTTGCACGGTCGGCGCCTCGGCTTGCTCAGGCACTGCATTAACGCGTCCCTTGCCTCGCGTGGAGTTAAGCCGCCGTCGACGGCGCTCTGGTAGAGCTCTAGGAACTTAGCTGTGAGTGCTTCCACGGAGCGGGCATCTTGCAAGTTGTTTTCATCCGTCGTACCCATTGCTCGCTGCCGGGAAAGTGCAAACACGACGGGTAGGGCGTGGGTGTGAGATAAAAGTCATTGGCGAGTTCGTGTTTTGGCTTGTTGCATGGATGCCAAGTTACAACTTAGCAACCCCAGCACACTCCTGATTTATAGTGGACTTAAAAACGCAATTTTGGTATATCTGCTAAGCAGTCAGAGGGCAGTGTAATGTACTTTGTGTTGTGAAGTGGTTGCAAAGTGGTTCGTGCACTATGCTGTGAACCTGGCTCCCTACATATGATTCCTGGCTATGGCTAACATTAAGTAGGGAGGGATATCTGAAGCGTTTTTGGGGACAACCCCTTTCACCAACCTGCACTGACCAGCGTGGTCAAGTATGGTTGAACCTCCAGGATCGATACGGCATGGGGAGGGCTTCATCCAGCAGTAGGTTAACAAACGTCTGTAAATGTAAATGATAAAGTTTCAGTACACAGTATTCATTCATTCATGCAATGTAATTCAATGTCAATGCTATTTTCAATATTTATTTAGGTGAGCGATAGTTTGTGACTCTTCTTATGTCAGGTAGACTTTGGCACACATACTATAATAAAATAAGTCATAAGAGCATTGCAGCCAATACGCCAGTAATTGGATTCAGAACTGCACACATCACATCTGAACTCAAGATTTTGACCAGATCACCAAGAATATTCGCCCGCTCTCATCAGATCTCCAAAGCTAAGCAAAATTGAGCCTGGACAACCATGCATCTGAGTGACCACCATGCTTAGAGTTGTTATTGTGAGCCAACGCTGTCAGCAGATGGCACTGCAGCAACGTCCATTGGTACTGTGTTGAACTTCTATGCTCCTTATGCTCACAAACCCGCAGGGCCCCCTCGTCCAGCAGCGGATTGACAACACGGCACTGATTACACTTTAAAACGCACAAGTAACCCAAGCTCACGAGGCCTAGAGCTGGCTGGTAAACAGTGCGATCGTTCACACTCGCCGGACACACAACACACACTCCCCTCTCTCTCACGCCTTGCAAGACGCGACCACTAAATCACGTCTCGCGTGTTTGTCCGGCAAAGTTTGTTAAAGGCAGTGAAGATGGGGGGGTGGGGGGTGGATTAAAGTAAGCGTAACTCGTAGTTCATGAACCGACCGCACAAGTGACCAGGATGACCCGCGTGGCCGGTGCGAGAGATCACGACTGCCGCGGAGTCTCTTCTGGGCGAGAAGTTTCCTCCTCTCTCTGCAAGCGACAGCGACGAAATTCCAGCACGGGTGGAGGTAGCAAAGTGGCAGCATCAGCAGCAGCGTCCAGACCGGGGCGGTACGGAGGCCGGGGTGAAAGAGGGCGGGGCGAGGGCGGTAGGGGGCGGGGCGAGGGCAATAGGGGGGCGGGGCGAGAGCGGTAGGGGGCGGGGCCACGCGTATCTGGCCACGCCCTTCACAGCTTGAAACCAAGCCCACGTCGGCTGACAACACCTCGGATGACAACAACAACAACAAAAACTACTGAACTTGATTTTATTTTACCAGGTAAGGCCCACTGAGCTATTTAGCTCTTTTTCAGAAGCGATCTGGCCACAAATGCTAGCCCAACGAAGTGGCTTAGTGTATGGAAATTTATCGCAGACAAATACTCTAAACGCACGTTTCTAAATAGTGTAGGGGAAAACCGGAGGACCCAGAGAAAAAAATCCACGTGGCCACGGGAAGAGAGACATGCAAACTCCAAATATACAGGCGTCAGGGTCTGGATCGAACCCACGCATTCCTGTGTACCAGGTTGGGCAGTTAACATCTCAGCACTGTGACGTTGAAGATCCCTGGATTTAATCTACCACGATGCTCATGGTCCACCCTAAACTGCATCCGTACAAACCATGGTAGATGCGGATACCTGATGCACAAATGGAAAATTTAAAACTCTCCAATCTGTGACTGTGGTCGTTCAGAACGGACCGTAACGTATAATGATGTAATTCGCGATCCACAAATACGAATGAGACATCACAGCGATACATTCCGCTGCTCCTGTGATGGGGTTATCTGGCTTGCATCTACACCAAGAGCCATACGAAAAGAGAAGGTTGAACACTTATTAAATGACAAAAGTTTTATGTTTATTTATATTTGTGTCACGGCTAGTTTACGAGAAAGAACCATGGTGAGCGAGCACAAGCAACAACGCCACGGTGGTGAGATGTTAACTACCTCGCCTGGTATGCAGGAAGTCGTGGGTTCGATCCCAACCGTGACTCCTGCTGTATATTTGGAGTTTGCGTGTCTTTCTCCCCGTGCTCACGTGGATTTTTCTCCGGGTCCCTCCGGTTTTCCCCTCCAAATGTAGAAACATGCATTTGGAGCATTTGGCTGCAATAAATGTCCACGCGATAAGCCGTTTCGTTGATCTATCATTTGTGCTAGCCAGGTCGCTTCTGAAAAAAAGCTATATAGCTCAGTGGGCCTAACTTGGTCAAATTTAAATAGTGTAGTTTAGCAGCAATATAAATAAAAGATGAAAACATAAAATATTGCAGTGACTGAGCATAGAGGGGTCCTGAATGAATATTGTACAACTATCAAACCGTAACGGTTGTAAACGAAACACGAGAATAAAACAATTGTTGAACTTTTCATGACGGAATTTAACATCCACATAAGACATTTAGCTCAGACTGCTTTGAGCTTGGTCTACTCGGAAATCAAGTGAGCTGCATCATCAAGGATTAATTTATTGTATTTGTAATTTAGACCTAGATACTTTTACTAAAATACAAGTCACCCCCCCCCTTACCGAAGTCATTGATTTATGTGTGTGCATATTTTTTGATATTTCTCATGTGACAGTTGTGTTTGCTCTCATTTCTAAGCACGATCTGTTTGGCTTTTGTCATTCTGTTGACACGTGTCTCTCGATGTCTCACCTGGTTAAATAAAATAAACCTGAAACTTAAACTGCGAATTGTTATGGCCTGTAAGGTCGCCTATTATACAGTTTTCCTTTGAAGGCAAGTGGTATTGACGAAAGTGTTGACTCGTTGGTCACGTGTGCTTGTGCAACACTGCCAACAGAGTATCACCAAATCATGAGTTTAATTTTACACGAAACACAAAAACAGAAAACATATTTTTGTCTTTAGTTGGTTCTTCCCCCCGCACTTCTGATTAGCACGGTTGGCTTCGTATGGTGCGAAAGAAGTTCAACATACATGGGAGAGAAAATAATACATTAAATAATAGCATTCGACGTTTCGTTTGCAACACAAGCAATCATTAGGTACAAATGGAAGAGAAAACAAACCTAGTAAACTTAGAAACGTAATACAATACAACACAGATAGTCGGCTAACATAGCAGTCAGCACCCTACCTGGTTGATTGCGTTCTTCCAAAGATTGCTAAATTTAAGAGAGAGATTAAACACAGAACCGGAGACACATAGACAAACACGTAATCAGAGAGAGATAACACAGAGACACACAGAGAGAGACAAACACACATTTATTATTTTCTCTTTCTACGTGACTTTACCGAAAGAACCAAAGAGTAATTCCTGCAGTCACGAAAGCGCCAAATAAAGTTTGAGACATGGGAGACTATATCCTGATCTCTTTGGGTTCTCATCTGGACAAATCCAACTTGAATCTTCCACGAGTAACCACGCCCACACAGCTCAAGCCACGCCTCCTCGAATACAAGCCACGCCCCTTATGGCACGAGCCACGCCCCCCAATGAAGCCCCGCCCCCTGCCACACAGCCCCATGCAAAGCCACGCCCGGCAAATTACAGCCCCTCCCTCTCGTGCAACGGACCAATGAGGAGGCGCCGTCGCGAGGACCCCGTGGGTGCCCCGCGCGGTGCCTGTTCGCGCCGCTGACCCCGCTGGGTGCGCGTCCGAAGGCTCCAGCGTAGCCGCCCGGGCGCCGCCTTCGCGGGTTTTTGTTTACGAGCGCCAACGGCGGAAGCGACGGCGGCGGCAGCAGCAGCAGCAGCAATGGACCCGCTGAGAGGCTGAGCCATAACCCCGGAGACGATGAGGGATAAGGAGCAGAAGAAAGGGCGCACTTGGCTCGAGGCGGCGCGCATGGTGAGGCGCTCCCCGCGGCTGAAGCGGCCGGGGCGGCCCGCAGGCTTCGGGCCTAAACCCCGCGCATCCTCCCCGTGTGGCGGCGGCTCGCTTATGTTGTATGTTTATATACGTACGTGTTTGTGTGTGTGCTTATAGGGGTGTCTTTGTGTGGTTATGTATGTTGGTATTTATCGTGTGTTTGTACATACTAGCGTGCGTATCTGTGTCGTTGTGCATATCTCTGTGCGTATCTATTTTTTGTCCATGTGTACATCTCGGCGTCTGCCTTAATGATGTCTGTTTATCTCTGCGTGTGCGTCTGTGTATTTGAATGTTAGGTTTAGTGTGTACGTCGATGTGTGTTGCTTTATCTTTTTGTCCGTGTGTATCTATATGCATGTCTCTGTGCGCGTGTCTTGTTTTGTCCATGCTGGTCGATGTATATCTGTGTATCTCTTTGTCCATGTGTCTGCTGTGTTCTGTGTTTTTTTTGCCTCGCTGTCTTTCTGTTGTCAATGCCTGTCTGGTTATGTGTGTGTGTGTCTTTGTGTGGATATGCGTGTCTGAGTGTCTTTGTGTATGTGTGTATACGTGTCCGTCTTGGCGTGTTTGTGTCTCTGTGTGTATACGTTTGGGTATCTTTATCCAGTTGTATGGTCTTTGTTTGGCTCTACTATCTCGGTTTCTTTGTGTAAATCTAAATGTATCATCGTCTCTGTCCCATCGCCTCCGTGTCTCGCTTTAGCAACACCCCCCCCCTCCATCGCCGTTTCGGATGGAGGGGGCTGTTTAAGATGGAGGGTCTTGGTGTGGATGGTAATGGTGGTGATGGTATTCGTGATTATGATCATGGTGGTGATGACGGTGAGATTGGTGATTACGATGAAGGTGGCGGTGATTATATCGGTGATATTGGTGATGATGATTAGTGTCGACTGTGATTATGGTGGTGATGGTGAGATGGTATTGGTAATTGAGATTATGGTGGTGATGGTGATTGTGATTATAGAGTGATATGAGTGGTGATTGTGATTATGGTGATGACAATAATGGTAAGTATAATGGTAACGTTGATGATGGTGGTTGTGATTATGATGGAGATTTATCTTACGCGCTCCTCCTCGTCTGTTCGCTCTTGAGATGGTATCAGTGATTATGATCGTGGATGATGATGGATGTTTTGGTAATTTCGATTATGGTCGTGGCGATTATTTTAGCGCTGATGGTATTGATGATTGTGATTATGATGTTGGTGATGATTATGATAGTGTGATTTTGGTGGTGGTATGTGCCGGAGACGATTCGTCTGTCCCTCTCCCTGTCTCGTCTGTCTACAGAGACGTGCTCACGTAGAATTCGTATGCAGAGGATGTGTGTGGGGGTTGGTGATAATCGTTGTGTTTCTGATGAGGACAATGTTAATGTTTGGTAATTATTTTTTGTGAGGATTGTGATTGGGATAGTGATGGTCATGTTGGTGATGATGATTTTGGTGTCGATCGTGGTGGTGATTCATCCTTCTTGTCTCCCTGTTCCCTCCCTATCCTGTCTGTCTCATTGCTGGGAGTAAGTGGCAGATTGTTTCCTTTCTTTTGCACTTTGATGGAGTGAACTGTGGGAGACAAGGGTCTTGGTGATGGTCGTGGATGTGGTGATGATGTTGGTGGCAGGAATTTGTTGGGATGCCTTATAATGTTTACAAGGCAGTCAAGTTGATGTTATTCTGCTGATTATTAAGGTCATGTGGTATGCACGGTTATGGTGATGGACAAGATTGCGGTGATGTTCGTGTTTTACAGGGAACTGCTGTTTGTTCGATAATCCAATGGATAATTGTTTAGTTTGCAACGCAGTACTACTGCTGTTGATACTATGGCTCACAGGACCTTGCGGATGATTGTTCAAGGCCATGCTGATTCCTATGATAAATACAAAAAATATTAACCATGGTAACTTTTGCTGATGATGTAGCAATGATAACAACCAATGAGAATGAACTGCGACAAATTATTACATCATTTGTTACGTCATAAAAGTTTTGTTCCAGAGAAAGGTTCAATAAGTATGCTGAAAAAAAAAGTACGTTTTTGAGGGACATAACTGTAAAATACAACGATGCGGTTTTACCGAGGCCAATAATTATTGCAGGCATGTCGGGACTGAAAGTATGAAATAGAGATGAGGAAGAGCTGTTTAAGAGTGATTTTGTAAAACTGAACTTAATGAAATGCAACTTACCCAATGTGCTTAAAGAATTGTATTAATTTGATGCACATTACTGACTGTGACATGAGTCGGAAACATGGACACTGACCTGAAAATGGAACAAAAGATGAATAGTCTGCAATGCCATGGCCATGTGTGCTTGGAGTTACACTGAAAACAAAAAGAGAAGCACATGGATCAGAAAATGCACATTAGAGATGTCATATTGACTGTTAAGATCTTAAGTGGGCTTGGGCAGGACACATCGTTAACAGGGATGACATTTGATGGACGAGGCTCATGGTCGAATGGCAGCCAAAAGAGAACACACCTGAGAGAAAGACCACAGGGGAGATGGAGCGATGAGATCCACTCGCGGGCAGGAACAAAATGGATTGTGGCATCGCAGCACTAAGGGATGGAGATGACGTGGGGAGGCAGTGGATAGATCGCGAATGATGATGTTGAGGGTGATGGGAAGGTGTTGACATGTGTGCCTGTTTGTGTCTGCCAGCTGTGGATATTGCATTACCTTTTAACAGAATTATTTCCCGTTAGGTAAGTTGCTGATAGACTGCACATTATAAATAATGGCTCTTGTACGCAGGCGAGATGTCAAACTGTTGTGGAAATTAATGGAATGCAGTGACTCTCATGTGTTTTTTGTTTTAGTGTGGTAGATTAGCTTGAATAAGGTGGCAAAAGCATTGCCAATTAGGCTGAGGATGCATTCATAGAGAAAGTATAAACGTCTTGCTTGTGTTTCAATGATCAATACAGGGCATTGTGTACATAAGTGGTTTGTGTTGCTATCGGATGGTCGCTTTTTAACATGACGGAAGGACGTGCTTGGCATGGGTGATGGTGGTGGGCATGTTATGGATTCCTTGTGGTAAGAAAGAGTTCAATAGTGGATGTGAGACTGATGAATCAAACGCTCGTAATGGAGGTCAGCCTTTAAAAAAACGATGGCCTGCTGTGTGCCTGTGTGGCGAGACATCATTTAAAAGGGCACAGTCGTAGTATGGCCATGCTGCAATGTTGGGCCGAAAATTGCACCGTTTGTAACTCCGCATTGATGCGTTGTGTCTGACATGGATTGTTGTTTGGAAGGTGCTTGAAAAACACAAGAATGCTCCCATGAGCCAAAAGGACATTCTCAACTTCATTCAGAAGGACAAGCTCAAAGAGATCAGGTTGGTAAATATTGGCATTTGAAAGTAAATTAAACAGCGAGCAGCAGTACACACGTTTTGGCGGTCATGGCTTTAGAGGCCAACACATTGTCTTCACACTCCAGAAGTGTTGGTTTCGATTCGCAGTAGACAACCGACCAGGGTCGATGCACATAAGTTTATTGGTGGAGCGAGTGTGGTGGGTGAAAGAGTGGGTACCCCCACGGTCGCAGCCCACATGTTCGGCGTGCAAGAATAGGCGAAGGGGGAAGCCCCCGTGCTTGCCGTGTCGTGAGCGAGCGTTCCTGGGTGCGGTGTTTTTAAATAAATTGCAGTTTACCTGTTCAGTGAATGCAATTGCTACGTCTTTGATATGTGTGTTCTTTGTAAATGTCACGTGTTATATCGTCAGTGGCATGTTGCTTTCTGCAGTGGTGTGAATTACCCGCTGAATGTGCTGGGTGCCATGCTGTATTCTAATGCTCGGACCACCAGCGGCATTTTCTACAAAGTTCCAGGAAAACTGGGGGTTTATAAGCTCAAAGTAAGCATGTGTTACATAAACCACCCACCACACTCTGCGCAGCATGATCACCTATTAAATAATGTAAATTTTATTATTGCCATGGAATTATACTCTTGACACGATATGCACATTTTATGGTGTAATTATCAGGAGGTTTGAACAAAACCTTTTCTGCACTATTGTATACTTTTTATATACAATATACTGTTTTTGGCCAATTTAAACTGTGATAAGTGGAGTTTAACACCTCTGCTAATTTATTCCACTTATTTCACTTCTGAGGATAAACACTTCATACATTTGCACGATATAGAATGGGGCATAATGGAAACGGACCCCTAATCTGCAAGGCATGAAGGAGTGTCGTGGTAAGAGGTGTATTGATGTGGCACCGAGTTACGTGCGTTGGCTCTTCCTTGGTCATTACCCAACTTGACGAGCATCTGTAACGGTCTGTAAGGATCGGCATTGTAGCCCACCCACCACTACACTGTAGTGCATCTAACGTACACCGCAAACACATCACATTCTTGCGCGTACGTACGCAGTGCCATCCTCCGTGTTCTTGCAGAAATCCGCGCCTAAGAAGAAGAAGAAGCCGCAGTCAAAGAAGCCGAATAAATGTGGAGGCTCACAGGGGGCTAAGGGCGTGAATAACAGCAAATGTAACTCGGCCACGCCGGGCAGGGAGAGCGGGAGTCGGGCAGCACACGCGCCGGAACGCGCGTCCCAAGCGACCATCAACACAAGGGCACGCACCATGATCAAGCGCAGAGGTGACGGCTCGCTCCTCCTGGTTCTTGAGACCAAATATAGCTTATCAGTACCACCCAGAGAGGGCAAATGCTTACCAATATTTTATTCAAGGGTATTATCTCCAGATCACAAACAATTGTGAGGGCAAAGTCACCGTGGTAGTTTTTTCGGAGGAAAAAGAAGTCACTGTGAAGTTTACCATGATGTGTTTAAGAGAGAATATTGTTTGGAGGAAAAAATACGGAGAAGATATGAAACGTACGGAATAAAGAATTAAATAGCAAGTGTGTCTTTAAAACAATATATACGCTATGTTTTCTGCCCATGGTGGGTATTTTCCATGGCGGAATCTGGTAACATTTGCCACCTCAGGTGGTACCGACCAAACCCCTTGGCTTATTGCCTCCCTTAATCAGACTGTGAAAGATGTGTGTCAGTTACCGCATTGGTGCAATGTGCGGAGAAGTCGCTGTCCTGTGCATGCGATGCACACCTGTATAATTTAGCACCGCAAGTAGTGCAAAGTTTTAGTGTTATTCTCTTATGCGTATGTATGTATGCAAAATTTTCTCTGGGAGCTGTGTTTTGATTTGTATTAAAATTGCATGTTCAATACGTATAATGACGGTTAGCTTTTTTTGTCTTTGTTTAGTTTTAGCCACTGTGCAAGAAGTCTGATTACGGTCGATCAAATTCTGCCAAGTGTGTTTCTGATGTGTGCGAGTCGCATTTATGCATGCTCTTCCGTTTGAAGTGACAGCGCTGCTCCACTTTGCCTCAGTGTCACCTTTCGCCCCCCCCCGCTTGTACCCGTGCAGTGTCGTCACGGCTGGCCTTGAGACGGAGCCTGGCCCAGTCGGGAGGTGCGGTCCCATCGGCCTCTCCGGGGCGGCCAGTGTCCGTCAGCCAGCAGCACTCGCGCAAGGCTCTTAAGCAGGTCACCACGACCCCCATTCCCTTATTGCCCGACTCGCCGAAATGCTCCCCTTGATGCTCAATTATAACATTTGTTTTGCGAGATAAAATGGGATAGGTTTCGGATTAAACCTTATTTAGGATTTTTATATGACTGGTTATTTACATGATCTTGACGAAAAGCTTTCGTGACTGCAGGAATTCATATTCTTTGGGTCTTTCGGTAAAGTCACGTAGATAGGTTCAGTTTGAGTTTCTGTGCTGACAAACGTGATGTCACCTGTATTCACGGCGGGAAAAGCACCAATGTAACTTCATGTGTAGTGACTTAGCACTTCCAGTTTTAGAAATAATCTGAAACTTTATCTGAAATTTCATATCAATGCCCGATTTTTCCAATTAATATGAAAATGTGGAACCCAACCCAATAATATAGTTTTGCAGTGGTATCACCTCACAGAAAAGTGTTAGAATTGGTTTATTACGGGGTTACTGCAATGTGGTGATGCTTCAGTATACATAAAATGTCTTAATTTGGAAACACATAGCAATCATCACCCTCTAATGTGAAAAGTTTGTGGGACTTCTGAAAACAAACTTTTGAATCGGTGTGATCACGGAGGGCTTGTCCACATTACTATGACATTTTTATTTTACCAGGTAAGGCCTACTGAGCTATCTTCTAGCTCTTTTTCACAAGCGACCTGGCCACAAATGATTGCTCAATGAAGTGGATTATCATTTGGAAATTTACACCAGCCAAATACTCTAAACACATGTTTTGAAATGTGGAGGGAAAAATAAGAGGACCCAGAGAAAAATCCACCCAGTCACAGAGATAACATGCAAACTCCAAATTTCCAGGCATCAGGGTCGGACTCAAACCCACCATCTCCTTTTATACCAGGTGAGGTAGTTTACATCTCGCCACCGCGACACCACAAAGCCCCTGAAGCGCAAAGCAGCAGCATCAGAAGACAATGAATGATGGCCATTTATTTCTGATGATTCCTAACAAGGATGTAACAGGTATATTGTGTCATTGTTTTGTTTACTGTCTAAAATAATATGGCCACTATTTTGATTCTTTTGAGTTGGTGGTTTTAAAGCAGGCTGTGTGCATTCCGCACGCAGCGTGAAGATGTCACGTGACATTCAATGCGTGATGGGAGGAATGATGCAATGGTCACGTTTGCATCCATTGCGGTCTTTTGCGTGTATTATTACTCATAAATGGTGTCTCTAGCTCGGCCGAAGAAGCGACGAATGTAAGCGGGACGTGGTGTTGTGTGGTGCGGTCACAGGCACTGAAGCGGCAGCAACAGCAGACCCAGCGCCGTGGCGTGGTGGTGTCGGCCGGCAAGCTCATGTCCCGGCTCATCCTCACGAGCTGCGGCACTTCTGAGCACACCCCACCCCGTGAGTCTCCTCTTCTCCATCTTCTTCCGAGCGTTTGTCGCGGCAACGAGGTGGGGTCACGACGAGACGCAATAAAGAAGGCGGGAGTGGTGGCATAGCGGGGATAGCGTGTTGCGCGATGAAATAATAAGGTTGGACGCACCATGTCTCGCTTATAAGCGGTATTTTTTTGGGCAACCTGAAAAATCGAATTAGCAAAAATGTGACGAGTATTCAAAGCGATGCCAACTTGGTTGTCAGCTTCGGCTCCACGCTGCATAGAAACGTAGCGTGCCAGGCAGTCCCGGTTTAGAACTGTAGCATTGGATTGCAATGATCCAGAATTGGCTTGTTATCTTCGGTGGGACGCCACGGTGGCGAAATGTGAACTCCCCATTGCCCGGTATGCAGGAGGACATGGGTTCGATCCCGACCCTGGCAACTGTATATTTGTAGTCTCACATGATAAGCCACTGTATATTTGTAGTCTGCATGTCTCTATCCCTGGGGTCACTTGGATTTTATCCTGGTACTCCGGTTTTTCCCTTCACATTAAGAAACGTTTGTTTCGAGTACTTGGCTGATTTAAATTTCCACATGATAAGCCACTTTGTTGAACTATCGTATTGTAGTCAGGTCGCTTCAGAACAATATTTTTTTTACCTTTTATGTTCCATTTTAATATGTGTAGAATATACAACTGCAAATAAAATAATGTTCCAAGGTGTAGGTGGGCTAAATTTGGTTGGAATGGACATAGCAGGCTTTTATTAAGAAAACTCATCCCGGGGCACCCACCCCTTGAGTAATTCCCGTATTTTGGGTACACGCGACTGACTGTATTCGCTCCACTCGTAGTACCGGCGAGTACGGAGCTCATTTTTTGGTTTGATTTTGTCGTTCGGAGCAGCTTCGTCCAATGGCAAGGTGGAGCAGAACAACAACTCGAACAGCAACTCGCTCCGGGCTCCCGCGCTCGCGCAGACCACGTCGCTCGCCATCAAGAGGAGGCTCCCATCTCGGCCTGACAAGCTGGACGCCGGTGAGCCAAACGCGCATCCCCGGTGTGGGGAGACCTTTTGCCGGGTTGCCCCCCTCGCGCACAGGATGGAACGTCGCCAACGTTGATTATCAAAATCCGAATCTTGACTCAAAGAATCCGATGGGCTTATGAAGCTCTTTCACAGACGTGTCCAGTAAGGGTGGGGGTTGGCGCATCAGAAAGTTAGAACAACAAACGATGCAAAAACAGATAGGAGTGCAAAGTATAAGAAAGCTAAGCAAGTAATTAAATGTAAATAAAAAAAGTATAGAAGTACAAATTGCATAAGTTGATTAATTCCTTCCGATTTTCCAACACCAAATTTTTTTGATCTTGGGCAAGGCAGCAAAACAGAAACAGTCCCAGACCATACCAAGACAACACAGTCCCTCAATAAAATTGTACATTAACATTGAACTATCACGGATTAACGTCAATTCTCACACTGATATACGCCCGCCCGCTACATTAATTGGCAGCGATTCTCACGCTCGCTATGCGTGCATCGATTCATAAAACATTCCTCTTTGGTAACTGATTACCGCATCTAAGGCGCTGGCGGCGAATGATCCCCGAGTTCTTCAGCCCTACGTCTACAAGAAAAGCTCTGCCTTTGCGTGTGAACCGCCCTCACGCCGCAGGCGAGTTCAAGCGCGGCAAGGATTCTGGCATGGACGTGGAGAGCCCCGACTCTGTGCTGGTCAACATCGACCTGAAGGCGCTCATCAACCGGCACACCTTCGCAGCGCTGCCCAGCTGTAGCCAGCGCACATTGCTCTCCCTGCTGCCGCTCGGGGATGGGCAGGTGAGGGGGGCGACGATGGGCACTTGAGGGGGCGATGGGCACGTCAGGGGTGATGAGCAGATGATCGGGTGAGGAAAGGTTGAGGGAGAAAAATTAACCCGTAAAAACAAAGCTTTTCACTATAAATCCTTTATATGCGTGGCGGCTAGAGTCCTCTCGTCCTCTGGCTTGAGATGGCTGCCACCTATGGGTCAGATGATTGCAGCGCAAGCATTAAGCAATTGGTAATTAAATATAATATTTTTGTCCTAAAAAGTGTAAAATTTTGGAAAAAAAATTTCACGAAAATTAATTGTCACGCACAACGAGTCTGTGTGGAAAATGTTAGCTCGATTGGATCACGGGAAGTGGGTTAAAAAACGACCGAAAGATTTGCACGGTCGTAAGCAAGCAAGCGCGCAAGTGAACTTAATATAAAGGATTTAAAAACGATTGAACTTTTCACATTTAAAACCCGTTATTTATTTAGAATATCCGGCTTGGCACCCGTTAGTGCTCCACTGAACATCTTTAGTTTTCATCTCTCTATGAGAGAAGAAAGGTTCAGTGATAGTAAGGGTTACTCTCCTGAAAAATAATTCCCATGACAATCGCCAAGAATGCAGCGTATCAGATCTCGGAGGATAAGCAGGCTTGAGCCTGGACAGTGCTTGGATGGGTGACCACAGTCCATGACAAGTTTCTATAGGCTGCTGTGTGGTTACATGGTGAGCAGCAGAGGGCAGTTCTGCAGCAAAAGCCATTAGACTGTTCTACGCCTTCGACTCACACTGACCAGAGTGGTGAAGTATGGTAAAATAACCCCCATGAGGCCCTAGTCCAGCAGCGGATTGACAAGAGGGATGCGCATACTGGAAAAATGAACGAGCGTATCTTGTCGATTCTCAGACAGTTGTGACCGCCTCTTAGTTTACATGTCCCTAGTGGTGCTCAGACAGGTTTATGCTTCCACAGCTACCCGTCTTTATTTTTTGCATTGTTTAATATTAACTTGAAAGTAACTATGGTTATGAGCGAAGACACGAGACTTGGCCGGGTGCCGTCTGTACGTTCCAGGCCACGGAGAACGGAGTGAGTCTCAAGAGCACGGCCCTCAACAATGAGTTCTTCAATTTTGCAGCTGGGGAGTGGACGGAGAGACTGGGGGAAGGTGAGAAGACGTCGAGGTGGTCGGGCTTTCAGGTTTCGATTTCGTAGCCTGGCTCTGAGCCTTTCTGGAGCGCGAGGTGAGATGCAGCGTGGTGCCATTTAATGACCCGGGAGATTCCACGTGATGCGGGTCGCTACGACGCATCGTGAGCGAGCGCCGTGCCCCGTGGAGACGAAGTGTGGGCAAGCGCAATGGAGTAAGCTGCGTGGAGTGAGTGGCGTGAGATGCGGGATATATGTGGAGTGGGCGTAGCGAGGGCAGTGTGCAGAGAAGCAGATGCTTGTGTGCGGTGATTGGAGATGCATGGAGCGAAAGGGGCGGAGATGGGTACAGCATGGGAGTAGGGAAAGCAGAGAAATGGCAGGGGATATGTATGGAGTCAGAGAAGCAGAGCGAGACATGGTCGGAGATAAGTATGGAGTAGCAGCATGGAGATGTATGGATTGTGAGAGGCAGAGAGAGGCATGGTAAAGACATTATTTATTCACCACCCTGAATCGGGACAATCATCAAATCGCTTGAGAGGGATTTACATACAGTCAAGTCAACATTTGGTCCTCCCATAATCAATAAAGTGCAGGACACTGGGAAATTAACAAATGGTTGCCATTTAAAATAGACTTGATCCTTTCCAAAGGGATAAGAAGTCTGCACCATGACTCAGGGATGGAACATTAGTGGTCGGCTTGATGTTTTCTCATCTGTTTGCAGCTGCAGAGCCACTGAGCTGGCACGCATTTGCGGTGCCGTGTGCAATGTGTGTCCAGGTGAGTTTACGCCCGAGATGCAGCTACGGATGAGACAAGAACAAGAAAAGGCGAAGCCCGTTGAGCAGTGGAAGGAGCGCTTCTTCGAAAACTACTACGGGGAAAAGTACGCATCCCCCCAAGTCCTCGATTTCTGTCGTGAGCTCTATGCAAATCTGACCGATGAGTTACATTAAATCTTTGACTGTGTATGTGGGTGTAAACATAGCCGATGGAGCGGGAGCATAGTGGTTCGTGCACAATACGACCAATCCAACGATCCCAGTTCGATTCCTGGCCGCCACCAATATTTTTGGCAAATAACTGAATCAGTCCTAGGCCCCCCCTTAGGGCAAGTCAACTTGAAATGAGCGGCAGGTGCAGTTCATAAACAGCATTGGGGAGATGAATGCAGCCGGCACGCGGTTTCCAGCCCCACTACTGCCCATGCTGGCCTTCATCGGTGCTTACCGACAGCACTTGCCCCGACAGGCCAGCTAGTCCAATTTAATGTCTTTGTATACAGAATGTGCAATTGTTTGAACGTCCGTGTATTTCTCCACAAGGTCTGGCTTAACAAAAGAAGAGTCGAGGCAGCTCGTGGAGGGACACTGCGAGTTTTACTTGAGCCCAAAGCACGAGGCCGCCTCTCCAAATAATGAAACCCCCAACGGATCGGACGAGAAGCCCGGGAGGCGATCGGGGTCCAAGACGGAAATCTACGCTACGGTGAGGCCCCCATTGCATTCGTGATCATCCGCACGCTGCCCTTAGTGCGACGCCTGACTCGCGTGGAACCTGCTTTTTTACACTCATTGTGTGCCATCTACTGGATATCCGTGAAAGAGAGCTTCATAGCTCATCGGATTCGTCCAGTATAAATAAAGATTCCGATTATGTGTATTGAATTTTAAAGAGGCCTTTTTTTTTTACCCTTTTTGAGGTAAATACAGGTGTTAAGATTTTCAAACATCAAAGAAACCTATTACAGTGCATCATATTTCAGCGTAACCACACATACTTGTGGCAAAAACGCAAATAAATATGCTCTGATAATGTATGCACTGTCCTTGAAATTGATTGGCCTCCACCAGAGACAGCCTCTTTATGGCATTGTCTCTCTCATCAGTGCTCGAGCAAAAGCCGCCAAAAATTGAGCAGTACAAGAACAATACAAACACCAATGCATGAATAGTTCGCGTAGCTAGCTATTCATTGTGTGTATTAATGATGACGTTTGTAAGAATTTTGTTTCTTGAAAACTTTCATTTGAAGTATAATGGATGTGTCTGTGTGCGTGCGTTCCTCCACGGGTGGATTGCTTGTGGCGTGCACATGCTCGCTGCTCGCCCACCCGCGCAGAACTCTGCGCTGCCGCTGTGGAAGGCGCTGGGCTTTGTGAAGGAGCCTCCGTGGATGGTCGGCGGGCCCCTGGTCGCCTGGCTGCAGAAGCTGTGGCAAGAGCAGCCGCCCCCTCTCAACGGCCGCTCCCTGCGCAGGACCTCCGAGAGACGGTCCGAGGCGAAAAACGACTGCAAGGCGAGCACCGCTGCCCCGGTGCTGGGCAAACTGGCCGCCTGCGACGAAGGCCGGCCGACGAGGTTGCCGGCGAGACGGAAACGGACGTCGGAAGCGAGCAGCGAGTCGACGAGGTCGCACGCGAAGGTCAGGCTGACGAGGTCTTCGGCACTTGCCGAGGAAATGGATAGGACGCTTTCGCAGCCGCCACTGGCAAGGACACCGGAGGGATTTGCGCCCGGCAACAACAGGGTGGCGGCGTTTGCAAAGAGGAGCAGGGACAGCCCGGCGGCGATGGTGCCACCGCAGAACCACCTGGTGGCTCTGATGTCGCCGCACGAGAACCCGCACAGCGCTCACGGCCGCCCGCACCCTGCGCTCATCTGGGAGGCGAGCGAGGCGCAAGCGCCGGCCCACAGCATCATCAGGTGAGTGTCTGGGCATGCGAACAATCCGGCCACATCCTACACGAGCTATGTGCTCGGTACTCTCCAGTTCAAGCTGGCATATTGTAACCCATCGTATGAACATTTTCTATTATCGTTACGTAAATAGGGCTACAGTAACAGAAAATAAAAGTTTGTCTTCACCAAGTGAGCATGGGAATTGATCTTTGAGGGGATTGTCGGTGGTCAGTGTGCTCACCGCCAAGTAGTTCAACCACCCATTGTATTTCGATGCTGTATTTAACTCGCATTGAATATCACGTTGCGTTTCACTGCCCTCCCTCTCTGGTGTTCAATATTTGCTGCTACTTGCGCACCTATTCGCAGCTGCCAAGATGGCAAACGTAATGTGACGTCCTCCGACAGCAGCAGCAGCAGTTCAACTCTGGACATGGCAGCACGCAGACCAGACCCACAGTGCGAGAAAGACAGAGTCCAGCAGCAGCTGCAGCAGCAGCTGCACCAGCAGCAGCTGCACCAGCAGCAGCAGATACAACAGCTGCACCAGCAGCAGCAGCTGCAGCAGCTGCAACAGCAGCTGCACCAGCAGCAGCAGCTGCACCAGCAACAGCAGCTGCACCAGCACCTGCAGCTGCACCAGCTGCAGTTGCAGCAGCTGCAGTTGCAGCAGCAGCAGCAGCCACCGCCAGCGAGGCGAGCACGCAAGCAGCGCATGGACGCCCAGAGGCAGCTGAAGGACCTTGATGCACAAGAGGACGGAGAAGTCCGTCTGGAAGACGGGGAGGTGGAGGAAGGGCGACGACGCATCCTCAGCAAAATATGGCAGGGCCTCCAAGGAGCTTGGCCTCATCCACTGCCGCTGCAACAGACTTTGCTGCTGCCCCCACTGCCACAGCCGCCGCCGCCACCACCACCACCGAATCCGCAGCAGACGCAGAACTTTTTAGTGCTGTTGGAACATAATTACTGTCGGCCGGCCTCATGACCAGCGTGCAAGTCGTGACGGTGCGGTTCCGACGTGAGACGGGGGGGACACTTTACGAGAAGAGGGATTCGGCACAGCTCACAGGAGGAGTGGAGTTTCAAGAGAGAATTGTATGGAGTAAAACATTAACTGCATGGAAAAGTGTTTACTTTTCTAATGCTGTAATGCTCACAGGTGGCAGGGAATTTTGTTTTCTCCAGAGAATGGATAAAAAGAAAAGTTGCTTTGGGTGAGGATGTTTGGGGATATGCAACCGTCATACCAGGAATTTTCGGGATGAAACAAACAATGTGCATTTTGTCTGTGACAAGTCTAGGGATGCGGCTGGTATAGCAAGGCACCATTAAATAGTTCTGAGTCTGGATGAATAAGATAATTTTACGTAAGATTATGATTTGTTCTTCACTTAAACAGCAGCTCGGTAAAATTAGGGCCCAACACCTTACAACAGCAATATGGTATAGCAGCAGCCTATAAACAACATGCAGGCTTGTAGTGTGAGAAAACCTCTTTGGTGTTATGTAACAGTGGAACCTGTTTTCCTGAAATCTCACATTTCCATGCCGATTCATCTCTGGGGAAATAAGGCCCAGCTATTTTTTGTTGAAAATTCACAATGTTGTGCATAAGAGGTCATACATTAGCGTAGTTCATCACACACGTGAAGGAAGACATATATATTTGTTTTGCAAACATGAGAGAAAGAAGCACTAACAGCCTGCAGCTTTAAGGTAGCTGTACAAATACCAACCAACAGCAATTGGTCAAATATCTGGGGGGGCAAACCAAGGTAGGCGCCAAGACAGAACTTGTGCAAATATATGCACGACATGCAGCAAACAATACATCATTTCTGATGTCCGTGCCCACAGTTGCATCTGCATATGGCTGGGTGGTGAGCTGACGGCTCTCTGGGCAGGCATGTGGGTATGGTGCAGAAGGTGCATCACAATATCATGTTTTCTATTTGTTGTGCATGTATGTGCGTAATGTGCCACGTGTGCATATGTAGTCTTCTGCACTCCAGATGGTTATTGGCAACACTGGCAATGGCACATGAGCTTTACGCTTAACAAATTTTAGTGTAAAAGTCTTTTTGATGCTCTTAAAATGTTTTATTTAATCTTGGAAGACATCAGCCTGAAGCTCACATTTCGGGGAGTAGAAAAGGATGGGGCTAGTGACTGTCATGCTCACCTTGGAGCGAGTTTCAAGTGAGCAGTGCACGGTCTAATCTCCCAACAGCTGCTAAGTTACTTTCTTGTTCTCAAGAAATTTCCAAAATGCACAATGTGCTGTAAACTGGATGTCAAAAGTAACCAGGTGGTATCATACAAATCCCAAATGTTTAAATATTATATTTAATTTGCACATCATAGCATTAGATATGCAAGGCCGACTGATCCGCTCAACGGCTGTGGTCAGTCTTGAGCCACGGGGGGAGAGCACCTTTCTAGGTGTCTCGCACAACCACCCAGACCCATTTCACAGCACTTTGTATCAATGAATGGGTTTTGTTTAATATTGCCTTTTTTGATTTCCTGTGTTGCAGTTTCACTCGCATGTGGTAATTTTTTTTAAAGTTAACAGAACTTCATATTGTTCGTTTTGATCAATTGAGTTAATTTTCATGTCATGGAATCATTTCGGTGTGTACTAACATTGAGATGGAAGGTCATATCCTAATTTGCCTTCATAATTCGTACTAATTGAATGGACACATTTTACAAAGGAAGATAAAAACAAATGGAATCATTCATTATTCTTAGTTTTTTTTTGTTTCTAGGAGCTGCTTTACGTAAAATTTTCTTCAAAAGCTCTTACGTTATGGAACATTTACTGTAGTTATAATTGGATTTGTGGTTTATTTCAGGAACCTGGCAACGTGGGTGAAATCACACGCGTTTGTTTAAAAAGTAAAGTTGTACGACTTGTTATGCACATTTCAGGTTTTTAACTAAACGTGTGTTCCTTGTTGTTTTGCATTGGGTGATGTAAACCAATGTCTCTTCTCAATAACAACATTAAAAGTACTTTGTAGGCTGGAGCGTTAACAGTTGCCACCACATTCTTTGGACAAAATGGAAGGTTTATGAAATGTACAAATGCATACTTGTAGATACGTAGTTTGGTTGCTGGGTTTTTTTGTACAGATTACGACACAGTTTACGTTGAGAGCTTGCAGCCGAGATTTGTGTACTTACATGGATGAATTAGGAGGCCACCCACTTGGATAGAACCGCAGTCTAAAAAGGTGAGCGTACACGATGCCATTAGTTTCTCAAGTCTAGTGCAATATTTAAGGAACTGATAGAAACGCAACAGCATTCGCCTTTGGGCAGACATTGTCCGATTGCATACGATGACGTGGCTGGTTAGTTGCCAGCGTCGATTTTAAAATCTACAGTAATTGCTTTTAATAACCTTTTGGTCATGCACGTGGACAGCGGAAATATACATTGAAGAAGTTTATTTTGCTTGAAAGATAAAACATATATATGTAAACCTCAAGTTGAAACTATTTACGCGTGTTATTTTTTTTGTTCCCGGAGTACGTTATATCCCCAGTGTACTTATTTTAATGCCAATTTTGTCGTGAACAAACCTCAAAGTGTTACAGATGCTCACAAAACCTCAGGTCTGAAAAATACGTAGGGCTCAATGTGTACCTTGTCAAATATAATAGCACACTGTAAGTTATTATCCCTGCCTAATTTAGATCAGGTTTAATTTAGCCTTAGAATAGTAAAATAAAAACAGTTCTTATTTTTGTTAGTTGATGTCCAGACTTGTTAAGATATCCAGAACACCCTAATAAGGAGTATGTTGTTTAAAATTGTAAAATATAAACGTAAAATTTTTGTTTAATATTCCTGAAATAAATTTGAACCTTTAAAAAAAAAAAGCGTTGTTATGCTTTTAAAGTGCAGTTTTGGAATATTGACTTAAGCTGGCTCTCATTTATTCAATTACTACTTCATGAAGGCTGTCTTTGCTGATTTTTTACCTGCGATTAGACACTATCAACTACTCCAACATTTTTATTTTTGCGCAAAAAAATACATTGTCTACGACTTTATTAAACTTATATTTAAAGACGTACCCATCCGAAACCGCTCAATTTCAAGATTCCTTGCTTTTTTATTAGAACAAATTAATTAACTTAATATTCTGAGGGGAAGCGCTTGTTTTTTTTTACCGTTTTCGAATTCAGATTTGAACACCATGAAATGAGTGTTTTTTCGTTCAAAACCGCTTGAAATCCGAAATATCTCAAAAACAATAAAAGGTAGAACAATGATTCTCGCTTTAATCTTATTTGCTATTTAACGCTCTTATCAAACGAAAAAACCCCCGCAATCTCATGTTTTGAACGGTTTATGAATGACACGCACAAACATGTTTATGGGGCACTTAAAATCCATATTTGGGGGGGGGGGGGGGTTAAATGAAAATTTTCGGATTTTCAGATTGTTCCTGTTTGTGTATCAAATTTCAGCTTTCTACCTTGTCGAGAAGTACCCTCAATGTTTTTGAGATATACAGCTTAAGGTCTTTATCTAGATCAGTGAGCAGTTTTTACAGCCCATTGCTGGGAGCTACTGATAGCACACACACACAGAGACGTTAAGTGGTTGTGTAGCATGAAAAATAAGGCTTTACGTCTTAAACTCCATTGGCTAAGGTTGATACAACAAAGCAATTCTGTTCTTAAACGCACCCTCCAGAACAATTGTGAATCATGGAAATGTATTATACAAGGTGTGTACAATTAAATGCTTGCGCACATCTCAATAGTAATCGCTATAAAGCAAGGATGGGGATCTTCAGGGCCCACTACTCGAACACGGGGACAGACCTGCGATATTTATTTGTCACTCCCAAGCAGTTTAGCTGTACTAATTGGGAACTAAAGGCTAATATTTTCAACCTCGAAACATCGTTTCAAATTTTTGTTGCGCGCTCTCGGGTCATTTCTGTCGCCACGAGGTCCTCTTACAGTCGGGGGGGGGGGGGGCTTGCATTGAGTGACGGGAGTGAACGACGAGTGTGTTAATGCGTGGCCCTGCCAAGGGTGATTGAAAGTCCTGTTCATCAGGAACGTGTTCCCCACTCATTGCTGTGACGTGTTTTGGACGCTCAGGGTTTTCCTGCATTTAGAAACAAAAGTTTATTTCAGCGTTGTGGCATTTAATATCGTGTAGTTTGCATCTTTGGTGAATTATTGTTTTTATTGCTAGGGACAGGCAGCAATCGGCGATGGTCATGGTACACGTTAATAACTAGCGTTAAATTGTGCTTCGTGTGGCGTGCAAGAAATGTCTCTGATGTGATGACATACTCCACCAAAGGTGTGAATTCGTAAGCCGTGAACGTTCATTTTAGGGATCTTATTGTGACCGAAATGTGTGCTTTTATGGCAAATGGCCATGCTAGTAATGAGGGTAGTGTGTGTGTTTTTGTCTTTAAAGCAAAAAAAGTCTGCCAAAGTCAAGCACAGATGCCTGAGTGAATGTAAATCGATGGCCATACAGGAAAGATTCAAACAAAACCCCAGTCTGGGCATGGCTTAAACGTGGCCTCAACTGGACATTATTTTAAATTAAAAATTCTGTGCCACAATGGCTTCATCGCTCATCTTAAAAAAAAAAAATTCTTAAATATTGTGGCCACATTGCGAACAAAGTAACGTGTTTTTAAGTGTTAAAAACATTGCAATCGGTACAAAATAATTTGTTGATAACCTTAAAATGAATTAAATTTAGCAAAAGGCATTCAAATTCAATTTCACGATGTCGGGTCACGATTCGATTTTTGTTTTGTTTTTACCTTCTCATTTGTATTCGTTCTCGTTGTGCCTCGTTTGTACAGTCTCATTTACTTGCATAGCCTAAATGTAATATCAACATAGCTTTAGCGTGTAGATTTTATTGTCGATCATTACGCGCGTGATTCAATGCTAGTATCGCGAGCGTAAGAATTTATATTAATCGATGAATCACAACATACCCATTTGGAATACATGGTAACAGCTATGCTATTATACATCTGAAAATATGCAACGTGAATTGCTGCAATGAGCCCTACATCTTATCAGTCATGAGTGATTGTGAGCTCGTAATTATAAGCAACATTACCGTAAGAAATACATGTGCACATGATTTATCGGTAACAAAAGCCGGCTGTGCCGAATACCTGTAAGCATATAATGAAGGCGTGTATAAAGGTTGCTGATATGCTAAGGTTATATTTAGAAGGGAGTGGAACGATGCATTGATTCATGCGCGATACATGCACACGTGTAGGAATCAATGTATTTAGATTATTGCGAAAGATAATTGGTTACATGACCCCTGAAGCAAATAAAGCCGGTTACATCTACCGTAATGTCAAACAAAACATATTCTTGAACCCAATTCACCACCGTGAATTATGAATGGGGTGGTGAATCGTTTTAGCCTAAATTTTTAGTACACGTTAAATTTTTTGACAAATTCCCAAAATCTTTGAGAGAATACAAACAACCTTCTGCACTTCATGTATGAAACGCACGCAGTTTTCCCATTGGTTGACTCTTCGGATTCGTTTCTTTTATATTTGGTTTTGAGTTCAACTTAGATCTGTGGTTGATAAATGAATGTATACAAAAAGGTGGTCATAATGTTTTGACGAGATTAAAATACACAGACTTGGTGATTACCTATACGTCGTCAATACAGAAACATGTAACAGTGCACTTATTCTGCTGTTATCAATCAGTACTGTACAGTACTTGGTCTTTTGGATGAGAGACCTGGGGTTGCAATGGGAAAAGCTCAACTTGGACTGGTTACTAAACAGCGGGGATTTAAAATATGCGTAGTGCCAGGATGGATGTGGCTATTTGTGTATTCTTATTCTCAAAACGTCTTTACCGCCTTTCTCATGCTGTGTATATATGTACAAAACTTATACTGTATTGTATACAGTAGATTATGTATATGCAGTACATGTATATAAATGATATACCTTACAACACGTACAGAATGCGTCTTAAACTTTAATTTGACATTTATGTCTCAATAGGCCATTACAAACACATATACTAACAATTTTATATTTCAATTAAAATAAAGTCATGCAACATTCATTAACTTGGCTTCATAATGTATTTAAAGGAAAAAACAGAAGTGCATTTAAGGGCATATTTAAATAAAAAAACTAAATTACAAATTTGATTTACAATTCTGTACAAAAGACACTTGGATATTTTATGACATTTTAAGCATACCATGTTTTGTAAATGTCAGTAACTATGGCACTATATTATTCACAGGCATAATTTGTGGGTCTTTTGGCAGACGTGGGGTTAAGCCTAACACTGGTCAACAACAAAAAAATATTTTTTTTCTGGCCTGGACTTTTGCAGCTGTTTTAGACTAATTTCAGGGTGCCGATTCCAAATCTGTTCTCAGATTTGCTCTATCACATCTCATTTTGATGCTATCGGCATACCCCATTTTCATTGATTTTACCCGAAATTAACTCTGTCACTTATGATTGCAAGTTGTTGCGAGTCAGTGACTGCTTTAGTGTTAAAATATGGTGCTGTATTTTTAGGATAGTGTGTTTATAATATTTTATGTAGATATCCACATTTATTTAATATGTTTCTTCTGCAGTTTTGATTGAAAATGCAATATTTGATATCTCAAAAACCTGATGTGATAGACAAAAACTGATGCAAGATTTGGAATCGGCACCCCAAAATTACCTTCAAACCGTTGGAATACCTTATGCCAGAAAAAATGTGTTGAGCAGTGTAATCAGGGTCACTTTTGGTAAACAAAAACCATTTCAATCTGCCCGAAATGTCCACTTCTTGCACTAACCCTTCCCGTTCACTGCACTGTGCACAAACTGTTAACGCTGAGCCTTGTACATTTTCATCTCTCAACAATTAACGTAATAATGTATATCTTGTAAAAAAAAGAGAGCCCGTTGTAGCATTTGTTTGTTATACTGGACCCAGTTGTTTTATACACGTGTACACAATTGAGTGGGGTTACGTCTCTTGGTTATATAGGTTTATGTATATAAAATCAATAAATGACCCATTGTACAGTTGCATACGATGAAATAAAACTCTTATGTCTCATTGTGACTGAATATGGCTAGTTATTTTTCTAAATGTTCATTTGGAACCTTTGCCATGCCGATGATATTCACGTGTTCGCAGTTCCTGCATCGCATTGCGTGCGTGAGAAATAATATATATAGAACGGAGGTTGCAGAAACTATAGTAATCATAAGTTACAGCAGACAAAACACATTCAAACATATCAACAAAAAAATTACATCCCATCAACCACATGGCCTTTTGAAAGTGCATCTTAACAGCATTGATTAGTTCAGTACTCGCAAACTTGACTGGTTTCGAAATAAAAGTCACAGTGTCTTTATCAGCAGTCAAACATGCTGGTTGCTACCAGAATTATATTTATACTGGAGGAATCCGATGAGCTTTAAAGCTTTTTGTAAACAGATGTCCAGTAAATTTCGATTTAAAGCTTTCGTGACTGCAGGGATTCATCTGCTTGGTTCTTTCGGTAAAGTCACGTAGAAGGGAAATAATAAAATAATAAAAAGAAAACATACTAAAATTCTCACGACGTTTCGCCCACAACGCAAGCAGCCGTCCTCAGGTGAAGAACAGGTCTGTCGGAAAAAAAAAGAGGCAGCGGGTGGGGGGGGGTGTGACGGCTACGTCACAGCAAGCCCCCCCACCTCACCCCTTCGCACAACGTCACCGCGTATTCGTGACGTCACCGCGCTTCACGGATGGTGGGGGGGGGCAACGGTAAGGCGGCGGGAACGTGCCGGCGCCGTGACGTCACCGCGTCACAGAAAGCAACGTGCGGACGCGATGACGTCACCGCGGCACACCACACGACGACGTGCGACGCGGTGACGTCACCGCGGCACACCACACGACGACGTGCGACGCGGTGACGTCGCCGCGGCACACCACACGACGACGTGCGACGCGGTGACGTCGCCGCGGCACACCACACGACGACGTGCGACGCGGTGACGTCACCGCGTAAACGCAGACGCCGCCGAATCGTGAACTCCGTCGACGTGGCCACGCGGAGGCGGCGGCGGCGCCGATGAGAAGCAGCAGCAGCAGAAGCAGCAGCAGCAGAGGGGGGCGACCGCGAGTGTGCGGCAACGTTGGCGGTGGAGGTTTCTAGGCGGCCGGGCTTCTATTCCCCGTGTTTGTCTGCAGGTTGACGTGAGGTGAGGGGAGAGAGAGAGACACACCAAGACTTCGGGTGGTTGGTGGCGACGGTAACGGGGGGGGGGGACGTTAGAATAAACAAGCAAAGTCATTAATGTCAATGTACAGTGCTGTGTCTTCAAAGACGTTTGGTTGGCGTGGAAGAGTAGGCCGAATACACTTTAAGCAGTGTCGTGGCCAAGCGATTGTGCAGAGCCACGCAATTTTTTCTACGTTTTTTTTTCTGAAAGCTTTATTTGTGGATTCGGTGACTTGCCTTGGGCCGTGTGTTTGTGTGTGTGGCTTCCCCGGGGCTGCCAGGATCGAGCCTGAAACGTCGGTGAAGGATAGAGAAGAAGGTTTGGGGGGGGGGTAAAATGACTTTAAAAGCCACAACAGCGTCCTTGTGACGTCATCGCGCCTGTGACGTCATCGCGCGGAGGCCGTGGTGCGTTCGTTTCGACGTCAAACTCGGGCCGGCGGTCAATTTTAATAATTCATAACAAAGGTTTTTGG
>CM025652.2:3960230-3991422 GCA_014621495.2 Entosphenus tridentatus
ATGGATTTTATTATTTCAGCCATTTTATGACACTTGCCGTTTGAGTCGGTGTCCTTTATCACGATCACTCGCATTCGGTGAGTAATGACTTCAACTGTCTTCACAGGCTCACGAGAAGTCAGAGGTGCTGAATCCACTCATCACCAGCATTTTCTTGGAGGTAAGCTTACCCCGTGAGCATGCACACAGTGTGCGATGCACCAAATGTTCAATTCACCTGTGGCTCCAGCATATAATCGTCATTTATTGTATTCGAATACATTGTTTATAGTAGTGAAGAAATGCCTATGGGAGCAAAGTCCACACGATGTTTAATTCAGCTCAATTCCATGCTGTCTGGTCCCTTTCCTCCATTGCAGATGTGTCTTAGTCTGCCAAGAATCCTCAAATCACCCCAATGTCTCTTTGATTTCCTCTTGACCTGTAGTGACATAACAAACGCTTCCTCATTTAATCGTTTTGGGTACAGTAAAAGTCCTCTATTTACGTTGGGTATGCTTCCCGGGAAAACACAAGACTTTGTGCGAAACGATGTAAATATAAACTAAACTTTGTATTTTAGAAAGTAATGCCTCATTGAGCTCTATAGCCCTTTTTCAAAAGTGACCTGACCACATATGAAAGCTCAACGAAGTGGCTTATCACGTGGAAATTTACATCAGCCAAAAACTCTAAACGCATGTTGATTCTAAATGCGGAGAGAAAAACTGGAGGAGCCAGGGAAAAATCCACGGGGAGAACACGCAAACTCCAGATATACAGCAGGCGTCATGGTCGGGATCGAACCCACGACCTCCTGATTGCCAGGCGAGGTAGTTAACATCTTCTAGTCACCATGATGATGATGAGAGATACACGCAAACTCCAAATATAAAGCAGGCGTCACGGTCGGGATCGAACCAACGACCTCCTGATTGCCAGGCGAGGTAGTTAACATCTCGCCACCGTGGCAGCCCTTATACCTATTTACCATTGACTTAAGAGTATATACATTTTGGATACGTTCCTGGGGGGTCGTTTTTCATACTGACCAGAGATTGCTGCGGAGATTGCATGTAGAGAGAGGGTAGCGAAGCGTACAGTATGGCGATTTGTAAACACAGGCTTGAGCCCTCGCTCGAGGTCGCTGTTGGCTCAGCGCACCGTCGTCGTTATGCACACGCGGCCCATACGACTGCATTCTTTCAATTTCACGAAACAATGTAAGTGAATCAACGAAAAATAGGGGTAACATAAAGAGAGGACTTCCAGTATTTCTCTGAGTTGCCTGTGATGGTTTTTTTTTCTTTCTCTGCCCACATCCTTTGTTATCCCCAACCTTCACCTCAACGCAGGCCTCAAACAGCACGACGTACATCCAGGATGCCTTCGCACTGTTGTTGCCCATACTCCAGGTTTCTCACATTCGGCAAGATGCGGACAGTGCCTCCTCCTCCTCCTTCGCCTAAGGCTGATGATGTGCTGAGTTGTAGCACACATCATTCCTGCGGTGTGCCGTCATGCCCCAAGTAAACTATAAAGGGATCAGCGGGAGTTGTGCTCTCTCGTGGACTGAACAATAATGTGTTTGCACTCACCAGACCTTCCCAGTTCCCCTGGGTTTTTGTAACACGTCTTGATGCCTCGCAAAAAGATTGGTTTATCAACGAGGACGGGTGGCATGGATTGCTAACACCTTTATCTCAGTGTTGAGCCAGCACCTCTGGGATTGGTTCGAATCTCGTGGGGGGGGGGGGGGCCTCGATGAAAGATTAAACCACGTTCTCAAGCGCAGCCGGATTTAAGTTCCTGACTGGCATTCTCAAGTGAACTTTCCGGAACAAACATCTCTCGTACCTTGCGCTTGGCAAAACGAATGCTATTAAATTAAGAACAAACATCCGCAAAGAAAACCATTACCTTGTTTACATTTAAAAACACTACCATTACCACACCTATTGAAAGTAACGGCACAAAAGTTTGTTCAAAATCCAGTGGTTGGCATTTGCAGGCTTTTGATGTCCCTGTGTATCTTGACTGACTGAGGCCTAATTGATCGGCCAGTGTCAACTTGCCATGAGAGAGGAATTTGAAGTGTCTGTTATTTACGAGAGGTGATTGAATGTCTGTCGCCTGACATGGAGAGCAATAAGTGAAGCTTAGGAAATGTATTTTGACACACATTCTTGAAAAGGGCAATTAACTTAGGCCATTTGTTTCAGGGTTTTAACCCCTACCAGGATGGAATGTTCCTCTTGCTTCTTAAATCATTAATTCACAGCACGCAATTTCACTGCCACTGAAACCAAATCACCACAA
The DNA here is from genome assembly GCA_014621495.2 of Entosphenus tridentatus. Taxonomy (NCBI): domain Eukaryota; kingdom Metazoa; phylum Chordata; class Hyperoartia; order Petromyzontiformes; family Petromyzontidae; genus Entosphenus; species Entosphenus tridentatus. The sequence continues at coordinate 3,962,529 of CM025652.2, forward strand.
CTTTGTAAACGGAAGTCACTTGTAGCCAGTATTGGGGGGATTTCTTCAATATGTTATGGATATCTTAAAATGTCTCCCCATATTCCTCTGGGGTCTAATTATATTTCTCCACAATTCGGTTAACATAAAAAGCAAGGTTTCAAGTATCTATTCAAATGACCGGCATAATCCATTGCTATGAAATGCGATACTGCTTTAACATTGCAAATTTATACAGCGAAACGTTTCCCCGTTTTGTCGTAGCACCAATACTTTGTGAGGCTTCAGATTCTTCGATCGGTGTGAGTGTCGTGCCTGTGCGTGGCCATTCTGCTTTTAAACCCACGTGCAGTTGTAAACAAACATCGAGGTGCTGATTTTGACAATGTGGTCCCTGTGGCTACCAAGTTAGCAAACCACTCCAGCAAGGTGAATGTTTTAATAATGAAAAAAATGATTTTTTTTTATGAAGGACCTCTGACCATCCAATTCTATAAGCTGCTGCAATAATATTTAGTTTTTTTACGTTTGTATGACCGCGACTGTTTTCTTTCCAAGGTAATTGCCATTGGAAGTCTCAGATAATGACTTGTCAAATGTATCAACTTGTTCACCTGTGCTGTAGGCAAGAATGGAAGCGCTTTTGGCGCATAGGAAATATGTCGGTGGATCCCAAGTGGGTAGAGAAATTGAAAATGAGGCCAGTGTTGAAGAAATGTTTGTCCAACCTAATTCCTCTCAATCCTGTGCAGCGTAGCAATGTTGCTGCTTCTGTTACCTTGCACAATAAATAATGGGTTAAGGAAAATAAACAAAAATGAAAATGTTCCGCCTGACGCATGCTTTTGCAGAAACATCCACAGAACATTGCTTATTGCCACTAACAGGCGAATCAGGCCCTGTTTGTCACTAAGCAACAGAGACATTTTTTAAATACAATCATTGCTTAGGAATTACTGTACTGTATTTAGTAAATATTCAGTTGTATCGCAATGATTTTTTTGGATTGTGTTGTTCCCGTTTGTTGACGGTGTAAGTTCTCCAAGTTTCCTTTCAAATTTTTGTCTTTTATTTTCAAGCATCGCTACTAATTCCGTGTTGCCGCAAGTTCCAAGCACGAGCACTGACATGCTTAACACATTCAACTATTTTAACGTGAAGTCATTTGATGTACCTTACCCGCGCTGATGAATCAAACATTTTGATACGATACATTGTTCTTGTGAAATAAGTTCAAGAGGTTTCAAATGTATAAGACAAGTAGGTGGCTGGGATGTTCATTGTAGACTGTGTACGTTGTTTGCACCCGCCATGTCAGTTTCTGTGTTAAAATCATGGGCTCTCTTTTGACGTGCGTAGAGTTTGTCTTATTCACCAATGATTACGCAACCGAAGACGATCCTATGCAATAAATGCAGCCTTACCCAAACACTGAAGGGAACAACATGTTTGCAAGACAAAAGCAAAGCTGCAATCCTCGCACCCTATAACAAGGCATTTAATTAAAAGTAGATTTAAAGGAGACGGATCGTTATGGGTGTCTAGTTTAAGGATTTGTACGCTGCCGTGGCCGATGCTTTGTCAGTGCTGATCTGACGGTTGTCCAAAAACGGACAAGAATATGCATTACCTTGTGCGGAGTAATACTTTATCAGCCTAATAGCAGCAGCCTCATGTCGGGTAGGAAAGTGCAATCACGAGTTTTTGCTCATATCTATGCGCAACATTCCGATTATTTAAAACGACTGAAGGGCTGCCTGTCAATAGCATGCAATGTATTTTATTGACCTGTGTTTGAAACCTATAAATAAATAAAAACTTCAATTCTCCTTATGTAGCTTTTTGGGCATCGATGTCTTTTTTTAATGTAAACTATGTTTTATATTGACAGATTTTTTTTTCGGAATTCCATTTGAAATGGAAAATGCAATGTCTTGTTTTCTGACGTGAGCATTGTTGATGGAGTATTTTGTTCACTTACGAAAGTCATACAGAATGCAACCGACTCCTCTGTGCAGGCTGTCTTGGTAGAGAGTATTCTAACCAGAAGCCTTCCTGACCACGAAATGTCAGTGCTTACATCTTGTGTTGTATTTTGCTTCGTGTCAATTATGTTTGCTAGATGGTGCCCTTCACTTGGTCCACCATCACCTATTAAGTACGATTACACAACTATCTAACGGAAACAAAAAAGGAACATTAAAAAATTGAAATGTGAGGTCAAAATACAGCAGACTTGAATACCATTGTCAGACCATTCGCTTCAAACTAATGGTTCCTCCCTACCCGCACTACAACTAAACATCGACAGAATATCTCGTTCCAAATGTGGGTATCAAGCTGTGAAACCCACTTTGAAAGCGACCCGCTGTAAAAGACCTGCATATGACGCAACAGCATCAGTCCACCACCTAAGAAATGCCATCGCTGCTTGTGCAAAAATACTATAGACAGGGATAGCCTAACTTTCTGACCTTACAAGTCACACACCAAAATCGTATCATGGTCAAAATCCTCAAAAGACAGCTCGAGTGAAAGGAAAACAGCGTGTGGAGTTAGTCACTTCAGGTAGTGAACACGGTCGGTTTGCTGGCGATGTTTGGCAGTTTTGAATTTAGAAGTCTGCAGAAGCTTCCTTGGGAGTGCTCATATCTGCCTCTGCCAGGGGTGATTTTCGGTGGTTCCGCTGCTACTTCCAAAGATTTTTTTTGTCCTGTTTTGTACAGACTCGAATTGAAAAGTCTTTGAACTGCAGAACCACATGGGGCTATATAAGGGACTATAATTTTGGACTTTGTCCGCCGAAATTCTAGCTCCTGCAAAGGGCTTCTCAGCGCTGCCGCCTCCCCGTCGCCCCCACTGATGTCCTCTTCACCCCCCCCCCCCCATGTGTGCAGATACTACTGCGTTGTACCTCAACGTTCATCATTATATGCAAAGAGAAATCTACAAAATTCAGACAACGTCTGTTTACCACCAGCCTTGACCAAACCAAACCGAGGGGGGGGTAACAGACACATGTCGACAAATGCCAACAAAATAAATCTCGACTCTATTGTATGTAGGGTGTGTAGGCATAGAGGCCTTCAAAATAAATTTCTTTTTTTGGGAGGGGGGGGGGCGGCTATCGCAAATGCTTGGAACCCTGTTGGATCAACTTTTTACCCCCACAGTTGGGGAGGGGGTCCACTTTCTATAACTTTTTTTAATTCAGGCCTTATGAAACGCTATAATAATTTAGTTGACGGACACCGGGCTTTTATAATAAAAAATATGGTTTGGTCACCCCTGGACTATACCATTCTAGGAAAGCTAATATTTCGGAATATTTATAACAGCTCTGAAGGTAGCTAATGATAATACTGTACAGGATGGGCCAGATGTTTTGTGCCCCCCAATTAATTGACCCCCTATTTTTACCCTTTGCATATTCATTTCTTCAAATTAACCTCTAAAAAATATATATAAAGTTTTAGAGAATTAAATGAAGGTCGCAAGACATCTGGACCACCCTGTGTGTGAAATACCAAACAAGGCGCACCTCTGTTGATGTCGGTGACTTCAATAGCCTCACAGGCTGCAGTCTAAACAAAGGATTAACCGACTGGGCATTATCGAAAGATACAATTCTGTCATCTTCTTGGTTCTTTCGGTAAAGTCACGTAGAATGGAAATAATAAAATAAAACATAATAAAATGATTCTCACGACGTTTCGGCCACAACGCAAGCAGCCGTCCTCAGGTGAAGAACAGGTCTGTCGGTGAGACAGCCTCTGAATGAAACAGCACCATGCTTGGAGCGTATTTGCATTATTATTATTTCCATTCTACGTGACTTTACCGAAAGAACCAAGAAGATTAATCCCTGCAGTCACGAAAGCTTTAAATCGAAATACAATTATTTATTTCCAAAACAGTGCGGCACTTCTCACTGCACTGGAACGGGACCATGACCTTCAATGACGGCCAATTTCCTGCACGTGAAAAAACATGTTTTTGTGCCCCGATGTGAACCCAGCGCCACACTGTTTTCTTTAAATCGCAATACATTTAGACATCGAAGTAGCACTCAAGCTCACTCCCAGAATTTGCGATGTAAATTTCCACGAGGTAGCCTGGCGTGAATTGTGTTTGTTTTGTTTACAGATGCAGATGAATCCGAGGTGGAGTTGAGTGAGTATCGCCGTCGCGAAAACACGTCGGCATCGTTTGCCTGGGTTCAAAATAATGCCTCAGGGGGGGCTACCGCAGAGCAGAGGTCGCAACCGGGTACCCGATACCCGTACCCTACCCGATACCCGGCTACCCGTACCCGGCCGGGTACGGGTAGCCGTTTGCGACCCTGGTGCGGCCGGGTACGGGTACGGGTAGGCCCTGAGTCACTGGTGAGTCACCGTTTGTCACTCATTTCGGGTAGGGTACGGGTACGGGTAGGGAACGGGTACCCGGGTACGGGTACCCATTTGCCACCCTGGCGTGGCCGGGTACGGGTAAGGAATCAAAACCCGTTTGCGACCTCTGCCGCAAAGTCTACAATCACGGGTTGGCAACCGGGACAAGGAGTGCGATATCATAAAATCGATTTAAAAAAAACCTTCCCCCCTAAATATAGAAAAAGCCGCCAATGCACGTGAATACGAGACGACGGTCCTTAATGAATAACGTCATCAAGCAGCCCTCGAAAGAGCCGCAGGTTGATGACCCCCTGGTCTACACCCTAAACGACCACTTGCTTAAAGCCGTACAACACTAAAAATTAACTGGGCATATCGAATCCCCTGATAGGCTTTCAACACGGGAGTGATAATAAAGGTATTTAATGAATGGCCGATAACCTATTTTCACCTGGTCAATGAGAGTCTGCTGTTTTGAGCATCGTTACTTTGTGCGATGGTCAAACGAGGACACCTAAACGCAAGGTAAGAATAGAAATAAACGGTGTTGACAGTGACACATAACGATCAAGGGGGGTCAATACTGTCCAAGAAGACAAGTGCCGACATGAGTCTGGCACGTCTGTCCCTGCGGATCTTGTAACCATCGACCAGAGCTGTTCATCCCATCATATTGAAAGGTTGTCCGCACGAGTGATCGATCCCTGGGCAAGGGAACTTTTTTTGTTCCAGCAACACTCATAGGAAGCTCTTCCCGGAGCCCCGAGGTCTCGGCATATACAGCCCTTTATCTAACCTTGCATTCCCCACCATCAGTAAACCTCACAGGCCTCCTTATTACTCTTTGTTTTTTTCGGTAAAGTCACGTAGGTAAAAAAATCTAATCAAATAAATGAAAACAACTCAATTAAATCACGACGTTTCTGGTGCAACACAAGCGTCCTTCTTCAGGTGGGGACAACGTAGCGAAAGCACAACCGCTTAAGTGTGTCTAAGAGATGGCTGTGACGAGGAATGATATCGTCTCGGGGGGATGGAGGGAGGGGAGGGGCCATGGTGAGTGTGTGGGCGGGCTGTGGGCTGGGAGGCAACGATGTGAGGAACGGGGTGGGCGCAACGTACGGAGTTCAAACTGAAGCTTTGTGATGCAGGGGGAGGAAGTAGATAAGGAAGCTAAGATTAAGCAGACTTTTGTTATGCTGCCGGGGGTTATCTATCATTTAGGTTTACTCCAATCCCATATGCGAATTTCCGCGCCTTCGTTACCACCGTCGGTTTTCGTCATTTATCTTGGATGTGTGGGTCCCTGCATCACTCCGTGATCCCACCAATGCCCCCCCCCCCCCCCACGTAACCTCGACACGACCTCCACAATATCTCGTCGGGGCTGCGCTTGCCCGAGAGCCGGCCCATTCACTATTCGCTCGGTGCTCTTTGAGTTGATGAAATGCGAAGGGGGATGACGCTTCTTTAGTACAGTATTCGTGTAGGGCTGGGGGATTCTGTTCGGGGTTAGGAACTGTATTGCCTAAGACTGCCTTTTCTTTGGTATTCGTGTAAGGTTGGGGTTCTATCGCTGGGGTTTGGGATTAATCTGTAAGGCTAACCGTTGTCGTCTTCGTGTCGGGTTAGATGCATTCGTGTCTATGACTCCTTACCGTGCGCCGCATCTGCATGGCAAAGGGGACGTCCATAAATGACGTCACGCGATTTTTGACGATTTTTGACCCCCCTCCCCCTTCGTCACAAGACGTCACAAAAAGTCAGACCCCCCCTCAAAAATGGCGTCACAAAGCCCCCCCCCCCCCCCCCCCAAATATAAAACATGCTTCAAATTGCTTTAAACTAGTGTCATTGTAGTGCGTATTTAATGTGGCGCTGCACTCTGATGTTGTAGGAAAAAACATTTATGAAAAAGTCAATTTAATTAAGTAGAACGTGTTGTCTATATTTATTTAAAGTTGCGCATTTTGATGTGACGTCACATTTCTAACCCCCCCCGCCCCCTCGTCACACATCGTCACAAATGTCTAACCCCCCACCCCCTAGGTGCGTGACGTCATTTATGGACGGCCCCAAAGTCGCCTCGAGATCAAAACTCAGCATTGCTCCGAGCACATATTTCGGCACGTGGGGGGATGGGTGCAACTGGGTCGGCATCGGGGGTCAGAGTGGGGTGCGGTCAGTGAAATGCAGGATTGCAAGATTCCTCCAAAACAAAGACAAAGCTCCTCCGTGTAGCCTGTAACAGACTGTTGGGGCAAGTGCTGTTAGCGAGCAGCATTTATGAAGTTCGGCACAGCCTTTGTCTCTCCAGTGGCGATGTTTACACACCGCACCAGGTACTCATTTTAGGCTGAGTCGACCTAGAGGAGGCCCAACACCGGGTTCGCTGATGTTGGTGGCCGTGAGCGGTAATCGAACTCGGGTCACTGTGTTGGTAGCACAGCACGCTAACCACTACACCACCGCTCCCCTCCAACATACACACACGAAGAGCCAGGAACAACATTGGACGGTGGACAATAGCAGGGCCGTGTATATAGAACAGGTAGTCATGTCAATCGTTTTTTTTTCATAAGGTGAGATAAATGAACACCGGAGATGCATTTTTCGAGATTTGTTTTCATTGCAAAATTAACGAATAACATCTAAATTTCGATTTAAAGCTTTCGTGACTGCAGGGATTCATCTTCTTGGTTCTTTCGGTAAAGTCACGTAGAAGGGAAATAATAAAATAATACAATTTAAACATAATTTTATTATGTTTTATTTTTGTTATTTTATTATTCCCCTTCTACGTGACTTTACCGAAAGAACCAAGAAGATGAATAACATCTACAAATGGTGTCTTTCGCACAATCTCGCAAGGGAAGACCAGCGTTGTTGTCCTATGGTTGATCGGAGACAGTTTAAAAACAAATCAGCTTTTACTTCCCAAAGATGGCAAGACTCATCCTTTAGGGCACAGACTAAATCATGAACGCATCGGTAACGACAACTGTCCAGCGGCTGTACAAAGTGCGACGTGAAACAAGCGGGGTGACAGTGGCGTTTGTAGAGATATGTGGCAGCAGCAGCAGCAGCAATACCAACTTGTCGAAAGTTATCATCGAAGACCCCAACGAAACAGAAGTGCATCGGACCAACAATAACCTTCATTTGTCCCTGATCACGTGCCATTGTAGCAGAGAATGTGTACACTCGATGGACGTGTAGAGAAACCTTTAGCGATGTCTGCTTAGCCAGGGCCCCCTTGTTACCAAGTCAATTGCACCAACGAACCCCACCCCGCGATTGTGAAATATATTTCACCGCCCCACACACACACACATCCAGTGCTGTAAACCGGCTGTAAACTGCACGTTTCGTGGTAGGCTTGTGTGTGTGTGCGTTTCACTTGAGGCTTACTCCATACTTTGAACGCAGAGAGCCCCAGGGTTTAAATACTTATTATCCGTTCGTCAACCGGTCAGGTGAGTCAGTGGCGTTTGCATCTTGAGCGCTTGGTGCAGAGACGCGTGTTGTTGGCCAGTTGTCAGCCGCGCAGTGTTAAATCGACGATTATTCACCGGTATATGGTCGCACGTAACTCTTTTCTTCCGCTGGTTCTGCGTTTGTATGTTTTCGCTCACGGTTTAAAAAAAAATAATAATCGAGAAACCTTTTTCCGAGCTTAGTAACATTTTTTTACCCCTTTCCACATCCGAAGGTGAAAGCAGATGGCTCTCCAGCAGACGGCCGAAAATCCGCAGGCTTCCGCGGAAGACGACTACCCGACCTATATTCAGGAATTAGCCAATGGCTATCGCAAATCGAAGGTGAGTCTTCGTCTTGCGGTCCTCTTGTCTGAAACTCGGCACAGTCGTCAACAACATTGCAATGAAATGCATACAAATTGCTCCTTTTGCATACAGCACAAGAAGGGCGATTGCCCGAAACGTCGCCTATTACACTGGTCAACAACAAGAAATTCTGGCCTGGACTTTTGCAGCTGTTTTAGACTAATTTCAGGGTGCTAATTCCAAATCTGATCTCAGATTTGCTCTATCACATCTCATTTTTATGCTATCGGCATACCCCATTTTCATTGATTTTACCCGAAATTAACTCTGTCACATATGATTGCAAGTTGTTGCGAGTCAATGACTGCTTTAGTGTTAAAATATGGTGCTGTATTTTTAGGATAGTGTGTTTATAATATCATTTAATGTAGATATCACATTTATTTAATATTTTTCTTCTGCAGTTTTTATTGATAATACAATATTTTATATCTCAAAAACCTGATGTGATAGACAAAAACTGATGCCAGATTTGGAATCAGCACCACAAAATGACATTACAACCGTTGGAATACCTTATGCCAGAAAAAGTGTGTTGACCAGTGTTATGTGTGTGTGTCCCCCCTTTTTTACGGCCGTGCGTTAGTGACGAATGTCCATAATAAACGTTTTTTTGTGTTAGATCGCGTAAATATAAAAGTGCCGTTAAACCCACCACCCGACACAGCCAATGAGTAGTAAGGTGTGGTGTCACGTAAACAGAACGTGGCAATTCGTTACTAATGAAGAGGAGTCGGGGACTGGTTACTCGCTTCTTTAAACACGAGTACAGCACTAACCGGTTGTGTGCTGGAGAGTAAATCCATAACATTTTCAATTCGAGTACGACGTTTCGCCAGTAATTGCAACCAGCATCATCAGGCGATAGCCAGAGTTGTGGAGAAATCCTCCTCCTGTTTGGGTCTTCAATAGAGGGACACACGTGATGACGTCACACTAAAGTGAAGAACGTTTGGCGTGTTTGTGACGCCTGTTCATGCACCGCTGCCAATGCGGTCGACGGTTCTGTACGACAAAGTAACGGTATCTAAAACTGGGGTGTAATCGTGCACCGAATCGTCTTTATTTAGTATCAAGTTCATGATGCACATCATGCATGCTTCGAATGGCATGTTGTACGAATCAGTCTTTTCAGTTCATTTTTGTTGTTGTGGACGATACTGGGGGAGGGGGGGGCATAGGCAGCGGTGTACATTGCACATTTATACCTGGGGTGCAGGCGGAATGAAACACTGATTCGATCTCACCTCCAAAATGAGATGTTTTTTAAAACTCAAGTTTTTTCCATTGCAAGACCTCCGATTAGCACGGTTGGCTACGTACGGTGCGAAATAAGTTCAACATGCAGTACATAACAAGGCAGGCACTCTGCCACTGCACCATCAGCAGATCGTGATAGGTTCATGATACAATGTTCATTCCTATGCCGATCCACACTGCTGAATGAAGGCATTCCCATATTGCGCGGGGGTCTAACCAGACTTTACCGCGTTAGTCCCTACTGGATGAAGGCATTCCCATGCTGCATGGTTGTCTAACCAGACTTTCAGTCGTGATAACATGGGGCAGAGACATTGCGGTGGAGCACGCGTTTTCAGTTTGTTGCAAAGGTTCGCTGTTGTAGCCCAGGGGCCGCCCTGGTTAACGCTGTGGGTGTCTCAACAATGAGAAAATTACACGCGCCGCCTGCTTCGCAGTGAACGTCTAAGATCCCGACTCTAAGATCCCGTGCCGTTGTTTGAAGAAGAGTCGGCTGGCCAACGTAGTGCCGGTGTGACGGTGCAAATTTGATCAATTGCTCGCACACCAATGATGGGAGCCACTTAACAACACCCACCCACAACCGTTTGCTGGCCAGTGCCACGTTCACGTTGTGTTTCACAGAGACAGCGGCCATAGGGCGCGGAGCCCCAAGACGCACTGAAACATGGGGAGCGTGGCACAAGTATTCCTAAGTAATCTGGATCACGTTTTGGAAAAAACCCACAAACACACGCACAAATTGTTTGAATCGCGCTATGTGTCTGTGATTCCTGCACCAAAGATCCTGTTTACAGCCTGTGAGCTGGGGGTGTTCGATCTCCTTGAGGACACCCCGGACCGTGCCGGCATGACGGTAGCAGCGTTGGTGGCAGAGATGGGGCGAGCAGGAGATCAGCAGCAGCAGCAGGAGGAGGGTGCAGGAAGAGGAGAAGCGGTGAGCATGGACGGTCTGGAGCGACTGGTGGATGCCTGCGTTGGGCTGGACCTGCTGAGAGTGAGCACTCACGAGGGAACAGGTATACACCACTGGTGCAAAATGGGGCTCTATCACATGCGTACACACACAGCCGTCAGTCATTTCTAAACTAAACTATATAAAAAATAGTTTTACCAGGTAAGGCCCACTGAACTATGTCGCTCTTTTTCAGAAGCGAATTGGTCACAACTGATAGCTCGACGAAGTGGCTTATCGTGTGGAAACGTTTATCAGCCAAATACTGTACTCTTAAACACGTTTCTAAACACGGAGGGAAAAAAACCCGGAGGACCCGGAGAAAAATTCACGCGACCACGGGGAGAACATGCAAACTCCGAATATACAGCAGGCGTCAGGGTCGGGATCGAACCTACGACCTCCTGCATAACAGGCGAGGTAGTTAACATTTAAATAAATCAGATAATTTATTTCAGTTGGCATATGAATAACTAAAATGAAGTGGATAAAAATAGCAATTTCCAGCACGGTTTTGTCTTTTAGTTGTGTTTATTCTCATTTGTCTGTGCATGCGGTCCATACTCGAATTCCCTGTTTGGTCTGCTAATTGATTCCTTACGGAGCAGTTATCTCAAACACCCATTTGTTTTGACACTTCGAAATGTACTACATGGAACACGTGGTATAAATAATAAATTATGATGATAATAATTCACCCAGATACACGTGATGCCTATGGCCAATCGCCCAGGATGCACTCAATCTCATCGGATCTTGGCAGCTAAGCGAGTTTGAGCCTGGATAATGCATGGATAGGTGACCACCAATACTCCATTATTCTGTAGTTCACTCCCACCTTCGCTAACTCAAACTGACCAACGTGGTGAAGTATGGTCAAATAACCCTCACTGCCTGCATGGCATGGGAGATCCCTCATCCAGCAGTGATTTGTCAAACAGGCTGTACATGTGATTGGTGTAAGTTGTGAAAATATTAACAGTTCAATGTAACGGCGAGTCCTTTCCTGCGTAATGGTAGCATAGTGTAGAATGGTTCTGTGTGTTTCATTAAAGCTGCTTTAAAAAAAAAATCTGCAATGGTGAGCCCCACCGCTGTTTATTTCCCACAGTGATTTACAGCAACACGAAGCAAGCGAGCACCTACTTGACTCGCTCCAGCCCCAAGTCCATGCACGACGTCATGATCTTCAACTCGCACACTGTCTACCCCTTGTTTCATACTCTCCCATCGGCTGTGAGGTGACCGCGACAAAACCTCTTCTATTTTTATATACTTTTATATTTGACCAGGTGTAAGGCTCACTGAGCTTTTTCAAAAGCGTCCTGGCTGCAAATGATAGCTCAACCAAGTGGCTAAATCACGTGGAAATTCACAGCAGCCAAATACTCGAAACGCATGTTGATTCATAATGCAGAGGGAAAAACCCGAGAACCCGGGCAAAAATTCACGCGACCATGCAAACTCAAAATATGCAGGTGTCAGGGTCGGAATTGAACCTAGGACCTCCTGTATACCAGGCGAGGTAGTTAACATCTTGCCACCGTGGCTCCCTTAGCGTCTGTCCTCAGAGTCATCGCAATGTGTGAAAACAACTACACTGGTCAACACACTTTTTCTGGCACAAGGTTTTCCAACAGTTTCAAGATAATTTTGGGGTGCTGATTCCAAATCTGGCATCAGTTTTTGTCTATCACATCAGGTTTTTGAGATATAAAATATTGCATTTTCAATAAAAACTGCAGGGAAAAAATATTAAATAAATGTGGATATCTACATTAAATGATATTATAAACACACTATCCTAAAAATACAGCACCATATTTTAACACTAAAGCAGTCACTGACTCGCAACAACTTGCATCATAAGTGACAGAGTTAATTTCGGGTAAAATCAATGAAAATGGGGTATGCCGATAGCATAAAAATTAACCCGTAAAAACAAAGTTTTTCACTATAAATCCTTTATATGCGTGGCGGCTAGAGGCGGCTAGAGTCCTCTCGTCCTCTGGCTTGAGATGGCTGCCACCTATGGGTCAGATGATTGCAGCGCAAGCATTAAGCAATTGGTAATTAAATATAATATTTTTGTCCTCAAAAGTGTAAAATTTTGGAAAAAAAATTTCACGAACATTAATTGTCACGCACAACGAGTCTGTGCGGAAAATGTCAGCTCGATTGGATCACGGGAAGTGGGTTAAAAAACGACCAAAAGATTTGCACGGTCGTAAGCAAGCAAGCAAGCGCGCAAGTGAACTTAATATAAAGGATTTAAAAATGAGATGTGATAGAGCAAATTTGAGATCAGATTTGGAATCAGCACCCTGAAATTAGTCTAAAACAGCTGCAAAAGTCCAGGCCAGAAAAAAATGTTTTTGTTTGTTGACCAGTGCTATTCAGTGTGGATGAGACCGTTTCGGCTCATCCTTGCTGCGTTCACCAACACTACAGGCCAAAGCACTTTTGGCAGCCTTTGGTCTAGCACTGGTGAGACAAAGCCACGAAAGAGGCTATCTCTGGTGTAGGCCAATCAGTTTCAGGGGCTGTGCACACATTATAAGCAAAATCATCATTTGTGTGGTTAAATGCAGACTTGACGCCTTGTAATTGGTGTATACAGTATTTGGTGTTTTAACATCTTAACCCCTGTATTATTTCCAGAAAGAGTAAATCCTTTTCTTATTTTTTTATCAGGATTTATCAGGTTTAAACGAGCTGAGAAATCTAATTGTTTTCATTTTGCCCAATTGTCTTGCAGAGAAGGTAAACACCAGCATAAAAAAGCTTTTGGAGTACAATCTGAGGACATATTTGAGGCCCTGTACCGGTAAGCTTCATCATTGCTTTTTACATTTCACAAGGTCTTTGGATAGTCATCATCATCATGATTCATCTACTTGATGAAGGCCTCACCAAATCCGCCAGCATATTTCACTATCTTGTGATGTAATAATCGCACGAGTAAATTGAAACGCTCCATCTCTTCGGCAGGCGTGATACTGGACGTGTTCTGCCCTCGGCTGCCCACTTCATTATTTCTTGATCATCGGCCATCGGGATAATGCTATCCAGCAACTTGAATGTGTCAAACCGCTGCATCGTTGCTTGTGTGCAGGACAGAGGAGGAGAGGATGAAGTTCATGCGTTTTTTTTATTCCGTCTGGTCAAACGACGGCGCCTATATCCTCAATGCCTTCGATCTCTCCTCCTTCAAGGATGTCTGTGACGTTGGAGGTGAGATGAGGACAAGCCAGCAATGCATGCCACCAGATAAGCACTGAATGAATATCTTTACACACTTGGTCGTGCACAACTGTGGACCGGACTCCAGCTCTTTGACCGAAGTTAATTTGACAGTAGTGCAAATAACAAATACCGTACAAGAGTTAATTTCCGACATCGCTCGCTAAATAGCATTTCGATGTGTTACGTTTCATTTTTTGTTTAAATATCCTGTTGTCTTGTAAACAACTTGATGTAATGCAGATCACCCTTGCAACTGAGGCAGTGCATCTTACGTCTCCTTGATCTTTAGTTGAACTCCTTGTTTAAATCAAGGATACTGCGACGATTGCTGTGAAAATTCTAAATTACTTTCCACAAAAAAACATCTTCCAATGTCAGTGCGAGTCTGTATCTCTCTCGTAGATTGTCGTAGTTTAGCGGTTAGCGCACGGCGCTACGAACCCGGCGACCCGGGTTCGATTCCCGCTCACGGCCAACACCAGTGACGATGATCTGAACCAGTTCTGGGCCTCCCCCTAGGTCGACTCAGCTTAAAATGAGTACCTGGTGCGGTCTGTACACATCGGCACTGGGGAGACAAAGGCGTCCGGGCGTGGTGCCGGCCACCCACCCCGTGGTGTGCCGTGCCGGCTTTCGTAGGTGCTCGCTAACATCACTTGCCCCTGCAGTCTGTTAAGGCTACTCGGGGGGCCTTTGTCTTGTCTCTGTTGGAAAAAAAACAAGAGTGAGAGTAAAGCTGGCTGTTGTCAATTGCAGCAGCAGGAAGGCACTGATACGATCGTGTGTTTGCTTTCATGAGTGCAGGAGGCACGGGTGTTTTGGCTCAGCAGTTTGCCAGAATGTACCCCGATGCTCGGGTCACCTTGTTCGACCTCCCAGATGTTTTGGAAGTCGCACAGAAGCACTTCCTCACCTCCGGCAACGTGAAGCTGCACGCAGGTGACAACACTGGCTGTGGATTTCCATCATCGTGTGGATTTTTTCCTCCGGTTTTCCCCGCCACATTTAGAAACATTGCGTTGAGTGTACAGGTAGTCCCCGACTTACGACGGAGATGCGTTACGACGACCCCATCGTAAGTCGAAAATGTCCTAAGTCGAAAATGTCGTAAGTCGAAGATGGCCTCGCCTACCCAGAGAATCTTAAAGAATGGTGATAATTTAGCAAAACAGAGCAATTTACAGTACCGTACTGTAGAAACTATATGCGGTATGTATTTATTAATTACAATACTGTATTGTAAAAAACAAGGTAAATTCTTAGCCTACCTTTATGAACTGCAATTTCATAGAAAGTTTTTTCAGGAAACAATCCTATCTGTATCACACACGGCGGGAGATGCGGACATCCCGGCAGCGTCCCAACGTACAGCATCGTACCTCGTACGCTGCTGCGTTTGCCTGCCGCGCGAAATGTAAAATAATTAACAATTTTGTCAAATCGCCATCGTAAGATCGAAATATCGTAAGTCGGACCGTCGTAAGTCGGGGACTACCTGTATTTGGCTGCTTCAAATGTCCACGTGATAAGCCACTTCGTCGAGCTGTCATTTGTGGCCAGGTGCGCTTCTTAAAAAGACCTACATAGCTCAGTGGGTCTTACCTGCTAAAATAAAAAATGTGTACTTTTAAACATTGCCTTAAATCTTTCGTGACTGCAGGAATTCATATTCTTGGGTCTTTCGGTAAAGTCACGTAGATAGGTTAAAATAAATGTAAAATTAATTACGAAAAACTACGTTTCGATCGCAACACAAGCAACATCCTTCCTCAGTAGTTTTCTCACTATTTTTTCTCCTGATGACGATTGCTTGTGTTGCGATCGAAACGTCGTAGTTTTTTGTTATTTTTTGTTATTTTTTTTTGCCTATCTACATGACTTTACCGAAAGACCCAAGAATATACTTTTAAATAGTTTAGTTTATAATTCCCCCTGAGCGTAGGGGACTGAAACGGTTGTAAAAAAAACATGTCAACGTAAAACATAAAAATCCAAAGCTGAACACTTGCGTTGCTGCAGATTTGATGCTATATGCTTTCAAGAGTGATAATCATTTAGCTAGGCGGTCGTGGCGCATGGCATGGCACTGAATATTTTTTGTTAAATAAATGTGCAAACTTGAGATGGCTCACAGGTCAGAGCAA
Source organism: Entosphenus tridentatus (assembly GCA_014621495.2). Lineage (NCBI taxonomy): Eukaryota > Metazoa > Chordata > Hyperoartia > Petromyzontiformes > Petromyzontidae > Entosphenus > Entosphenus tridentatus. The sequence goes on from CM025652.2 coordinate 3,978,352, forward strand.
TTAGCTGTCACCGCTGACATCCAGGGTCTGAATGTAGGTCTCTGCCACCTGTGATCAAACCGAGTTCTCTTGTGTTTTTAGCCAGTTGTTGGTCTCAGACGAATGAAACAAAAAACACCATCACGTCAAAGTTGGTTTTGCATTAAATTTGGATTATTCTAGCCCAAAGAATTAAAAATACCGTCTTTGACTGTCACACATGATAGGAAAGTGCCGCCCTCTGGATGAGAGAGCACATGAAGAGATTTCAGAAGTAGTTTCTTTGATATCTCTTTATTTGGAAAGTTCTTCAACACGGCGTGATGCACTGCTCTCAGAGAGTTCTAAATTAATTAATTTGTTTCGCAACAGAACGCTGATTGCATCATGAGACACAAAGTGGAGAAGAAATCTATTTAAAAAAATTATTTGCATGTCGTTTTGAGAGTTAGGGTTATTGAAGTGTGCAGTGGTATTACTAAGTGGTGAATGGTGTGAGATTTGAGACTGCATTCACACTGTGAACTATTCTTGATCGTCTACTGGTGTAGCAGATGGCCTCATATGCCATGTGATGTCCGAATGCAGTTCAATACAAATCTATTCTTTGCAGGGGGAAATTGAGACCGGGACGTCCGTGTGGTTAGCACATTCAGTTGTTTGTTTGGCACATTGTCATCACCCCAGATCGACCCCCACCATGTCTCATAATAGAAAGCGGTCACTTTATTGATCAACCTTCTCTCCCTATCTTGATTCGAAGCTTTCGTGACTGCAGGAATCCATACTCTTTGGTTCTTTCGGTAAAGTCACGTAGTTATAAATAAAATAAAACAAATCACGACGTTTCCATCGTCATCAGGCTACCCCTATCCCTCTAAAATCTGCGCTCGTGTGTAACGTTTCACGTAGGTGACTTCTTCAAGGACAAGATCCCTGAGGGCGACCTGTACATCCTGGCGCAGGTCGTACACGACTGGAAAGAAGAGCAGTGCCTCACGCTGCTCCGCAACATCCACTCCAGCTGTCGGCCAGGTCACTCGATTATTGATTTTATCTTGTAGCAAGAAAGTGTCCGCGGGGGTGAGCGGGGGGGTATTTGCACAGCGTTGTTCCCCTCTTTGCAAAAACATGGAACTTGTTTCTGGCCAAATCATTCGTGCCCTTTTCACGTCATTTCGGCACTCCGTGCGTGGCAGTGGACTGAATCGGCCAGTGCGATACGGTACAGTACCTAAATATACTTGGTGTGGTGACACTGGGTTCCCCATAATTAGATTCCGTTTATCCGAATGAAATGAATATGGGGAAAAAACTCATGGCAAACGTAGGTAAATTATCCACTTGTTTTCAGCAATTCCCATGGCAGTCTTAATTCTGTGCAGTTAATCTTGGCGATGTGTTTTTGTTTCCTCTCTTTATTGCCGAATTGCTGCAGGCGGAGGGGTTCTGATCATTGAGACTCTGCTGAGGGAAGACCGGACCGGGCCAATAACCGCACAGATTCACTCTGTCATCATGCTGATGCACACCATGGGGAAGGAGCGCACGGCCACGGAATACACGGAGCTGCTTACCAAGGCTGGGTTTCGTGACGTCCGCGTGGCCCACACGGGCAAGACGTTTAATGCCGTTCTCGCGCGAAAATGACGCGCGCCGAGTAAAAACCGTCGCCAGAAAGAAAAAAAACCGATTTGGTTAATGGGATATTTTTTTTGGGATCAGTTAAAAAATGTTTTTTTTTTAAACTGGCAAATTATTTATTTTAAGCACGTTTTTATTCGAAATGACTTTTACGCATGCAAATATAATCGCTTTCTGATTTAACATCGCGCCAAAGTTTGTCTCTCAGCACTGGCCTATAACACAATTACAATGATGCATGTATGATTGGTGTCACTCTGATCTCCGGTGGAACTGGGTGCTTGGGTAATAAAACTAACAAAAAATAAAAATCGTAGCTTCTTAACATAAAACTGGATGTGCTCACACTCTTAGGTTTTTTTCGGTAAAGTCACGTATGTAATTTTTTTTATAATAATAAAATAAAATACAAATAAATGAAAATAACTAAATTAAATCACGACGTTTCGGAAGAAACACAAGCCTCCGTCATCAGGTGAAACTGCTCCAGTAAAATTACTGTAGCGTGTGAAGAAAGCTTTTCAAGACACTTGTTATCTCTCCCCCCCCCCCGACTCATTGGCTCATCCCTGCCCAGCACCCTATATAAAAAACACGTGTCTTGAATAGCTCTCTTCACACGCTACAGTAATTTTACTGGAGCAGTTACACCTGATGACGGAGGCTTGTGTTGCTTCCGAAACGTCGTGATTTAATTTCGTAATTTTTTTGTCTGCTCACAAGTAATCCCCATCGACGTACGGTGACCACTGGTTGTAATTACTGGTGAAACGTCGTACACTCAGATTAAAAATGTTGTAGATGTACCCTCCCAACACATCGGTGTGCTGTACTAGGAACGAATTGGCACGTTCTGTTTACGTGACGAGCCTTTTTCGAATTGGCTGTGTCGGGTGGTGGCGGCGGGTTTAACGACACACATTTATACTTGTATTTATGGGTGCTACCACCAACTTGGCCGTGTCACCACCCCGGGACAAAGTGCCAGGTTGAGTGTGGGGAGTGTGGAAGTTTCTGAGGCACATCTGGACTCTTTTTTTTCTGAGGCGCTGAGCAACCTGCACCCCCCCCACCACCATCTCGCCCTCCCTTATCCTTGGCTCCCCTCTGATTCCACAATCCATCTCAATTCCGCACATTAGCCCATTGCCCCCCTGGATGCATTCTCCCCATTGGCGGCCTTTCGTGTCCACCTTTCTCACCGATCTGCTTCAGTTTTATATTCCACTGCCAACATGTAGATCTGCTGGCTCACGGAAGCTCGTGCTGCTCACGGCCACTCGGTGTCGGCCTCCCGAGGGCCGTTCGCAGCTTGGCCCAAAACAGCTCCCGCCCGATGTCATCGTCGGGCCACACGATGTACGTCTTGTTGTTGACAATCCTGCGCATGCGGTAGTAGGCCGACAGCTTGTAGCTGGGGATCGTTTCGAGGAAAACCATGATGAGGACGTCCTTGTGCTCGTTGAAGAGGCGGTAAGAGGCCATCTGGATCTCCATGGAGCACCATTCGCTGAGCAGGTAGCTCTCGCTCACCACGCAGATGGTCTTGCGGCTGTTGTAGATCGCGTCCACGATGTTGTCAACGATGTACTTGCCCAGCACGAAGTCGCGGTGATGGACGCAGAGCTTGAAAAAGGGCGGGCCTTCTTTCTCCAACTGGGGGACCATCTCAGACATGACCCAGTCCTCGTTCATCGAGTTGTACGAGATGAACGCGTCGTAGGTGTACACCTGTTTGTCCGCGGCGTTGCGGGGGTAGTCGCGGAACCAGGCTCGGAACATGTAGTAGCCGTAGATAATGTGCCAGCGCACCTTTGCGTACACCAGCGGGATGAGGATGGTGAGCAAGATGGTCGGGGTCGTCGAGAGGAACATGATTTTTCCCAACTTCTCATGACAGACGGACGTGTCAAAGTCGACGAAAAGGGAAAACGTGAACCCATGTCCCACTTCACATTGCAACGTGTAGAGGCCAGTCACTTGTATATTGCTGGCGAATGACCAGTTTTTAAACCAGGCATTGTCGCATGTGCAATCTACAGGATTATTTCTCAAGTCTAAATATTTCAGGTTTGTCATGGGTGTAATTAACTCCTCCGTTACATAACGAATAGCATTATCATTGAGATACAATGTTTCCAAGTGTGTCAGGTTCTGAAACTGCTGGTTGTTGATGGAACCCAGTCCATCGTTGCCAAGGTCTAGGCTGGATAATTTTTTAAGTTTGTAGAACATTGTCTTGTTCATTATTTGTAGGCCACTGCACACATCGTGAATATCGAGGTATTTGAGGTTACGCATGCCATCAAAAGGGTGCCCTTCGTGGAACAACAGTTTGTTGCCACCCAGTTGAAGTTTTTCCAAAGCGTAAAGCCCCTTGAAGAGGTTTTTAGGAATGCTCTTCATACCATATGGCTGTTGCGCACTCAGTTTAAGGTTAATTAGATTGGTCAGTTCAACAAAGGGTGGGTTTTTAATGGCTGGGGAGTTATATACAATCATGTTCTTGACCAGGTCGAGGACACGCAACGAATGTAGCCCAGCAAACACAGCTCGGTTGTCCAGGCTGCGGATTGCATTCCTGTCGAGGTAGAGATTTTTCAAATTTGAAAGTTCAGAAAATGTCTCTTCTTGAAGATACGAGAGAGCATTGCCACCCAAGTCCAAAATCTCCAGGTTTGTTAAATTGGAAAATACACCTCGCTTCAGAATTTTCAATCTATTGTTTCGTAGCATGAGGCTTTTTAGATTGTTGAGCGGGGAAAACGGCGACTGGACGTTCAAGCTGCGGATGACGTTGTTTTCCAGCACCAGATGACTGAGGTTGTGCAAACCGTGGAAGGGTCTTTGGCTCAGTCTTAAAATGTCATTTCCGGTTAAGTCTAACTTGCGAAGGTTTTTCATATGAACGAAGGCGTAAGATTCCAATTGAAATATATTGTTGTTCTTAATAAATACGTTTTCTAAGTAAGGAAGAGGCGTGCATATCACAAATGTGGAGTTATCCTTTTTTACACAAGACTCTAACACCTCAATTTGGTTCTTGTTCAAAGTTAAATTACGCAACGTGTTGTTGGGGCTCAGGAAGTTGTATCTCTCGACTGACTTGATTTCGTTGAATGAAAGGTCCAAACTTTCAATCTCACGACAGTTGCAAAAAGATTCGCTCACGTTTGAGATGTAGCTATTCGTCAGAGTGAGAGACATTACCTGCCTGGTTACGTTCAGCCGACAAACTAAATGCAGATTTGACAAACTGCGTAAGGGGAAATATGCGAATGTGAGTGTTTTTGGAAACATGTTATTTAACGCTTGAAGTTTAGAGATATTCAGGTTTCTCATGCTAAGTCTCAGTTGTAAGAGGCTACTCATGTTGAGGCCCGCGAGTTCTGAAACATTCGTGAGGCTGCTGTTGAACAAATCGAGTGAAGTAATGTGATTTAAGAAGTCGTGCTCAAGGGAAATGCTGTCAATAGAGTTGTTTGAAAGAAACATCAATTCCACGGTCTCTTGAAGTCTCAGATTCTTTCCGACAATTATCTTTGTGAGCCTGTTGCTCTCCAGATTGAGCGATTGCAACAATGGCAACTCGTATATGGCCTCCACGACCCGCGAGAAGTTCGACAATTCGTTGTTGGTGAGACTCAGTTGAATTACATTTTTCAAGGGCTTGAACATTTCAAGTGTAGGCTCAAGCCTGTTGTTATCAATGATCAATTGTTTGAGATCTACTAACCCATTGAAGGCACCAGGTATTAGCCTACTGATGTTATTAAACGACAGGTTGAGATGTTGAAGTTGGCCAAGGCCGTTGAATGCTCCCGCCTCAATGACATAAATGTGGTTGATGTCCATCCTCAGGTGGATCAGGCTCCCCAGTTTTATGAAGCTGTTGTTCCTAATCACGGTCAAGGCATTGTTAGATAGGTTTAGTATCACGGGAGCTCCATGGAGGTCGGATATGGCTTCTTCCAGTTCGTGGATATTTCTATGCACACAGTCGGCAGTCGTTATGGGCATCTGCTTACAGTTCCTTAATCCATAGCCGTGTCCCACAGACAGCGCAAGAAGCAAAAGGCTGATGCAAATGAGCACGCGTCTGCAGCTATCATTGTGCACTTGGTGGAGCGTTGCCCTTGCACACGATGCTGCCATGGTGCTCTACGCGTGGCCGGCAGTAAAGCCCTCAGTTGTTGATGGCAGTGTGTAGCGCCAGGTGGAAGTTATGGGATGTGCTCTGGTTTTTTCGTTATTTCTTTCTCGATCAGAATTGCGAGGATGTGGGTTCCTTTCGGAGTTAGTGTTCCCAGAAGCAGAGTCCTGTGTGCATGGTTCAAAAGAGGAAACAGGGATGTATCAGTGATTGCTCATTGTAGGGCTTTTATTATTGTATGACAGTGTTATTTCATATTTATGAATATGAGACACGATTGCAACATCAAATTATCTACAATTAAAACGTTACAATTTTCATGTAAGCGCTGCGATAGAGTTATTTACAAATTTTATTATGCCCGTCCAAATTATTATTTTTAATATATCCTTTATCATCGTGAGCCACCGTGAGCTGGATGAAGGCCTTCACCATGCCTTCATCGTCGCTCATGAAGCAGCGATTCCACAATCCATCTCAATTCTGCACTTTATCCCATTGGGATGCATTCTCCCCATTGGCCGCCTTTCGTGTCACCATTCTCACCGAACTGCTTAAGTTTTATATTCCGCTGCGAAATATGTAGATCTGCTAATTCTGGTCGAATTATGATTCCAAAGACCAGACCTTGTTTTATAGGAGACGGAGCAGTGTGCCGCCAGGCTCCGTGATTGTGAAATTCCCTTCCTCGATCCAATGGGGAATCTGAGTCTGTTACACTTTTTAACCGTGTCTTAAAACTCACCTGTAGTATTTTACAAACTTTCTCTACAACTAAAGCTGTTATGTAAAGCGCTTTGAGACTCAATGCGAATTAAGCGATAACAATTTCGTTGTATTATTATGTTATTATTATTATTATAGCACTACGTCTTGCCCAAGCCCACTTACATTTCTCAACAGTCAATAATAAACAGATTAGAAAGCCATAATCCGGATGTGAACATGTTTACAATGACAACAATATACATAATTTACCCTACATACCATTTCGAAGCCCTTTTTTATATAAGAGTAAATCAAACGTTAACTGAACTATTTTTTTTATTTAAAAAAATGGTCATGCAAAACAAAAACATGTTAGCTTCCAAATTAAAAAAGATAGTGTACACTTCGCGCAAGAAGAACACACAAGTGTTGTTATCATATCTACGTCTATATTTAAGGAACGCGACAGAAAGATTTATTTACAAATCTGGTTATTGCCTGATTAAGCAAGTCATAATTATTGGCGAAACGTCGTACTCAGATTGTAAATGTTGTGGCTTTTCTTTCCAACACATAACCGGTGTGCTCTCGGTAAAGTCACGTAGAAGGGAAATAATACAATAATAAAAATTAAACATAACAAAATATTTATATTATTTTATTATTTCCCTTCTACGTGACTTTACCGAAAGAACCAAGAAGATGAATCCCTGCAGTCACGAAAGCTTTAAATCGAAATTTAATCGGTGTTGTACTAGTAACCAATTGGCCACGTTCTGTATACGTGACAACCCTTACTAACTAGCTGTGCCGGGTGGTGGCGGGTTTAACGACACATTTATATATTTACGTGATCTAACCCCCCCCAAAAAAAAACCTGTATTAAGGAGACACTATACCGTAGTTTAATTTCCTGAAACGATTATCAGCAACATTGTTCTCAACTCGTCAAAGGTCTTAAGGAGTCGTGGGAGCTGCCGTGTGGTCGGCTGCCTTGATGGCTTAAACAGCCAAGAACACGTGGACATTCAGCATGAAACACATTCTCAAGATGTCTTGAAACACGAATACTCACTGTCAACACGGAGTCTTGTACGCGCACGGTCGAGTTCTTCTGCTGTTGAGAAGTGCTCTTGAGAGACGTATGACGCCTCGGCTCCAGCTGAAAACAGAAGTGAAAGCATCCGCAGAGGGCAAGCATGACCGCTCGTGATCCCCTCCTCACTGTTTCCAATGACCTCTCAGTGTGCCTAGCGATGGTCACGGTGGACAGCCGTGGCAGTGATCGTGTGTGGGTGGCATCGTCATCGGTGGGGCAATTACGTGGCCTGCCTCCAAAAACTGGCCACGTCTTTCGCTGCGTTGCTTCAAAACTTTCTGCGTTTACACGGAACTTAAATTTGGCAACTCTCGTTTGCAATGGCTGCAATTGTCCGAATGTATTATTTTACCTGCCACTTTGGAGAATCAGACTTTGCATCTGCTTTGAGTGTCCTGCTGTGGATAAGGGTGGGTAGGGGTTCAATAATTGAAAGGAAACTATTGAGAAAGGCATGGACTTTGACCTAAATGTGATGCTGTGGTGAGTTGGGGGTCTGGTGTAGAGTACAAGTATTCCAACGGTTTTAAGGTAATTTTGGGGTGCTGATTCCAAATCTGGCATCAGTTTTTGTCTATCACATCAGGTTTTTGAGATATAAAATATTGCATTTTCAATAAAAACTGCAGAAGAAAAATATAAAATAAATGTGGATATCTACATAAAATGATATTATAAACACACTATCCTAAAAATACAGCACCATATTTTAACACTAAATTAGTCACTGACCCGCAACAACTTGCAATAATAAGTGACAGGGTTAATGTCGGGTAAAATCAATGAAAATGGGGTATGCCGATAGCATCAAAATGAGATGTGATAGAGCAAATCTGAGATCAGATTTTGGAATCAGCACCCTGAAATTAGTCTAAAACAGCTGCAAAAGTCCAGGCTAGAAAAAAATGTTTTTTTTTTGTTGACCAGTGTTATTCAAATATATCTGATATATCAGAGATTGCCGTAAAAAAGATTCCTGAAGAAACTAGAAAACTTAAACTCAGACTGCTTACTTTTTGGTTCTTTCGGTAAAGACTTTACCGAAAGAACCAAAGAGTATGGATTCCTGCAGTCACGAAAGCTTCAAATCAACTCAGACTGCTGTGCAGAAATTGAAAACACTTGGGAATTTTTTTCGAGCCATGATTAAAATGTTCTAACCACTGGTGGGTAAAGCCTTTCCTTTTGTCATCGCCACTGCAAACAGCATCCCGAAGCTATAATCCATCTTGTTGTTGTTCATGCGCTGATTTCATAACTCCATCTCCGTGGTGATTGTCCTATCGTGGGTGATTCCTCCTTTGCCGGTCATTCCTCTTTCTGTAGAAGTGTCATTTGAAGGATGCATCTCTCCGTGCTTCTCTGTGCATTTTCCCCATTTTCTTTGTCAGTAGGCAATGTGCAATGGTTGAACATTTTTTTGTATGGATAGCACTCGCCGCTGGGGTTGGAATCATGATGTTGTCTCCAGATTACTTGCTTAGAGCGCTAACCACTGCGCCACTGCTCCACCCCCCACAAATGTGCATTGCTAGTAATATTTTTTTGTGAACGAGGAAGGAGTAAAATATTCTCTTTTGACCGCCTGTTTATTAAATTGATTTCTGTCTTGCACAAGAGCACACACAACATCTGCTATTTCCCAAAATGTTACTGTGAAGTGTCACGTGCACTTTTGTTGCAGACTATGTCTTGCTGAAATTCTGCAATGGCTTTTAACTTCTCCTTTCAGCGAAAAAAACGTTTTTGCAAACCACCCCCCCTCCCGCTGACTTTCCCAGCTAAAATGATTCATAGGCAACGACTTGTGATGGGTATAGCTTTTAGAACCTGTCAATCCAACATGACGGTCAATGGTGGTTGTTTGACCACACGTTACCATGGCAGTCAGCGTGGAATGGTAAAGTGGTGAGGATGGAGGGGGTCCAGGAACAGTTCAGATTTTACTCACAAGTCATATTAGCCATGGCAAGGCATCGAACAGATGACCACCACCAGGGTAGTAATTTTATTCAGTTATTTTTTTTCGTTGTACATTCCACAGTGGAATTTACGGTATATCCTGACTCTCCCATCACATTTGGGGGTGACAATTCAACAATGCATTTTTTGTGTGTGGTCTTATTTGTGTCTGTACCTCTTTGAATCATTGAAGCATGATATTAACTAAACGTTCCTAAAGACACATGATGCATTGTCTCTTTTGAAACGATCACCTGGGATACACGCAATTAGGTTTACAATAGAATATTTAAAAACATAAAAAAACTAATCTAGAACAGTGGTCCCCAACGTGTTTTTCTCGAGTTATATAATCCACTACATACTTTCATCCCACATCAACTGCGCTGTCCGATACTACGCTCGTTAATCCGTTATTTAAAGTGGTGACAATGATTACATTTCTTCTCCCACCCCACCCCGGGCATTTGAAGTTGGTTTAAAATTTTGTTTGTTGTCCACCCACACCTCCGATTCACATTGTTGGCTACGTACGGTGCAAAATAAGTTCAACATGCGTTCATACATAAAATCAACCACAGTACTTGCTTACCTAGATTGCTTTGATATTAACTGTCATGGTTTCATAAGAGGTTTTTGGGGTTAGATCGTGTAAATATAAAAGTGTCGTTAAACCCGCCACCACCCGACACAGCCAATTCGTAAGGTTTGTCAAGTAAACAAAACATGCCAAATCGTTACTTGTGTAGAGCTGTTACGAATGGGAAACAAACACACTGGGCGTGGTCATGGCCGTACGCCGAGAGGTGCTTACATCCACGTCCGCACCGTTTGGCCTGGGGGGCTAACACGGAGCTGGGATCCCCCGCGGCCCCACCCCTCAGGGGGGAGTTGCTATAAAAGGCGGGGAGCCGGTGGGCTCGGGAGTTAGTGTGTTCAGCTTAACCAGCAAAGAAAGAAGACCTGATAGATAGGCCCTGGTACTCCCCTGGATCGCTGTCCTTCTAAGGACCGACCAGGGCAAGCCAGCGGCGTGGCCCCAAGAACCCAGAGCCGATGCTCTTACGAGAGCCGGGGCTGAGTTAGCTAGCCTCCCCTAGCCCAGTAGTGGAGGACCTAGGAGTAGGCTAGCTGTGACATAGGTTGTTGATCTCCTAGTTAGACGGGTGAAGGGGCCGATACCCCTTTGAGTGTAGTACATCTCGGCCTGTTATGTGCTTGGTGTTTAATAAATAAGTGTGCCTCCAACTACGTCGTCAAAAGTGTCCTGGAACCTACTACACGTGTACAGCACACCGCTGTGTTGGACAGTAAACCCACAAAATGTACAATTTGAGTACGACACATTTATATTGACACGATCTAAACCAAAAAACCTCTATCATGGATAATATTGGTCGCGAAAGCCTACGTGTTGAACTGTCTTGGTTTTGCCTGCAATTGTTTCCCCTCCCCTCCCACTTGGCCCTGCTAACCTGTGGTGGTGGCATTGAGCTATTTTATTGTTGAGGACAAGAGACGCCTCTGTCAATGTGGACAATAGTAGAAGTGCAGCCCAACAATAGAACTTTAAAATTGCCGCACTGCCCTCTGCTGCCCACCGCAGCTTATAAACAGTCTGTGTGTCATATTCTTGGTTCTTTCGGTAAAGTCACGTAGAAGGGAAATATTTTTTATGTTTTATTTGTATTTTATTATTTTCATTCTATGTGACTTTACCGAAATAACCAAGAATATGAATCCCTGCAGTCACGAAAGCTTTAAATCGAAATTTAAGTCTACGTGTCATCATCCACGGCCCACAAACCCATCCCAAAACACTATCCAGGCCGATAAATCCCTGATTAGTTTTCAATATCTGACCAGATTGGGTGCATTCAAGGTGGCACTGTACAATATCACATTAAACAAATTATTGTATGTTATTAAAAGAATCAAACGCCTAAAAATACGGTACAGTATTACAATTGTTACTGCTGTGATTATGCGCCACGGATCTCCCGTGGAAAATAGCTGGGAAACTGGCTAAACGGAACCATTAGTGTAACAAATTTAAACAAAATCCACACTAAACACTGACGAACTGTGTCGCAACCTACATAGTAAACGCATACATTATTTTGTAACAATTTTTTTTCTTTTACCAGACCACAAGTGATAAGCTCCACGAAGTGGCTTATCATGTGGAAATTTATAGCAGCATCCAAATACTCTAAACGCGTGATGATGATTCTGGATGTGGAGGGGAAACCCGCGACAACTTAGAGAGAGACACACCGCAAACTCCAAACATACAGCTGGCGTCAGGGTTGGGATCGAATCCACAAACTCCATCATGTATACCAGGCGAGCATGTGTTAACATCTTGCCACCGATTATTGGATGATACTGCAGCGTTGGTTCGTGATTTAGATATAAGCATTCAGATTATTTTGGTGCTATAAATGTCCAAATGATGGTCGACTTTGTTGAGCTATCATTTGTGGCCAGGTCACTTCTGATCAAATCAGTTAATACCTCAGTAGGCTTTGCTTGGTAGGATGGGGATGGTTTTAGATGTGAAGCTTTCGTGACTGCAAGGAATCATACTCTTAGGTTTTTTCAGGTAAAGTCACGTAGGTAAAAAATATAATTAAAATTAATAAAAGTAATAATATAAATAAAATATTTTATTTAATAATAGAAATAAAATATTTTATTTTATTTCTATTATTACTTTTATTAATTAAAAAAAAATGTTTTACCTACGTGACTTTACCTGAAAAAACCTAAGAGTAGGGGATGGTTTTGTTTTATTTGTCTGTGTTTGGGTGATTTGTTTATCTGTCTTGTACTTTGCATTGCTATCGTGTTTTTCTGTTTGTTGTTGTAACCTTCTTACCCACCCCTACTGGTCATCTGTGAAAAATAGTTTTATAGCTCATCGGATTCCTCCAGTATAAATACTTATTCTGAAATACCGACATGGCCACATACATTGATGTTGCGTTGCCATTGCAGGCCCATTGCACGAAAACGTCGCCTATTATTTCACTGGTAGTTTTCCTTTTTGTAAGGACACACACGTACTGTACGTATAAACACACACACGGTGAGTTGAGTGGCTTGTTGACGGAGAGTCCGTGTCGCTCCTCGCTTTAAGTGCGCACGCTGACTTTGATCGAGCCGCTCTGCGCTATTCAGGCTCCGGGGCCCTCTCCCAGAGCGGCTATTCAGGCTCCAGGCCCTCCCCCAGAGCGGCTATTCAGTCTCCGGGCCCTCCCCCAGAGCGGCTATTCAGTCTCCGGGTCCTCCCCGAGCGGCTATTCAGTCTCCGGGCCCTCCCCGAGCGGCTATTCAGTCTCCGGGCCCTCCCCGAGCGGCTATTCAGTCTCCGGGCCCTCCCCCAGAGCGGCTATTCAGTCTCCGGGCCCTCCCCCAGAGCGGCTATTCAGTCTCCGGGCCCTCCCCCAGAGCGGCTATTCAGTCTCCGGGCCCTCCCCCAGAGCGGCTATTCAGGCTCCGGGCGCCTCCCCAGAGCGGCTAT
>CM025652.2:3991522-4004628 GCA_014621495.2 Entosphenus tridentatus
CCCCAGAGCGGCTATTCAGGCTCCGGGCCCTCCCCCAGAGCGGCTATTCCGCCTCTGGGCCCTCCCCCAGAGCGGCTATTCAGGTTCCGGGCCCTCCCCCCCCCGAGTTGCTATTCAGGCTCCGGGGCGCCCAGCGTGTGGCGTGAGGTCTTGAAGAGTCGCAGCGTCACGGTGAGGTGCGTTGGGTTTCCAATCATCGTCGTCATCAACATCATCGTCGTCGTTATTGTCTGGTGTTTATCACAATCCATCAAACATTTCCACGCCTCTCGAACGACGGTAATTAGCCTTTCTTTGCCGTGGCGGTGTTGTGCCGTTGTTGTTGTTGCTGCGAACTCGGCGCTTGCGCGCATTAAGAAGGACGCCTGCCCGAAACGTCGCCTGTTGTCTCTTGCTTTCCCCTTGTGGGGGGCGGTGTCATTGTCCGTGGCTGTGTGCGGCGTTTCTCGAACGTTGTCTTGTGCCCGACGGACGGTGGCACGCACCGTGTCGCGCACGCAGTTGCTGCTGCTTCATCATGGGCATGGGTCCTTACTTGCCAGAATATCAAAATATACATGGGGGACCTCCCTTGTTGACAAGGATTATTTGACACTGGCAAGGCACGGGAGGTCCCATAATGATGTAGCTGCTCACCCCAAGCTCTCAATGTCCTGATGGTGGCATTGTCTATGTACTGGTCGCCTTTTGGCGTCTTCTGATCTAACACCGATTGAGACTTGGCTCTAAAGAAAGCTGTCTCTGCTATTGACCAATCAGTCTAAAAGAGAATGCATTTACTACCAGAGCATGTGTTTTGTTTGCATGTTCGCCACAAGTATGTGTGGTTAATGCAGACATGATTCCTTGCAAAGGGTTTCTGTTGGGTGTTTTAACATACTATTTGGTTATTTTATATAAAATAAAATAAAGGGTATGTTAAAACACCCAACAGAAACATTTTGCAAGGAATAAATAAAATCAATAAAATAATTTTTGTCATTTTATTTTCTACCTACGTGACTTTACCGAAAGAACCAAAGAGTATGGATTCCTGCAGTCACGAAAGCTTCAAATCAAGATTGTTTTAACATCTTAACACCTGTTTTATTGCCACAAAGGGTAAAACCTATTGTTATATGCAGTTAAATTTCGATTTAAAGCTTTCGTGACTGCAGGGATTCATATTCTTGGTTCTTTCGGTAAAGTCACGTAGAAGGGAAATAATAAAATAATAAAAATAAAACAAAATTCTCACGACGTTTCGGCCACAACACAAGCAGCTGCTCCAGTTCCTAGTGTCACCAACAACGCGCTTGCTTTACGTTGCCGGTGCTGATCTACCACAACGTACCAGTGATCTTCGTGGCGGAGAATACATAAACGGTGAAGTAAGATGAGTGGACGATAATGTAGGCCCTTCAATAAGTCTGTGCGCAGCCCATCGGCCCCCACGGCCTGCCTTCCCCATGCGAGTGCGATCAATTCAGCGTTGATTTAGCAGCACAAGCAAACGACTGGGGGCCGGTTTCGACCTTCAGTGTTCTCATCAGCAGGGTCAGGGCTCGCCTGAACCAATGCCGGTGAATTGCCCAGATGTTAAAGGCACAAAAGGATATGGGGGTAGGGGTGGATGGGTGCTAATTCGACAGCAACATTTCTGCGATAAATGACTCAACGTATTAATGAGCGTCGTTGTGGAGTTATAACATTACCAAACAGACGAGTAGAATCTTAAGCGTTGCAGCATACGTGATACGAAGTGTTATTTAATGGATTAATGTCGATCGACATCGATTGTTGAGGTCGCGACACATGCGTAAAACCGCACGTGAAGATTCGTCGCTCGTGATTTGTCTCCCAGGTCCCCGCTTGCAAACGAGATTCTTTATCCTGGTCTCTTTGAATTATCACCTGGTAAAGCAAACCAAACTTGAACTCGTTAAAGCAGTGGTTCTTTAAACCTGTGGTGCACGCACCCACTGGGGTGTGCGAGACGTGGCCAGATCTTTTTCGAAGGTAAATAATCGTAAACAAATTAAGCACGGGCATCGTAAGTACAACTTACTTTGTTTCATCAAACCCTCGATGTATTTGTTAACATACTTTTTTTACGATTGCAGTACAGGGACCACCACGCAACCGCTAGAGGCCGCTACATTCACCGTTGTGTTAAATCGATAATGGATTGAATCGCGAGGGAGCGAATCGTTGAACCAATATTGTTTTTTTTAAACTACAGGGAAGTATATTGGTGTACATATCTATATAATGCATCTATTATTTGGAGTACTGTACAGCACTGTATGCATCTGGGTTACATTGTGGGCAGCAGATGGCAGTGTGGCAACATTACCAAGCATTGACCCTAATAAACAAAGCTATTATTAAAAAAATAATAGCTTTGTTTATAGGTTGCTGTCAGACTACATTGTGGGCTGCATAAAAGCATTGCAGCATATTCATTGAAATTGACTTCAGTGTGCCCACGTACGTGCTCCCCTGCCTTCAGTTCACACTGACCAGCGTGGGGAAGTATGGCCAATTAACCCGCACTGCGTCAGGGAGCCCTCATTCAAAGGGCAACTAATCATCTAAAGATAATTATGATTCATTGACTTAAGCTTAGGAGTGCAGACATCTGAATGTAATCGAGGAAGTGTACACTGGTGCCGTAGAAGGGCGTATGCAGTGCAGTGCTAAGAAGTACAGTGTGTAAATTGCAAGCATGGACACGTTTTTGTGGAAGGGATAACACGTTGCAATTGCTCTACACATCAATGTTGGTGACATGTGGATTCAAGATGGTCACATGGAGAAAGTGATGTGTAGCCTCTACGGCCGGAGAAGGCTGTCATAATTCGCCATTGCGGTGATGAAAGTTGGGAGTAAGTTGGAGCATACTTATGACTTCCGCAGTAACCACCTTCGAATATTAAATCCACGGCTGAATGTAGTTCTGCCCACACTGTGTTGGTAATGGGAGGAGGGGGGGTGGGACTGACCATACTTCAGCATGCTGGTCAGGAAGGAATGGTGAAGAGTGGGGCCCATTATGGTTCAGTTATCACTTGCCGGGAATTGTACTTGTTTATATATTGCAGCGCACCAAATGTTAATATGCATTTTTGGATCGTAGACATTGTCCCGTGTTACAATTTGTTTGTACACTTTGTACATTTTGGGAAACAAATGGTTGATCAGTGTAAAGCTATCAGCTGTACAACTTGTAACATAATAATAAATAACAATGCCCGTTCATTCTACACGAAATTCTCACTGAGTTTCAAAGTTAGATTTTCAGGAGGGATGCTGCATTGGGATTTCTGGCCAATCCCATGAATGAGTGTACCTATTATGGACTTTAAAATTTGATAAGAATTATATACAGTACATTGTTATCTCACTATGAGTACTTGAGTTAGGGTTTGTTGTTAGCCGTTTTGTATGTGCACACATATATTGCATGTTGTGCTGTTTCGTTTTTGTTTAAATGAACGTGTGGATGTTTTGTGCAGAGTAGCTGTTTGATAGAAGCGTGTGTACAGCAGCCTCAAAGCTCTGCTTGTGAACACATTTTGTACGATGTTGCCCTTTAGTTTACATTTTTTTTTCCGTCTCTGCTCACACATTTCCCCAATTCCCTTCTATGGCAATATTTTCAGGAGCTAAATGGTAATGTTGAGGCAGAGGTCGCAAACGGTTTTCATTCCTTATCCGTACCCATTCCCGGCCGCACCAGGGTCGCAAATGGGTACCCGTACCCGGCCAGGTACGGGTACCCGTTCCCTACCCGTACCCTACCCGAAATGAGTGACAAACGGCTACTCACCAGCGACTCACGGCCTACCCGTACCTGTACTCGGCCGCACCAGGGTCGCAAACGGCTACCCGTACCCGGCTGGGTACGGGTAGCTGGGTATCGGATAGGGTACGGGTATCGGGTACCCGGTTGCGACCTCTGTGTTGAGGTCTGCTAGCCACGAGCGGACTTCAGCAGAGACTTAGTGTATTTTTGTCTTATTCCACCTTCGCAGGAGTGCAGACTAACAGCGATTTTAGATTTGAAGTTTGCGTGACTGCAAGGATTCATACTCTTTGTTTTTTTCGGTAAAGTCACGTAGGTGAAAAAAAAACTATCACTTGATACAGTAATTTTGCTGTGACGGTTCCACCTGAAGACGGAAGCTTGTGTTGCCTCCGAAACGTCGTGATTTAATTTAGTTTTTTAATTTAATTTTTTACCTACGTGACTTTACCGAAAAAAACAAAGAGTAACAGTGATTTACTGTACGGTCCATAGTTTGGGTTGCGTGGACACGGTCGCACCACTGTGGCTTGTTTGAAATTTCCCGTTCATGAAGGAGATGTTGCGCATCGGCCTGTTGATGTTCTGACGTGATTGACGGATACACCAGCGTATTCGAGTAGGAATGTGAAAAAATCCAGCAGGCGCAATGTTTGGGTCTGGAATGAGATGTCAAAATTCTCTGCCGCCCTTGGCCATTGTTTTCCCATTGTTACCAGCAGCTTTCAAAACATGGCTTTGCCTCGGGATCTGTGTGATATAAATACCCTTCACCTCGTATACGATTTGCGAGCTCTGTAAAACAAAGTGTGTGCTTTCTGTTGTAGCTCTTATTCCAGACGTGCGATGGCTGACAAAGAAGGCGGAGAAGTGACCGTGGAGGAGGCTGGTTACAAGAAGGCGAATGGCTCTGTTGTTGTGGACGAGCAGCGTGAGGAACCTTTATCTCCCAGGTATGCGTTTTGTGCCCAGTACATCGTTATTAATAGGCATTGCTCATAATGCTGTACAGTGTCATATTCCCAGCTTGTTATTGAGGGGGTCATGGGTTATTTTCATCGAGACCAGCCAAATAGAGTAGACTTTCATTTATCCGAATGCGGTTTATCCGATTTGCGGATTAACCGTGGAACTTTTGACGTAATTTACGTCGAAATCGTGGAGATTTTGACGTAAATTAATAACTCATGGATTTTCTATTAAGCCCAAATTAAACCGAATGTGTGTTCCGGTTAATCCGAAATCCGCGTGATCACCTCTACAGTATAGTAGTTGCATATCTTTACAACAGTGCGCGGCGTTTAATTGATCTTGATTGGCGTGGCGCTGCTGCCCACTTAGTGGGCGCCGTGTCTTCTGCACGGGGAGCAGGAAAGTGATATTATCCCTGAGCACGCACATTGGTCGATCGTTAGCATTCGTTCCAAATCGAAAGAGTAACGATCAAAAATCGTCAGTTGCGCTTCATTTTGACCGATTTAACCGGTCATTTATTTAGTGAGTTTTAATTTACGAAACTGTACGATGGCAGAGAAACTTAAACGTAATTAATACCGATGTTAGTGCTTTTTGGCTAGAGATCGGCGGAAAATTTATATTTTTGGATTCGCGATTTTGAATTATTCGAGGCCATCCTCCCCGTCATTAGCGCAGATAATCGAGAGTCTACTACTGTATCACCTTTCCAGTGGAATGCAAATTGCGCATTGATTATCTTATAAAACGGGTGATCTGTTGTCTGCATGTAATGCCTGTAGGAGGCGTAACAGCCCAAATAATTTAATCTTGAACGTGGACATTTGAACACCTTACTCTTATGACGCCCTCTACTGAGAGGCCAGCATAAGTGAGTGTGGTGTCTCCTTTAATTATACAACGTTCAATGCAATTTGGACCTACATAGGTTCTCCTAAGTGTGACCGAAATATGCAAGATACGCTTAATATCAGGGGTGCGATAATTCCATACATTTACCAATCAACATTGATCCTTAAGCTCACGGTCTAAAGGCCTGTCTTGGGGTGAGCAGAGAAAGCTGCTAAAGACCGTCTGGCATGGCATGGGCTTGTTGCGGCCTCATGCTCCACAGGGAGCGAAGAGGAGTAAGTGTAAGTACGCTCACGGTGGTCACACCAAACATTAGGCAGCTAAGAGCAACAATTTCTCCATACCTACGGTGTTCATTGCTTATTTACACTCTCAGTTGCCATTATGTGCCCATATTCGGCAGCCCCAGAGATTCTTTCTCACCGGCCCTGTTTGTTTTTTGGACCCAGCCCCAAATGGGCCCAATTAGATCGCATGGCAATTTGGGCCGCTGTGTTTACAAATGCCTGGGCCGATTTTTGGTTTTGTTCCAGTCCATCGCTGCCTATCCTTGCTTCACTCCCCGGCCTTCCACACCAATCTTTCCGCCCTCTTTTTGCTCACTTGCCTCCTTCACCGAACTCAGTTCCCTCTCGCAGCTACCTCGCTGCCCTCTCCCACCTCACGTCTCCCTCCCAGAGTGCATTCTGACCGTGAGCCTCGAAACGCGCGTGTCCCTCCCGATGTCGACCGAGGTTGAACGTCACAAGTGCAGCAGGTCACAATGTGATGGTTTAAAGTGTTTTTACACTCACAATTCAATGTCCGTGTTTGTTTTTTTACGCATCTATGCAGTTGTATTTTAATGGATATAAAATAGCTGGCATATAACATAATTTGAAAGAGTAGCATATTCAGTGCATCCCCTATAGTTACGGCGGCAAGTGTGGTTTTAATGTGGTACCATTGACCTTGAGGGTCTCTTGATTTTACGAGTGAGGCATGATTCATGTTCTGAGGTAAGACGCTTACAAATACAAAACTTGATGGTAATCAACATCACCCTTGCATAAGAGGCAGTGTTTATTGCGCCTCAATGGGTTTATTTCAACTCGTGGTGAAATAAAAAGTACACAAAAAAACGAAAACTTGTCCGAGAACCATAGGCTGTATACATTATAATAAAACAAAATTACGAACATGTTTCACAACTCAAATTGTTTGGCGATTTTTGTAATTTAACTTGTGATTGATTGTATGAAATGTGCATTATTACTTTGGCCGTTCATCCCGTTTTATGCGCTGTTCTGCAGTGAGCTGTCGGAGAAGTTGATGGAGGGCACCAAGAAATCTCATGAAAAGGCAGAGAACACGCACTTTGTGAAGGAGTTCCTCAAGGGCAGAATCAAGAAACATCTCTTCAAGGCAAACCTATTCACAATTGTTAAATATTCTGGCTTGCTTCAACCCAAGGCTGACATTGTCCTCTCTCATGTCCCATTCATCCCTCCTGCGCGAGAGGACCCTTTCTCCCCTGCTGCTCCCACCCGCTCGCTGTTTCCGTTTTCGAATGTCTCCGTATCGTTTGAATCGGACACCCTCGCCTACGTTGTACGTTAGTGAGTTAGGTTTTTTGTTTTGTTGTTGATGTCCCTCCATCTCTGTTTTCTTACGTCCAACTCTGGCTCGCGTCCTGTCTGTGAACCCGCTGTTTGTGCTGCGCTGCTGGGTGGGGGGGGCGGTGGTGTCGGCGCGCGGGATGATGCAGCTGGCGACGGTGGCACTGTACCACGTGTACACGGCGCTGGAGGAGGAGATGGACAGGAACAAGGACAACCCCGTGTTCGCTCCACTCTACTTCCCGGCAGAGCTGCACCGCAAGGCCGCGCTAGAGAAGGATCTGCAATTTTTCTACGGCGCACGGTGGCGGGAGGAGATCGTCTGCTCCGACGCCGCTCAGAAGTACTCCGGCTTTGATCACGTCGCTTTACCTGCATACTTATGCGTTTAATATGTTTCCTGTGATCACAAGATTTATTTACTTACTCATTTTTCACCGCTCGTTTACCCGGGCAAAACCTCAAAGAGGCTCTAGACTCTCTTTCATGAGGGTCCTGCCAAGTTTCTATTTTGCAGTCGGCAGGAACGTTGGTACGAGGAATCCCGATTGAGTAATCTGCAGGTAATTTTTCAACATTGGGATGTTTGGCCAAGACCAGTTATATTGTATGTCTTTTTTTTTTTAAAGCTATAGACACTTTTGAAAATAATCGTGGAAAATGTCTGAAAAAACGGTATAAAAGGCAAATGATATAGGAATGCCACCCCTTGATAATTAAACGGAACTGCAGTCATGCATAGTCACGTGTCTATAGTTCAACTCGACAAGGGGAACAATGTCCTCGTGAGGGCTCAATTTGACTTTTGCATACCTTTGGCGGGCAACCACTTATTTAAAACGCACTCACTCATCTCAGTCACAAGTTAATTACAGTAAAACCTTGGATTGCGAGCATAATTCGTTCCGGAAACGTGTTTGTAATCCAAAGCACTTATATATCAGTTGTGATCACGTGACGCTCGGCAGACAAAGCGTATACACGTACTACTCGTATTGCAAGACCTCGCTCGTTTATCAAATTAATATTTATTAAAAAAATTTGCTCGTCTTGCAAAACACTCGCAGACCAAGTTACTCGCAATCCAAGGTTTTACTGTAATTTGTGTTTAGCACAATGCACACACATTGATGTCCATTGTTCTACATTTGTGCAGAGTAATGTACATATATGTTTGTTCATGCCACAACTGGCCTGTGAATAACGCAAGTTGCCGTAACTCTTGTAGAAATGACTAAATACAATGCCACGAAATGAACGCATTACCCTCACAAACATTGTGAGAGAGGCATAGCGCCATTGTTTTAAAAGACATTGTACTCACCGCAGAGAACTCCAGCGACACGACCGCACTCTATGATAGCTGGCGTTAAAATGTGCCACACACCCTCCCGCACGGCCTTGTGGCAGCCTCAGCACCGATATATAGTTATTTTATTTTAGTCATTTTATTCTAGTTTTTTTCTCCGGTTTCGTTTTTATGATGTACACGTACGTCATCGGAACAGGCCAGGGTTAAATGATTACACCCCCAGTGCATTTCAGTGACATTCTTGCAGGTACGTGGAGCGCATCCGGTGGATCGGGGAGCACGAGCCGGAGCTGCTGGTGGCCCACGCCTACACGCGCTACATGGGCGACCTCTCGGGCGGCCAGGTCCTCAAGAAGGTGGCGCAGCGTGCCCTGCACCTGCCCGCCAGCGGCGAGGGCCTCGAGTTCTACACCTTCGACAACGTCACCAACGCCGGCAAGTTCAAGCAGCTGTACCGCTCGCGCATGAACAGCCTGGAGCTGGACCCCAAGGGAGAGGAGCGCATTGTGAGCGAGGCCAACAAAGCTTTCCATTTTAACATAGAGGTAAGGGCGTGGACGTCGAGAGTGGAGAATGTATTTTGCCACGTTTTGTCCACGCGGAAGGATGTCTACTCATTCACTCAGTCTTGTCTGTGTGTTTATGCAGCGATTAAAGGCTGGGTTTGTACGTTGGTGACAAATGAGATTGTAAAAACTGCATGGAGTGCAAGCGTGTGGCTTTGAACCCAGGTATGCTGTTGCTGGCTGCTCATCCAGCGCTTTGATGGTGACGGCACAATGGAAGATATCTTTGGTGAGAGAACAACCCCCAAAATACTGGCGTAATCATGGTGTATACCAAGCGGTATTTTTCACGTTGCGTCATTGCAGGTGTTTGACGAGTTGGAACGGATTGGCGAGACGGTCCAAGAGGAGGCTTCGGATTCTGGAATGTCGGTGCACGACGGCACTGGAGACCTGCGGAAATGCCCCTATTATGCCGCCCAAGGTAAATATTCCATCACAAGGGCCTATCGATCCATTTGGGGGTTTGTGTAATTTTGCATGAAATATATTTACGAGGTGGTCAATTCGATTATTATTATTTTATATCTCCACACTACTTGTTTTATCCTTCGTTGGCTACGTACGAAAGAAGTTCGGCTATTTGTACGAGCGTTTACATCGTTCTCCCTACTCTGTGAGGCCACTTTTGCTTCTGTCTGTTTAAGGAAATGGGTCATTAGGATAATGCTTTTCGATTTAAAGCTTTCGTGACTGCAGGGATTCATCTTCTTGGTTCTTTCGGTAAAGTCACGTAGAAGGGAAATAATAAAATAAAAATATAAAATAATAAAATACAATTCTCACGACGTTTCAGCCACAATGCAAGCAGCCTCATTCAGACACTCTTTCCGACAGACCTGTTCTTCACCTGAGGACGGCTGCTTGCGTTGTGGCCGAAACGTCGTGAGAATTGTATTTTATTATGTTTTATTTGTATTATTTTATCACTTCCCTTCTACGTGACTTTACCGAAAGAACCAAGAAGGGGTAGGATAATGCTGTTGTGGTGCTGGTTCTTATGAACCATAACAGTGCATTGGTTTCACTCTTCCTTGCCACTCGCATTCATGTCATGAAGCAAATTCATTACGAATCGGAGATTTCCATTAGTATTCAACTTAAATACAAAAAGGGCTTGAATTAATTACTGGCAGCAGTTCTTTATGTGGGCACCTAATTACAGAATGCCACTTGTGAAAGTGTTGATGTGAAACACCGCTTCGTCAGTTTTCTTCTCTTTCCTTGCATTTCCATTGATTGCGGTCTTCGATGTGATGATTAAACACATCTGTGCATATGAAAAATTAACAGTGTGATATCCATGGTGCATGACGAGGTTACCTGCAGGCTACGTACCTGTAAGTTGTCTTGCCGGAGCGTTGATTTGTCTGGCCAAGAACCGAGCAACTGGAATCAATTTAATTAATGGATAGACCCTCCGGTAAAACATTTTGTAGGGGTCTTCAATCAAATTTAAAAAAATCCCAGTTGGATGCATGCCAGAAATAAAATGCATTACTCAAAAATAATGCTGGTCTCCGGGCCTGTGCAAGCCTGAACATTGACAGTCTGTTCATTTTAAAGATACACATCAATCAGTTTATTGTTGCAAATTTGATGATCGTGGTGGGCGCTGCTTATTTACATTAGCCAAAGGACATAATCTAGCTTTTTGCTCATCCGCTGTGCATTTATTGCTTAGGAACTTGGTCTGGTAGCTTTGCCCCATCAAATCACTGCTGCATTCTGGAACCTGTTGAGGCGCAAGAGCATTTGACCGGTGTCTGTGTGGTTGTTCGGGGAAAAATTGGGTGAACGTTACATTCTGCGCGTGGTTAAAGCGTTGCACGTATGCTGCCGAGTCTCTTTTCTGTTACTGTCTTAATTCAAGACACTCTTGGGGGGGGGGGGGCGCGCTGGGGGGGGGGGGGGGGGTGCAGATGTCATCAACGCTGGCGCTGCCTGCCCGTTCCATGCCGCTGTGGCCCAACTGCGATCCCCAGCTGTGCTGTCGGTGCTGGCAGTTTGTGCCGTGGTGCTGGCTGTGGTGGTCGCACTTGTCTGGAATTAGCGTCCCCAGCCCGGCAATTCCTTGCTTAAATGCGGTGACACTGATGGTTCTATGAGCAGGCAAACTGAGGATTACTGTTAAAAATAAATATATATTTAAATTTACCGCTAACCCCCCCTCCCCCCACATTGGTTGAGTTTCATGACTTCTTCACGTAGAACCATTGTTAATTTATGTCCTATTGGGATCTTTATTTCAATCCAGTTGCACTATTTGTGAAATGTTGAAATATTATGGAGGGATTCAGAGTGGTTTGCCTGCTGCATCTTCAACCAAATAATAATTGGGAAATTAAAAAAACGTTATAACAATACGTGTTGTATATGGCCATATGTTAGTGTTCCGAATGTAAAACTGTTGAGCTTGATTTCCAGTCACAACAAGTTATTCATTCCAGTACTAAAAACACATTGTGAAATAATATTATAAATCTTCAGTGGCGTTCTGAGTTGTATACATTATTTATGGTTTTGTTGCTCAGATTGTTTTCGTGGCAGGCATAATGAGTTCGTGTTATTCCTTAGTCCACCAGCGTAGGTGGTATTTCAGAGTTTGAAATTAAACAAGCATTTACATTGGCCTTCACGTCTTTGTCAGCTTCACTAGACCTCGTAGTTACCACTTTTACCATTGAGGCACAGAGGGGAAGACACCTTGGGGGAGTGAGTGGTCTGTTGTAAAGTGGATATTAACTACACTCTTTGGTTCTTTCGGTAAAGTCATGTAGTTGAAAAAAAAAATGAGAATAAAAATAACTAAATAAAATCACGACGTTTCGGAGGCAACACAAGCTTCCGTCATCAGGTGGGACAACAGCAAAAAACAAAATTATTGTCGTGGGCCCACTACAGTAAGCTTGTGTTGCCTCCGAAACGTCGTGATTTAATTTAGTTATTTTTTATTTTCACCTACGTGACTTTACCGAAAGAACCAAAGAGGATGGATCTTTACAGTCACGAAAACTTCAAATATAGAATGGATATTAACTGCGACAACCTGTGAGAGTAGACTATTGGGTACACATGTTAGATCTGAAAGTCATTTACACCAATGTCATAGAAATGTACATTCTACAACAGAAAAGCCGTTTGCGGTGATTATCGGCCCAATGGAAACGGGGTCTACAGAATTGTATTTATGCACGCTTCTTGACTGCAAGTAGAATAGCATGCAGCGGAAAACGCTAACCACTGCACAGCTGTACCGGTGTGAAATAATTTGAGTTAATGTTGTGCAGTGACTGTCCAATGTATCATCA
Organism: Entosphenus tridentatus; assembly: GCA_014621495.2. Taxonomy (NCBI): domain Eukaryota; kingdom Metazoa; phylum Chordata; class Hyperoartia; order Petromyzontiformes; family Petromyzontidae; genus Entosphenus; species Entosphenus tridentatus. Next base: position 4,003,924 of record CM025652.2, read on the forward strand.
CATGAACCTACAGTTCAGCTATAAGTTTTTTTTTATTATGCTTTAAAAGCCCTAAGAATTCTAAATACATTTTCTGATTTCAAATAACATTGATGTTAAAAACCAAGGTCGAATTAAACATGTTTCGTTAGTTGCTTTTGCACAGCCTATGTGAAACTATCCAGGTAACGTTAAGTGTATAACAAAGTGATAGTGGTCAGTTACACAACACCCTAAATACGTGTGGAATTTTGCCTTTTCTTGCTAATTGCGGTAAAATAAAGTGCATTTCACTTAATATGTTCATTGCATTTGGCGACAGATTCACATTTTGGCTTATCTGCTGGAATATCACCTATATGCCATAGTCATGAAAATTAACAATCGCCAAAGTGTGAATCCATTAACTGTATATTCATTACTGTACTGAACATATACTGTAGTAGTGTGAAGATGTTGACATTCTTGTAAAGTTAGGTTTGGGTTTGACATAGCTGGAAAATAAAATGACTACACCATGTTTTATGTTTATATAATTTTTTTTTGCGCAGTGCACAAACCACCACGCTACCACTTCACCGTGGTGTGGTAGGAAAAACGAAGATGTGCTGGGAGAGAATGTCTACTCGTAGGAATTGCCGAGAAGGAAGGTGGCGTGTGCTGGGCGCATCCTAAGAGGGGTCAGCTGGATTGTTCCTCAAGTGATAATGGAAGGAAAGGGGGGGG
>CM025652.2:4024628-4038096 GCA_014621495.2 Entosphenus tridentatus
TGAGGAGCGGTGGCGCAACGGTGAGCGCACTGCTCCTCGTGACTCGGCCATCTGTCGGTCTCTTGCTGTGAATGAAAGAACGAAGGGCCGTTGCCCGAAACGTCGCGTATTATAAGTTGTTTGTGTTGTAGGGCAGTGCTGTTGAGCAGTGTGTTGAGTTGTTTCCCCTCTGTTATTTGTGCCGGCGATCTGAGTATGATTTTCCGACCACGGCTAACCTCAGCGGCGAGTGATAACAGAAACATTTCAGACCTCCCCCCCCTCTCCCTGCCCCCATTTGTTGCCCACGCACTGACCACACCAGCTTCTATGTATGTATGTTGAACTTCTTTCGCACCGTACGTAGCCAACCGTACTGATCGAAGGTGCCCGGGGTAGGACAACAAACTAAACACACAAAGCAGTTCTAAAGAAATGTGTTTTAGTCTAGAGTTAAAAGTGCACGGAAGGAAAAAAAAACTGCGCTTGCTTGATGAAGAATGGTAAAAAGAAAAATATCCCTCGTATAGCCTTGACAGAATGTTGGGGCAAGTGTAACGCACAACATAACGTGCATGGCTGGGGGAAGGCCTTTATCCATTCGTGGATCGAGAATGGTTGGAACGTATTTGTTTAAATATCAGTAATGAAATACCGATTCGCGATCGTTTTTGTTGCATGCTGGACTGCTGTCATAACATGAGCAGTCTCGATTTATTATTATATTATTTTATTATATTATATTATTATATTATATTATTTTATTATGTTTTATTATTTTTATTATTTTATTACTTCCCTTCTACGTGACTTTACCGAAAAAACCAAGAAGATGAACATGAGCAGTGATTGTACAACAATGAACGTTCATTTATATCTCGCCTGTAACGTAACAGATGTCTCCAAGTGCAGCTTTGGTGGGGGGGGGGGGGACTCTCATGGGAGCTGTCCCTGTGCGGCGACACTAAGTGGAAGTTGAGCAGTATTAAGTCAGCCACTAGGGGGCGACGTTGCCATTCATTGTGTTTTTACAATGACCCCCCCCACTCCCCATTGAGGGTAAACAAAAACACACAGTGCGCAATTTCACAATTACCGTGAGCCAATGCTTCAAAAAATGTCTTGGACAATGGCTGTCCCCCACATGGCCGGTAACGTGAATAAAAATGGACTTGATAAGCCACTTTTTTTTGAGCTGTCGTCTGTGGCCAGGTCGCTTCTGCAAAAGAAAAGAGCTGCAGTTTCTAGGCACAGTGGGTCTCACCTGGTGAAATAAGAAATATAAAAAAAAAAATTGTAATGTCCGCAGTGAAGCAGACGACGGCGCCTAGTTTAATGGTTAATGATAAGCGAATGTTAATAACGTGTACACCGTGACACGCTGGACTGTGGAACAGCCGTTTCAGATGGTGCGTTTTGTAAGGTAGCTGGGACCGGATGAGGTTTGTGTGGAACGTTTGTTTAGGTTGTTCGCTGCTAAAAATAGGTTGATTAAATCAATATGCGACACGGTAAACAAAAAACCTCTCTTGCCATCTGCTTCGAAGGTAAATTGGCCAAACACGTCGCTGTTGATTTGTATCCGTGTGCGTGCCCTTTAATGCCACCGCAGTTATTGTCCGAACGTGTTCCGTTGAGTTTTCAGCTTCATTGTGTAGTTTTTGTAGCTTAAGGAGGAAGCCAGGGAACGCGGAGGAAACTCAAATATATCAGGGGGGAGGGGAGAACATCCAAACTCGACGGGGAAAGGCACTCGAGTTGGGAGTCGAACCCAGATCCCTGTTGCTGCGAGGCCGCTGGGGCCACGACGCGAACATCGAGAGTAGTGAGCGATTCTTCCGAAGTGTCTTGAAGATGTCAACGATAAATGTGTCGTTAATTCGTATTCGGTCATTTTGCGTTGTGGGTGTAAATTACATGTAGGTGTTGTTGAAATGCGGTCATCTATCAGTTTGATTACACTGTGGAACAAATATTTATTTTGGGTAGTAAGTGTTATTTCCTAATTGCGTATGCCTAAAAAGTACATAAAATGTCTATTATTCCACACAAACTTTGCTTTTGTGACCAGGACAGTGATATTTTGAAATGTACCTATTTTCAATGAGTAAACGTGGTGTGCATTTGTGTATTTCGTTCACATAAAGTCCTGGTCACAAAAGCAAAGTTTGTGGGGAATAATAGCCATTTTCTATACTTTTTAGGCATAAGCAATTAAAAAAATAACACTTAGTACCCAGGAACAAAAATTCTGTGACATAGTGTTATTCGCAGTATGCACAAAATTGAAGAACAAGAAGAAAAAACACTTTTGGCTTGTTAAAATAAAAAAAAGTAAAAATGCCTTCACTGTGCCGATGGTCAGCGTGGGTTGGCGAAATGGGGTGATCTGGTGACCGGTTCTCATGTCAACCACGTTAGCCATGCCCAGGAGTTAAATCGTGTTTGTTATTGACAAACGTTTTTAAGTTTTTGTTGTCAAAGGCATTGCCTTGTCTCTCGGTCTCTGTTACACCGTGGGCTTGGCTGAACGTGTAAACCGATGCTTTTCATGTGAAGTATTGGAGAAAAACTTGATGACATGGCGGTGTTCCGTGCAGCCCAAAGCGATACAAAACAAATAGTTACACTCCACACATCGGCAGCTGGGCAGACATCCGTTTGTTGTGTTTAAAATAAAATGTCAAATCATTCCGCAAAGGAAAAACCTCACCGAGTCTAAAGACGATGCCCTTTCAGGAGAGTGCTGCGTTGGGATGCTTGTGGCCAGTTCCGTGGGCTTCTTTGTGTTTGTCCTCATCTGCACCCTGGACACAAACCCCACCACGCACACACACGTGCACGAGGGGTAGGGGCGAACACCTCAGCACTGCCATCTCTTGGTCACCTCGCACGCGCCCACTCCTACGACTCGTGGCAAGCCGTGGGCAGTTACCCGCGCACGAGGGTCGGTCCCAGCATCGTTTGGTGAATTCAAGGGTCTCTTCTGGAGTCATTTGGTCGGCTCAAGGTTCGAACCGAGGGTTCAGTTGCTCGATTGAAGGGGTCAGTTCCAAAGGGCTCGTCCCAGGTTCAGTCACTGAAGCTGGTACTATACCTGGCTGGCACTCAACCAGAACCCAAACTCCTGCTCAGCTTCTGAGATCTGACGAAGATGGAGGGCATCGTTCGCGGTGCCGTCTCGTATGCGGTGCGTAATCATGTCTTGCTTCTGTTGTCTTGCAGCAATGAACTGTCTGACATGCTGAAGGTCGGGACCAAAGATTCTCACACATTGGCCGAGAACACCCATTTCGTCAAGGAGTTCTTGCAGGGCCGGATCCGCCGGGACCTCTTCGAGGTGAGTCGGTGGCGGGGAATTAGATGTGAGCTGCTTTTCAGGGCCATTGCAATCACTGTACAGGAATGACACCGTGATGCTAGCGCTAAATTCAGTGTTGTGACGCTTTCAATTGAACACCCGAATGTTGGAAAGCGAATGCATTTGCTTCGATGTGAGGCCACGTGTGATGCGCGCCACGGTGGCGAGATGCGAACTACCTCGCCTGGTATACAGGAGGTCGTGGGTTCGATGCCGACTCTTATGCCCGCATGTTTGAAGCTTGTATGTTCTCCATGTGGTCGCGTGGATTTTTCGCCAGGTCCTCCAGTTTTTCCCTCCACATTTAGAAACATGCGCTTAGAGTATTTGCTTGCTATAAATTTCCACGTGATAAGCCACTTTGTTCAGCTATAATTTGTGGCCAGGCCGCTTCTTAACAGAGCTACAAAGCTCATTGAGCCTTACCTGCTGAAATAAAAAAAAAACATTTTGTTTGACCTTTGCCCGACAACAGCATCTCGGAGCAAAGTTCTGTTTGTTTAATCCTAGGGGGGCAGGGTGGAGGATTGGGGGGGGGGTCGGGGGAGAAACCCCCTGATGATGACAGCTGTCCCTGCGCAATAAAACAACGGGGCTGGCTGTGTCTTTGCCTTCGCGCGGCCGTGTTGTCGCGCAGCACATGACGGTGGCGCTGTACCACGTGTACACGGCGCTGGAGGAGGAGATGGAGAGGAACAAGGGCCACGCCGCGTTCGCTCCGCTCCACTTCCCGCTCGAGCTCAGCCGCAAGGCTGCGCTCGAGAAGGACCTGCACTTCTTCTACGGCCCGCAGTGGCAGAAGAAGGCCGCCCGCTCCGGCGCCGTCGACAGGTGCGTGCTCACCTTCGCCCCGGGGCCTCCCGCTTCTGGAAAACGTAACGGGCGCGCGACCGCGTTTCTTTTTTCGCCTGCTTACACGGTCGCACGCACGTTTTATGGATGTACGTTGAACTTCTTTTGCACCGTACTTAGCCAACCGCGCTGATCGGAGCTGCGGGGTGGGGGGGGGTAAGGACAATCAACTAAACACAAAAAGCGGTGCTAGAGATGTTCGTTTTTAATCTAGATTTAAAAGTTCCATAACTGCAATGGCTTCTGAATAACCGATCAAGTGAAATTGTAATTTCAGTGTCAGCTGGAATAGTCACAGATGTTATATTCGAAGCGGCGCAAAAGAAGTTCAACATACACACAGGCAGAAATGCTGCCTCGCCCGACGCCGCGCGTGAATGACGCCTCTCGTCGGCCGGTCCCACCTGTCTGCAGGTACGTGGAGCGCATCCGGTGGATCGGGGAGCACGAGCCGGAGCTGCTGGTGTCCCACGCCTACACGCGCTACATGGGCGACCTCTCGGGCGGCCAGGTCCTCAAGAAGGTGGCGCAGCGTGCCCTGCACCTGCCCGCCAGCGGCGAGGGCCTCGAGTTCTACACCTTCGACAACGTCACCAACGCCGGCAAGTTCAAGCAGCTGTACCGCTCGCGCATGAACAGCCTGGAGCTGGACGCCAAGACCATGGGGCGTGTCGTGGAGGAGGCCAACAATGCTTTCCGGATGAACATGGAGGTGAGCAGCATTCACTTTGTTGGCGAAATCGGTGACGGAAATGTTTTAATATTGATGTCGGCGATGACTGTGAGCGAATGGGAATTTTTTTTTTTAAATCGTCAAGCGTGTGACGGTGATGACAACGATTCCCCCCCCACCAAAGACCAAAGCGTGACCGACTCTTGACGAGCTAGCGAGTTTGAATGAAGGTGCAGACGAAGGTGAATAATGTGGAAATGCCATACGAGGGTGTCCGAAAATGTCGTTTTATTTCGCTCGTTACCTTTGTCAAAGCAAAGATGACGAGCGAAATAGAGAGAAGAAAATAACTTCAGGTCCACATCTGCCCATTCTCAGCCTTTCGGGGTGTACAGAGAGGAAAGTGAGCTTTTTCGATTAAAAACTTTCGTGACTGCATGGATTCATATTGAAGAACAGCGCTGTCGGGAAGACAGCGTCCACTAGGACGCTGTTCTTCACCTGAGGATGGCTGCTTGCGTTGTGGTCGAAACATCGTGAGAATTTTATCTTATTATGTTTTATTTTTATTATTTTATTATTTCCCTTCTACGTGACTTTACCGAAAGAACCAAGAATAGAAAAGTTAGCCCCTGGGACCCAGGCTCCATTATTTTTTTCATTATTTTGACGTAAGTGTCATCATGATGGAGCATGGGGCACCACTTTGAATTGAACGAGATTTTTTTTCTTTTCAAATGAATCTTTGACATATATATCATGGAACCCCAAATGCTGTCTCTTCTTAAGGTGTTTAAAGAGCTCGATGCCATCAGAGAGCTGACGCCAGATGAGAAGAAGAGTGGCTCCTCCAATGCAGCTCCACCACTTCTGAATGGTAAGTAACACGTGATGATCCAGTGACAATAAGCACAGCTTATGCGGACTTATCGAGATATATATTTACAAAGCTACTCTTTCTAGATTTGAAGCTTTCGTGACTGCAAGGATTCATATTCTTGGTTCTTTCGGTAAAGTCACGTAGGTAAAAAATTAAATAAATAAAAAAGATAAAAAAATAAAAATCACGACGTTTCGGAGGCAACACAAGCCTCCGTCATCAGGTGGGACCGTCACAGCCAGATTAGCTGCATCAAGTGAGGCAGGGATTCAGGATGTAAGCCCTTAAAAGCAAGTTGAGGGGGGGAGGAGAGGGGGGGGTCATCAGAATGTGGTAGCCAAAGCTACTCTTGTCCACACCCATATGTTTAGAACAGAAGGTGAAGTTTCCCAACGGGATTTCACTTGGTTAACAAAGGCTGTTGTCGCTTGATGAATTCACTTGAGTTTCATGGTGCCGAGTATGGTGCCTTGTGCGTTTGTGTATGGTCTGTGTTTGCGTGGGGAGCGGTAGCGCAGTGGTTAGCGCGCTGCGCTACGAATCCGGCGACCCAAGTTCGATTCCCGCGAACGCACCCACCAACATCAGTTACAATGATTTCAACTGGTCCTGGGTCTACCCTAGGTCGACTCGGCCTCAAACGGTGCGGCGTGTAAACTATCGGCACCGGGGAGGACCAATTCGTTGTGTTGTGCTGGCCACACCACCCCCTCGTGTGGCGTGCCGACTTTGTATGTTGACCTTGATTACACCGCACGTAGCCAACCACGCGGAATCGAAGGTGACTTTAATGCGTGCGCGCCAACTTAAAGTGGGTGCTCGTTAACGGAACTTGCCCCAGCAGAGAATATAATAGAGATCTTTGTTTTCATCTTCTTGGTTCTTTCGGTAAAGTCACGTAGAAGGGAAGTAATAAAATAATAAAAATAAAAATACTTCCCTTCTGCGTGACTTTACCGAAAGAACCAAGAAGACGAATCCCTGCAGTCACGAAAGCTTTAAATCGAAATCTTTGTTTTCGTTGTGCCGTCGATCCTGTGTGTGTCCAGGCATGTGCTCCTTCCACAAGGAGGCCACCCAGGCCCCCGGCGGGTCACTGATGTCTCGCGGGAACGTGGTGGCTGCGATCGCGTGCGCTGTCGCGGTCGCCGTCGTGTGCATCCAGTTTCTGATGTGAGACCCGCACGACGCTCGCAATGAGGATGGCTGCCTGGTGGTACGGGGGGAAGGGCGGGGGGGGGTGGGGACTGAATCGACGGCGCAGGGAAACACGGTCATGGAAATGGATAGGAAGCAATTTGGAAGATCGTTTACGGCCGCTTTGTCAGTCCACTGCCGGATAAAGGCTTTCCCGAGCTGTGTAGGCCATGGCGGGATGTTTGACCATACTTCACCGCATTGATGAGTGTGGGTTGAGTGAGTGAAGAATTGCCGGGGAGGCGTGAGGTGAGGTGAAAAGGGGCGGCTAAAACGGTTCAGATATTACTCGCATCACTCACAACCAATGTAAGCAGTGGCCTGGAATCAAACTCAGGTACCGGGGGTTGATATCACTGATAAGAGTTATGGTTTCCCATCGTAAAACTTGAGAAATAAAATCAGCATGTTAACTTTTAAGTATTTACTATGTCACAAATAGCATTGTGCAATATTATGCCACATTTTGTAATGGCAATTAATCCGTACATTTCAGAAGAGGTGTGGAAAATACCTGTGGATTCTGTGTTTCTTCTTTAGACTCCGTGACGGAGACTTTTATAGGATTTTAAGCATCTTTGAAAAATAAGTAAAAATTTTAAGGAATTTTAAAATGTCAACACGTTACTTTATGTGCTAAATATAAAATACTGACCAACCTTTCTTAATACCTCAATCATACTATTTTTGATCTCAGAAAAAAAGCAGTCGAATTTTTGGTGAAAATTGTGAAAATTGCCTACATATCCCTTTAACTTAAGACTTAAAAGTATCAATATTTACTCTAAAATGCATGCCATACTGAAAAACAAAAAGTGTTTTAAATTATTCGCAGTGACTGTCAACACTGGTTTGCAGATTTATTATAAGCCATAGGTGTTTTATAATAGAGACAAATACTGTCTGGCATCTTACTTAACTATACGAGATCCGTCCATACCGGACATCTGTGAAAAAGAGCTTCATAGATCATCGGATTCCTTCAGTCGAAATTCAAACCAACGTAGAGCAGTGAGGCCCCAACCTGTGATCTGTGAACCACTGGTCATGGCCACGACGGTCCGGCAGTGGTTAGCGGAAACCGTTGCGGGTACGATGTTTTTCGATTTACCATGGAAAACATTATTTCCAGGGTTGATACCTGTCTTTGGGTCTGGAAAAGTTGGGAATGACTTGTCACAGAGAGAGATGCAAGTGTAAGTTACTGGCAACTGCAATGTGACATTTGATGTTATTCGAGTTTCTGTGAGTCGGCGGACGAGATAAACACTGTATGGGCCCTACCTGTATTAATGTTCACGCGACAGGAAATGGTCAATCGATTAATCGTGCCGGGATATTTCGTTCAAGCATCCCGAGCACAGCGTATACACGGCGGTAGCCTTTCACATAAACTCTCATGGACTTCCTTCCACTTGAGTTACTGCATGTCTCGAGGTACCAAAGAATTTAAACAACCAGACACCATCGTTCAAGCAAACCACTACTTGTGCAAATCATTGCTAGCTGTTATATTACTGTACTATTTTACCAATAGGTGCAATGCGTCTGTGTTACAGACACTAAAGGCCGAATTCTTGTGTAGGCAGGAAGCATTCCAACAAATCTATTGGATGAAAATAGAGAGTATTTAGAAAATAACATTGCATTGAGTACCTTTGAATTAGGCACAGTTTTGGGAAATCCACTGCTGGATGAAAGCCTCCCAAAACCACATCGTTAATGGGGTTTCTTTGGCTATATTTCGCCATGCTGGTCAGTGTGTGCTTGAGAATTGGGGTGGGGGTGCTGGTGAAAATATTTCTGCCAACGCAATCGTAAAGCCCTTTTGTGTTAAATGTGTTGCTTTGTGTTTCATTTGTAAAAATGTCTAACTGTGATGCCCTTTACGTCATTCTCATCGAAACAATAACTAATTTTCACATGATAATTGTTTTTTTACCCTTCCATCTGGCAACAAAACTGATACCTTTTTTACAAGGAGTCATGTTTGCATAGACCACAATACCTGCAGTCATAATGCAAACAAAAAACATAACTCTGATAATGTGCACTGTCCTTGAAGTTGATTGGTCCACACCCGAGACAGCTTTCCTTAGAGCCTAGTCTCACATGGGTTGGACCAAAAAAGGTGTCAGTTTTGTTGCCAGATGGAAGGGTAAAAAAACAATTATCATAATTTGCACAATTCAGGGTTGAATATTCGATTTGTTTTCATCAACATAAATATACAATCTGTCTTATCAGTGGGTAACACTTTGAACATTTAATGCTATTGCACAATTACATTTGTTTAAACGTATTGCCATATGCAAGTGGAATTGCCACACATGCTTGAGCTCGTTTGTTTATTTTGCATTTCATTTCACTGCTATTTAAGGTAACATTTAAATCGATTAGATTTAATAGGCATGATAGAAATTATATTTTGACCATAAGGTTGCATCATTAAAATGATCCGGTGTAGCGTTTCGAATACGTGAATAATTTAAGCAATGGTGACCGCACGCGATGCCACAGAAGTGACGTCACATCTGCTGTCATCACATTTTCAGATCGATACTGAATTATTTTTCCGGATCGTTCAAATGACACATTCCCAGTAGACCCTATGACGCGAAGCTACCCTGTTAATTTGTGTTGGTATGTGTTTGCCAATAAGTTTAACTGTGAAATTTGAATTTAACCTCAGGTCGGGACAGACGTAATTATTACCAAGTTTGTCACCATTATGAAAAAAAATAACGAAAAAAACCCCAAGCTTATTAAACGCCACCTACTTTTACCTGCCACTTACATAAACAGTCCACATTGGGATGCTTTGGTGTTGTGTTCTGGGAATTGATTCCGTGGTGAAAATCCCAATAAAGATTATTTTTATTCTGGGAAGTTCCCCAATCCTCTCTTAAATTTCCATCCTGGTCTTGCCGGTCTTGCCGGCGAGTCCACTGAGCAAAGTGCTTTTGCCTTTCACACTCGGAGACAATGGTTTTGAGAACCGCTCGTGCCAGCCACACTTCAAATACCGCAGACTTCTGAAATCTATACAGAGGAAACCACCTGCGATGTTTTGTTGTATGTGTGTGTGTGTTTTGCTTGCTCATGCTAAAGATCATCTTTTTTTTTATCTCGCCGCGTGTAACTCGAATGTGGGTTTCTTTCTCACCGAGGCTTAGACTGCGTTGTCGAGCATATCTTGACTCCAACTTTCACCATGCACTACTTGCGGGCACCAATTTAACTCTGAACCATGAAGATGCCCGCAGCAGCAGTAGTGCACGCTGAAAGCTTGCGAGAAGAAAATTTCGACACACAGCAGCTGAACCCGGAAAAACACACTCACATCGCCTTTAGATACTTGTAAATACCACGTGGATTAGATGAGGTTCAACTAGTGTTTCTTTTTTCACGGGTTATGTGAAATGTAGTTTTTTATGATAATTTTTTTTATTAGTTACGTGTCTGTGCATCACTGTTTCTGTTATACTCGCACTATAATATACACATACCGAAATATCCTATGAATACAAAATAAGGTAATTCATTCACAAAATCAGGTATTTTCTTGTTTAATTGCACATTCATATTTTTGATGTGGAAATGGTAGTCCTGCTTTAATTCGAGATGGTTCTTGTTTGTGAGATATCCCTCTGTAACTCCACTAATGGATGAATATCTCCCCACAACACGCTGGTAACTGGTAATTTGACAACATTTAACAACGCGTATGAGAGTGGGGTGCTCCAAACAAGTTCAGATATCACTCCATAGAGATGTTAGCCATGGCTGGAAATCAAACTCAGGTTGCCGTGTTTATAGATTAGGACGCTAACCACTGCGCCACTGCTACACTTTCTTTCGTCGAATATTAGTCATTGCAGTACGGTTTAGCGTTCTTTTGAGACCAGAAGATATTCCAAGATTTTTCAAGTCACAAATGGTGGCAATGAAGCTCAATAGTTGTCTTTTGTAACATACGTTATTATTTTTCTGCGTGAATTTTTTTTAATGTAAAAGCTCCAAGACGGTTTTAAAAATTATACTGACAACGGAAATGTTTTTACGATTTGATCTGCTTGCATGTTGGTATTACAAATTAATTTCTGCCTTGCAAAATCCAGGCCATTTTTGTATTTTTGGTACATCTGGTAGCGAAATTGCTCCCACCAAAGATCTAAGTGGTAGGCTGGCAATTCTTAAACCCTTTTTTTACCACAAGGTTTTCAAAGCAGGAATAGCGCCGAAGAAAACTAAAATGAAAAAAGATTTATGGAGCAGCATGATTTTTAGAAAATCAGTATGTGGTCAAGGTGTTTAAGACATCATCGGCCTACTACTGAAATCAGTAGGGTTGGCAAGCATATGCTTGGACATTGTATTTTTTTCTTGCCATTATATAAAGGTGGATCGGGCTAGGTTTAAACATTTGTCTGGTATAGTCCGCGTCTGACTTTGAGCCATTTCTGATTCTACCTTCTGATGCAGGTGCCATAATTATCAACTCGTGATGTTGATTCTTCAACAGTTGTGCACCGATCAAACATTGCGCACGTGTTTCGTATCGCTGTCTTTCAGTACTGTTTAATAACATGCACCAATGTTTGACGTTTATTTTTGTTTGTAATAAAAAAAAGTTTGATTAACAATGTACTTCAGTGCACTTATTGTTTCACCAGTTATGCCAACTGTGTCCTCAACATATATATTTGACAACAGAAGTGGCTCATTACCGTTAGAGCCTGACATGGCCCATGGGCCTTACACTTGACACTTCTCTTACCTACGGACCTCTCAACTGTGGTGCCCTGTTACCCATGGGAATTGTTTCCAACGTGCGTTACATCACTCCGGCTCTTCCCATTATCTACGGGAACGTGAATTAGGGGAAGAACAGCAATTGCATTGAAGTTTAAGCAGAACGGAATACCCGTAAAGATGTGTGAACTCTCAAGGAGATCAATGGCTACGACCATTTCATCCTGAATGCTTCTGATATCGTCTGAGCTTGTGAAGGAAAGTGGTGTCGAGTCCTGGTTAGTACGTGGATGGGAGACTGCATGGGGATACCAGGTGTTGTTAGGATTTTGCCTTTTATGTCGGAAGGGGGAGCTATTTACCCTACGTTTCAGACGCATAGAATGGCACTTTCATATGTAAGTCTGTAGGGGGAGCACTGAAAACTCGGGGTGAAGGTGACGTTGGTGAATTCCAATTCTGAATCCCACGAAGAGTTTAACCACGAGACACAGTGCCCCCTGAAGACATTGAAACGCCAGTTCAGCTTCATGCGCGTGAAACGTGGAGTAAATAGCGCCCCCTTTAGATACAAAAAGCAAAAACTTTCAAAAATTTCGATTGAAAGCTTTCGTGACTGCAGGGATTCATCTTCTTGGTTCTTTCGGTAAAGTCACGAAGAATGGAAATAATAAAATAATAAAATAAAACATAATAAAATTATTCTCACGACGTTTCGGCTACAACGCAAGCAGCCGTCAGGTGAAGAATGAGACACCACCAAGCTTGGAGCGTATATTTAATCTGGGTTGGAGGGGGAAGAGTAGCGCCTTGACAAAATAATTTGCATATCAAGAGGAATTTATCATATTTATGGGAAATGCGTAGGAGGTGGGCGGGGGGTTTCAAAGTAATTATGCCCGTGCATTATGCAGGATTAGCAGCATCAAAGGGAGGGGATAGGGGGTAGCATTAACAAAATGAAGGCATGTTAATAGTATGTAGCTGCAGTTACTAAACCACCACGTAAAAAACTAAAGTATAAACTACATAGTATCATCAGTATACTAAATATACTCTCAAATAAGCTGAGCTACTAACAGTAATTAATACATTACAATTCTATGTCGCAAAAAATATAATATGCTACCAGCTAAACTTTTTTCTCTTACATCACACGGGTCTACCCCGTACTATATACTACTATAGACAAACCCAACAATAAATTATATACTGTATTACTATACACACTCTATACCTTCGACTATAATATTACCCTAAGTATTATTCTACCCACCCTACTGTATACCACACTGCTGTATATTCACTATACAATTACGATACTGTATATTACCTTATACATTGTATTAAACATTACAATTGTATACTATTTATACAATCTGCTATACACTATACCATTGACCGTCGAGTGAAAGATACCAAGAGGAAGCAACGAAATATGTCAATGGGAGAGTGGTGGCAGGAGACCTGCAGCGGAGCAAAGAATCCATTCCCTGTGGAGAATACAAGATATATAGTCAATGCTAGTGAGTGGACTGCGGTCTGAAAGTCACCGTAAACGTGAACACAATCATTTAAGATCCGAAATGGTTTATTACGTCCTTCCAATGATTGCTGAGCCAGAATCCATCTTCTCGGTTGAATTTTATTATTTCCCTTCCACGCGACTTCACCGAAAGAACCAAGAAGATGAATCTCCACAGTCACGAAAGCCCCAAATCGAAATCCTGGCACCAGACAAACTCCACTCAACATCCTGGCACCAGACAAA
>CM025652.2:4058402-4085340 GCA_014621495.2 Entosphenus tridentatus
TGTGGGCTGGTGTAACCAGAGGTTCCTACCAGTATAAAATATTTAGAAATACATTTTTTAAACACGCTTTAATTAAATGTACCGTGCTCGTAATGGCAGAACTCCACGACTCCAGGAAGTGGCCCCGCAGCTTGCCATCGCGTAAGGGACCGTGGTGATTTATAGGCAACGCGAGTTGAGCGTGGACAATTAGACCCGTAAAAAAGATTGTTTAAAAATATAAATATTTTTTTTATGATAGAATATAGTATTGTCATCAGTATGACATACCTATACCAAGTTTGCAGTCGATACGGCATTGGGAAGACAATTGAGATAGAGTTACAAGATTTGAGGATACGACAACAGAGTTAAATGAAAGCGTGTAATAATAAAAAGACTTGCACAAATCATCTCAACAGCAACCATTTATTATGCAAATACTGTACCATGTGTTTCAACAGAAATCAACCACACCAAATCACCATATGTGATACAGTAACAAAACCTTATGTCCCAATTTTCAATGATGGATCATTAAACCTACAGTATATATATCCAGAGCAAGCCATTTGTTTTGAATGCAGTAAAAACAAACACATCCATGAAATGAAGGTAAACATTTTGTATATTAAACAATTTACACAAGTAAAAACTACAACTTTCATTTGGGATGCTGTTAGCATAAATGACATTGTCGAAGGTCAAACATAAAAAAGTACCGTGATTATTAGTTGTATTATTATCTGGGCTATCGCTGGTGGCACACGCTTAAGTGTTTACTGTTGCTCCACATGCTTAATTTTGTGTTTACCTCCATATCCTTGATCGTGTTCGTGTTATGTGTATGTGGTGTTCACCTCCATACCCGTGACAGTGTTTGTGTTGTCTCTGTGGTGTTGTCTCTGGTTCGTGTTGATTATGTTAGTTTGGTATCTCTATGGTTGTTCCCCATCTCTACTGCCGATCCGTGTCAGGCCAGCTGACAGCACCGCGCCGCTGTCCAGTCGATGTTATTGCACTGGCAGTGACACGTGCTGTCGTTTGGGATGTCCCACGAACCACACGCCATTCCACATGAACACGACACTGCTATGTACCCTGTGGGGGGACAATGATAGATGCGATCACAGTGCACATTATGGGATGATGCCATCGGAGGTGACGTCATGAACATTGAATTGAAAACCCTCTGCAGAATAACCAGGATATTGTGCATTGAGACTTAGTTTTTTTTCTGAAAAGAGACATGTACACAAGAGGAAGTGTTTACAATGACAGTAAAATGTTCGGTTTGTTTAAACTGTAAGGGCACTATTGTTAAAAACAATAATAACCAATCACGTAAAATTGTGGAAATGTATTATCATCGATAGTTCCTTATCTCACAAAACTATGGAACTGTGAGGATCACCTGGTACCATGAAGACATAATTGACAGTAAGTTTCACCTTCCGAAGAGCATTAAAACCCAACACATAATCCGTTAACGTTAACATGTTTTTCCAGGGAAAATATCCTAAAGAAATTCACCAAATAAATTCCTTCTAGATTTGGAACTTTCGTGACTGCAAGGATTCATACTCTTTGTTTTTTTCGGTAAAGTCACGTAGGTAAAAAACTAAATAAAATTAATGAAAACAACTAAATTAAATCACGACGTTTCGGGCGCAACACAAGCGTCCTTCTTCAACGAAAGCACAACCGCTTAAGTGTGTCTAAGAGATGGCTGTGACGAGGAATTATAAAGTCGTGGGGGATGGAGGGAGGGGAGGGGCCATGGTGAGTGTGTGGACGGGCTGTGGGCTGGGAGGCAACGATGTGAGGAACGGGGTGGGCGCAACGTACGGAGTTCAAACTGAAGCTTTGTGATGCAGGGGGAGGAAGTAGATAAGAAAGCTAAGATTAAGCAGCCTTTTGTTATGCTGCCGGGGAGGGTAAATTAGAAATGCGCAAGCTGAAAAAACAACGTGTGGTAATGGTGGAGGTAGTGTGTAAAGCTGGGGGTAACAGACTGGGAATATGGATATGATTATGAAAATACATCTAAACTGGCTGTCTAGCAGTAAACTGCACGGCAGCTAAAGTTTTAACTTCGTTAATTACATCCTTCCAATGATTTCTCAATTTGAATCCATCATCTCGGTTGAAGTTATGTCTATGTTTGTATATCTGGATGGCTTCATGGACAAATCTTTGGTAGTATCCACAGGAGGATTGCAGAGTACCTTGGTATCGGAGAACACAATGTCATGAGAACCAGCAGTATTATAACAGTGGTCAAGTTACGGCCGAAGAATTCGTCCTGCCGTGCTTCAAATCCGACTTGTGCTCGCAAATGCGGTCAGAAATGTCGTTTCGTTTCCCCGATATAACAATCACCACAGGTGCAACTCAGTTTGTAGACACCAGGGTACTGTAAGTCAGGAATGACATCTTTGACGGATGGGATCAGATTACGGATCTTGTGTACTGTACTGAATCGGACCTGGATCAATTCCTGCTGATTGAATCAAACCATCGCCTGTATGCAGAGTCGATGGGTCACAAGGTCACTTGACGCGAGGATATTCAACCACGTGATGTCCCCCCCCCCACACACAAACACACATCCCTCTCACCTGTGGGGCAACTCGTGGTGGCACCTCTGCTGGAGACGTTAGTGCAGGAGATGCGGTTCGTTGCAGCTGGAGTTCCAGGACTCCCAGGGGGTCCAGCAGGACCAGTGATGCCTTGTTCCCCTCTCAGTCCGTTGTTACCAGGGGGACCAGCTGGTCCAGCAGGTCCAGAGCTCCCAGCTGGGCCAGGTGAGCCAGCTGGGCCCAGTGGTCCTGCAGGACCGATACTGCCCGCGTTGCCTGGCACACCTACAATCAGGACACACCGGCATGGTCTGGGTGTAAGTGACCATAGTTTTTAATACAACAGGCCACGATAATAGCAATGGCTTTCATTTATGAAAGATGTCAACGTTTATTTTAAATCCACGTTACAGTCGATGAAGCACTTAGGTAAAATCTAACAAAATGTAATTCCTGGTTGCAGAAGAAAATGAATGATTTGTGTCGCTGCAAACTAGCCCATTGGCAGGCATGCTAACTCTGAGAATATGCCAGGAAATTGAAATAATATGGAAAAGTGTAACTGCGTTCAAATGAGCATGTTGTAAAGATAATGTTTCGTTGATCCACAGGTAAAGGTTTTACCAATTCATTTAACTGTAACTGAAAACTCCCAATATATTACCTCGTGATCCATCCTTTCCACGAAATCCTCGTGGGCCTGGGGATCCGAAACAAATGCTGCACACACAGGCAGGTGGAGAAATAAGATGGAACAAACAGTTTTCCCTTCATCGGTGTAATGAACGTTAATATGCGAGTGCCATATCTTAAAAATGCTGAATTAGCTTCATTTTTCGCCTCGGTATCCATCCTAATTGAGGATATTTAGGATGTGTTTCAGCTTCATAGAATAACATTTTGTGAGTTATTTTTGTATTTCTTAAGGATGTTCACTTAAAGACATCTGAAAAGTGAATGATACAAAATGTTTAATATGTACTCAGGTACTGTACTGAATATTAGAACTTAAAAAAAGTAACACGTTTACCATCTATAGAGCGTAAAATACAGGATGGTGAGCTGACATTGACAAATCCTTTTTAAAATGTACACAAAAAAAATACAATAGAGTAATGCCAGTTGTACCATTATTCATACCCAAACAATGTTTGACATCAAATGTCAAGGAGAAAAGTGCTTATTATTATTTAGTTCTATACAATTACTATTTATAATGCAATTACAGTTGTACCATTAGTCACATCCAACACTTTGTTTGCTCTAAGATACTCTTATGGAAAACATGGCCATATCAAATCTAATTAAAAACAGTGCTTCCATTTTCCGATTCTCATTACCTGCAGCTTTTGGGAAAGAGTTCTTCCAGTTCATTCTTTAAAAAAAGCAAAAAAACACATTGTGAAGTTACGTGAATAATCAAGTACCGTAGTCTATTTATGCTTGATTTGATTCAGTGAAAAATTAAGCAGTTATCCAAATTCTCAAGAACCAAGGTCTTTCATCATGGGACCTCCTTTGCCAGTACCAAAATATGAGAAGAGGTTTTCCCCTTTTTTCTGGCAACAAAACAGGTGTTAAGATACGCTCGATCTTGGAAGGTTTTAACATCTTAACACCTATTTTGTTGCCATAAAAAAGGGGAAAACCTATTCTCAAACCAAGGTCTTGTTACTCAGCACATAAAGGTATTCAATACATCAGGTCAAATGTATTTCCTGGATAAGCAAGCATAACAAACAGCTTCAATGTCCACATCATTTCACAGAAGACACGGTTAAGTCAGTCGAGATTAGTTTAAGTATAGTACACATGCTGCATTGAATATTGTTATTGGGATACAAATACTGCATGTGATAAAAAAAAATAGAGTACATCGTATTAATTACGTAATATTCTCTACACACACTCGTTTAATGTGCAGATTGAAAGTCTTCACCATACCTCTTCTTCATGGGAATCATTGCTGTTAAAAGGACTGGCATGCGTCGGATGAAAGACGAGGAGCCAGACTGCCAGGCTGCACAATAGCTTCATGTTTGTACTACACGATAGGAAACTACAATGATTGTGACTATTGAGTCTGCAGACGAGCATTTAAAGGGACAGCAATGAGGAAGTCCAATCTATCCATATACGTGGGAGGATATATGATATGGTTCAGATAGGGCTAAGGATAGTCGATTAGATCTTGCCAATCCCTACAAAGGAGTGTTTCAGTCTTATCTTGTTGTGTAGGACATTGGGTAACAAAATCAAACCACATCGAGAAACTGGGGAGGGGAGGGTGGGGAGGGGAGGGTGGGGAGGGGCTTGGTGGGGAGGGGAGGGTGGGGAGGGGCTGGGTGGGGCTGGTCACCCCGTGGTGCCCTTATAAAACTCAACGTTTAACCTACCAACGCCGGCTTGTGCCCGCCCTCACAGTCGGCCATATTTGCGGAATACACCACGCCGCCGTTGACCCTGGCCATTGACTGAGCAACCCAACGTTCCTACCAGCTCCCTCCGCAGGAATGTTTCGTGGACGGGAGACTACCAGATATTGTAGCGTTTGCGTGTCTCAAGGGGGCGCTATTTACTCCACGTTTCACACGCACGAAGCCGAACTGGCATTTCAATGTCTATAGGGGACACTGCTACTCGGGGTCAAACTTTTGACTACTTGGGATTCAGAATTGGAATTCACCAGGTTTTTGTTTGCTTAGAGTTCTATGTTACATTGCAAAGCCACGATACACATGACAGTGGCTTGTGGGGAGGCCTTCATGCAGCAGTGGATTGACCAAGAGCTGTTAAACAAATGTAACACGCTCGCCCAGAGTTGGCAGTGCCCCCCACAGACTTAAATATGCAAGTTCCAGAGCGGGGCTGGCGGGTTCTCGTCTCTAGGGGGCACCGCTACCACGACCTCAAGCTGCACCCACAACGCGCCTCGTCATTCCGTGTCATGCATTGACGAGTTTTGTGCTTCACTCAGACCCACAGCTAACAGAGGTTGGGGGGGGGGGAGCTCTTGTCTATGAACATCCCGCCGTTCACCAGAGTTCACTGACTGCTGATGAGACACCGATTGTCGAAACCAGCCCAGAGGGTTTTTTCTTCCTGTTTGGTCAATGCAGATTAAACCATTCAATCTGAGGTCGCGTGGCTGATGGGATGTGTACAAAAAGATACTTTATTTTTTGGATTTCGCCTTGCTAAGTGGCTTGCTAACAAGAATACATATTCCCACAATGCATTGTACCAGCAGCATCTCGTAATTTAACAATTAGTATGATTTAGGAGAAACGCTCTTTGATCAAAGTTAAGTAGAGTCGTGCCTGAGTACCACGTGGATGGGAGACCGCCTGGGAATACCAGGTGCTATAGGCTTTTTGCATCTGAGGTGGGCGCTTATTTACGCTGCTTTTCCAACTCAAACAGTGGAACTGGCTTTTTCATCTCCACAGGGGGCACTGCCTACTCGGGATAAACCTGTTCACTTTTTTAAAGCTCATTATCAATCTACTGTTGGATGATTTTGCCCACCCCCAAAAACAGTTCCCAGCAAATAAATTGTTTTATCAGACGTCACTACGCCTGTCAATGCAGGTGGGTGGAATGGAGGCCACATCCACGACCAGGAATCAAACTCGGGTGACATTTGGTCCGTAGCTCAGTTTCAGTTTCATTTATTAGGTATAGCTCTGTGAGCCATTCGGCTCTTGAATCGGGTGCAACCGCAACAAACAAAAACATGAACAAGAAAACATCTTAA
Source organism: Entosphenus tridentatus (assembly GCA_014621495.2). Lineage (NCBI taxonomy): Eukaryota > Metazoa > Chordata > Hyperoartia > Petromyzontiformes > Petromyzontidae > Entosphenus > Entosphenus tridentatus. Next base: position 4,064,721 of record CM025652.2, read on the forward strand.
AGTGAATATGTGACTATGTGCAAACAGAAAATCCAAGAAAAGACAGCAAAATATTGCGGAAAAAGCACCGTACACCAACGCTGTGTGCAAAAATCCCAGTGGGATGCAAGTCAAACAACAACAACAACCACAAGACAACTCAGCGCGTGGTGCTCGGATGCACCCGTGGTGACGTGGTCAGCGCACTGCCCAGAAGCTTCATCTCGGTGGGATCTGTGCGAGGTTTAACATGAAGCACCTGGGCTGGAGAGGGCCCTGTTTCGCCACCTGGACTTCAGTAGCAGCGTGTTTTGTGTTGGGTTTATATTTATTACGTAATCAGCAGCGGAAATCTTGGTCAATCCACTGCTGGATGAAGGCCTCCCAACGCCACTGTCTTGTATATCGTGGCTATGTAATGTAACATAACACTGTAAGCCAACAAAATATGGTGAATTTCAATTCTGAATCCCAGGCATTAGGACTACATTACCCTGAATTCCTGATCTCGATAGATCTCGATAGCCAAGCAGGCTCGAGCCTGGTTATTACCTGGTTGGTGGCCATCTGGGAATACCAGGTGTTGTACGTTTTTATTTTCGTGGTTTGAATGGGGCGCTATTTACCGCACGTTTCACACGCATGGAGCCAAACTGGCATTTTCATGTCTGTAGGGAGCACTGCCACACGCGTTTAAACTCTTTACTGGAGATTCAGAATTCAAATGAACCACGTTATATTGGCCAACAGTTGTATTTTACATTGGATATTCAAGAGGCATTGCAGTAGCTTGAGGATGCTTTCATCCAGCAAAGTGGCTGCTGATTATGTAAAAAAAAGGCCCTATACCAAAAACACACTTTTCAAGTCCAGACCGACACAGCACAGTTTAGGTGACGAAGCAATGCCATCTTCAGTTCAAGTATAATTCAACTAAGTTCCGGTACAGCAGCCTCTCAATTTTCTACGCTTTTATCCAATAATTAAAGACAGGGTTGTGATCACATTTGTGTACCGTATGTATTTATTTATTTACCCCAAGTTTTACACGCATATAGTGGTCCTGGAATTGCCATGGATGTAGGGGGCACTGCGAACTCGGGGTGAGCCCGTATGGATTCAGAATCAGATCTTTTTTTTCATTTGCCACTACGCTCGACATCATTTTTAATGTTCAGAAAAGTGGTCAGGGCATGTGACGAGAATTGATGATTTTCAGTTATATTATTTTAAACAAGTGACAGAACCGACCGAGGTAACCTTTATTTGTAAGATAATTCTGAGGTAAAAAGTGATTTAAAAAAAAGCTCAGTAAAAAATGGATTGTGACTTTCTAAAGTGCATTTGTCTTCGGAAGAATGTAACCCTAATATAAAGTAAGGACACAGTTAAATGGAGATCATTCATATAAGCCCATCAATCCTAGCTATAAAGCATTAATGTAGATACAGCATGTGCAAGACTATTGATATTCTTGTGAGACTTGGGCTTTATCATTTAAATAAACAATTGTCACTCAAGAATGGCAGGTTCTTAACAGGTAGTGGGACTACACGCAAACATTCCATAACACACGTGATGTATTATATACACGGACAGTGTCTTCACGTGTGTGAATTGAATGCAACAGTACATGGAGGTTTATTTCATATAATCTTATTTTGGTTTTATACATCGTTAGCACATTGCCCACTGACGGAGAAATATTTAAAATTGCATTTGTGAACGTATTAATGATAAGCCCATCCACCCGTTATATCCAAGCTCCAAAATATATTCACGTATAAATCAATTGTACACGATGGCTCACGTAAACGTAGCATGGTTACGTGAGGGCTCGGTTATTCCGAGACCACAAAATAATGAAGAAATAAGCCTGCAAGAGAATTTGGACGTTTTATTCAACGCATTTTTTCCGACGCAAAACGCTGACGATTAAAAAAGTACCATACAAAATGGGAAATGTAACCAGGTACCATTGCAACAACTTTACAAAACAATGGCATTTAACCAGGACCAGCAGACGAGCCCGTACCGGAACAGTGCTGTTATCCAAGACCAGTGTTTATCAAAGTGTGGTCTCTGGACTGGCACGTGGACCACCCAGTACTCCGTGAGGCTACTGCAAATGGAGGTGTGCTTCCTTGTCCCAAATACAGGTCACCAAACCACGCTGCCCAGGGTACTGAAGAATGGTAAGACAGTCCCGATGACTGACAGTTTCAGGAGGCATTCATCTCGTCGTGGATTGACAAAAGCACTGTGAAAAGTATTCTTGGTTCTTTCGGTAAAGTTACGTAGAAGAGAAAAAATAAAATTAAAAACATAAAATTATCGCGACGTTTCGACGGCAACACAAGCAATCACATCAGGTGTGAAAACCACAGCAAATTTTATTGCTCACGAAGTTTCGATTGCAACACAAGCAATCATCATCAGGAGTGAAAACCATGGCAAGAAAAATTGCTGTGGTTTTCACACCTGATGATGTGAGAATAAATGTAGTATTTTTATTATTTCATTATTTCCCTTCTACGTGACTTTACTGAGAGAACCAAGAATATGAATCCCTGCAGTCACGAAAGCTTTAAATCGAAATTTCACTGTGAAATGGTTAACAGGTTCACCCTGATAATTGTTTTTTTACCCTTCTATCTGGCAACAAAACTGACACCTTTTTTACAAGGAGTCATGTTTGCATAGACCACAATACCTGCAGTCATAATGCAAACAAAAAACAAAACTCTGATAATGTGCACTATCCTTGATGTTGCCAGATAGAAGGGTAAAAAACTAATTATCATATTTTGTACTGACAAATGAGGTTCCAATGGTGTAAAGGTTCACCCTGAATAGGCAGTGCCCCCTACAGACATTGAAATGCCAGTTCGGCTTCGTGCCCGTGAAACGTGGAGTAAATAGCGCCCCCTGGAGACACGAAAACGCAAAAAACTTTGTAAAAGCCTACAACACCTGGTATTCCCAGGCGGTCTCCCATCCAAGTACTAACCAGGCTCGACCCTGCTTAGCTTCCGAGATCGGACGAGATCGGGCGTATTCAGGGTGATATGGTCGTAGGCGAAAACTCGGTGAAGATTCAGTACATTAATCTCTAACCTTATCAGATTTCTCTGATGCTATTTTCACAGCGAATGAGCGTTTCCCATGAAACTCGTGTTCACCACCAGCTGCAGATCGGGAGCCCAGAGCTCACTTCTGCCACTGTCAAGACCACAGCCCTTAGGGCGCCGTGGCTCTCAGCGTCACGGTGCAGTGAAGCTGCTGAGCTGAGTTAGAATCCCGGGCACGGCTAACATCGGTGGTGTCGAGTGATATTCGAACCAGGTCAGCCTCTCTCCACCCCCACCACTTCCCCACCAACCCGCACCGTCGACCAGCGTGGTGAAGTATTCTCAATCAACCCCCAGGACAGGGATTCATCCATCAGTGGATGAACAAAGTGTGTACGTCATGGTTTAAATACACACAAAAACTGTATATAAATATGATCACAACTCTTCTTCTGAGATAGATGCTCAACTGGGAGGCTGCTGCTGCTGCTCCAGAGCTGAGACCACTTGGCTTTGCACCGAGACGTCTTGAGTTGAACTCCACCGTGAATGCGAGGATGACTGCTGAAGGTGTCTTCACACGATGGGGAAGTTGAACAATTTTATTCCAAGATGAGTACCGTACATTAGAGATGAATTTACTAAATCTTCACTGAGTTTTCGCCTACGACCATATCACCCTGAATACGCCCGATCTCGTCCGATCTCGGAAGCTAAGCAGGGTCGAGCCTGGTTAGTACTTGGATGGGAGACCGCCTGGGAATACCAGGTGTTGTAGGCTTTTTGTTCTCGGCTTTTGCCTCTTTCCGTCGGCAGGGGGAGCGCTGTCTACCCCGCGTGTCGCTTACGCACAGCGGGGCTGGCGGGTTCTCGTCTCTAGGGGGCACCGCTACCTCGGCCACGAGCTGCACCGACTACGCGCCTCATTCCGTGTCGTGCATTGCAGAGTTTTGTGCTCCACTGGGACCCACAGCTCACGGAGGGGCCCTTGCACGTGAACGTCCCGCAGTTCACCAGCGTTCACTCACTCTGTTGGTGAGATACTGATTGTCAAAACCAGCCCAGAGTTTGTTCCAGTGGTCAACCATTGCTCATGAAACTATTCACTCTCAGGTTGCCTGGCTGATGGGATGTGTAAAAAAATACTTATATTTGGTGGATTTCGCGCTCAGTGGAATATCGTTGGTGCTGACATGAAAGTATTCTCCTTTAATGCATCGTGCCCAGATAATTTCATCATTTTACTTTTAATATAAATGAGAATGATTTATTAGTCATTATTTTGATTGATTGAAGGATGTGACTCAATCGCTACTAAAAGTTCAACTGTTCTTTCGCCAATTAAAAAAAACTGGTCATTAAAATTAAAAGTTTTAACGTGTCATTCTCACTAGGTCCCATGGTGTAAATCAGTTCAAGACGCCAACTTTCATTTCCCACTATCCCGTCTTCAGTGGGCAGTGCACAACACCCGCTTGTTGCACCCCACTTCTATGTACAGAGATTCCCGTCCTCACGAACCCGCAGGGACCAGCGTGGACGCGCGGTCAAATAAGCCCCATTTCCCACTCGGCATGTGGAGGCCCTCATCCAGCAGTGGATTGACAGAGGGCTGTGAACGTTCAATCAGGCAGCTTTAAGGCAATGTTTTAGCCGTGCGCCAGAAATAAAAGTGACGTCGTAATCCCCAAAATTGAACAGCGTGGCGATATATGGTTAACAAAAACAATAACCGCCGTGGTTTGGGAAGGCTTTCATCCAGCAGTGGAAGCACAAAGGCTGTAAAATTAAGCTGTTGTCAGCTACTAGCCGAGGTAGCGGTGCCCCCTAGAGACGAGAACCCGCCAAGCCCCGCTGTGCGTGAGCGACACGCGGGGTGGACAGCGCTCCCCCTGCCGACGGAAAGAGGCAAAAGCCGAGAACAAAAAGCCTACAACACCTGGTATTCCCAGGCGGTCTCCCATCCAAGTACTAACCAGGCTCGACCCTGCTTAGCTTCCGAGATCGGACGAGATCGGGCGTATTCAGGGTGATATGGTCGTAGGCGAAAGCTGAGAGGATATTTAGTAAACTTATCGCTAACCTAGTTGTGACCCACCTTTGGAAAAAGTAACGAAACTTCTTGTGTGAAGACACTGCCTGCAGTCATCCTCCCATTCACAGTGGAGTTCAACTCAAGACGTCTCGGTGCAAACCCAAGTGGTGGTCTCACCTCTGCAGCAACATCTCAGTTCTGAGCAGCTATCTCAGAGGAAGAGCGATGACCATATTTACGTACAGTACACGTGTATGTGTGTATTTGACCACAACGTGCAGACTTCATTAATCCGTTGATCACACGCCTTGTCTGTACGATCCTGGGGGTTGAATGACCATACTTCACCACGCTGGTGGGGAAGTGGTGGGGGTGGAGAGAGGCTGACTTGGTTCGGATATCACTCACGACACCACCAATGTTAGCCGTGCCCGGGATTCTAACTCAGCTCAGCAGCTTCACTGCACCGTGACGCTGAGAGCCACGGCGCCCTAAGGGCTGTGGTCTTGACAGTGGCAGAAGTGAGCTATGGGCTCGCTATCTGAAGTTGGTGGTGAATTTTGTTGGGTAACATTTACTCGCTGTGCAAACGTTATGAGCCGGAAGAGTTGGCATTCGAGATAAGTTCACTAAATCTCACCGCAATTTTCGCCTACGACCATATCACCCTGAATACACCCGATCTCGTCCGATCTCGGAAGCTAAGCAGGGTCGAGCCTGGTTAGTACTTGGATGGGAGACCGCCTGGAAATACCAGGTGTTGTAGGCTTTTTGTTCTCGACTTTTGCCTTTTCGTGTCTTCAGGGGGCGCTATTTACTCCACGTTCCACATGCACGAAGCCGAATTGGCATTTTAATGTCTGTAGGGGGCACTGCCTATTCAGGGTGAACCTGTTAACCATTTCACAGTGAAATTTCGATTTAAAGCTTTCGTGACTGCAGGGATTCATCTTCTTGGTTCTTTCGGTAAAGTCACGTAGAAGGGAAATAATACAATGATAAATATACCAAATACAATTCTCACATCATTAGGTGTGAAAACCACAGCAAATTTTCTTGCTGTGGGTTTCACACCTGATGATGATTGCTTGTGTTGCAATAGAAACGTCATGAGCAATAAAATTTGATGTGGTTTTCACACCTGATGTGATTGCTTGTGTTGCCATCGAAACGTCGCGATAATTATATTTTATTATTTTATTATATCTCTTCTACGTGACTTTACCGAAAGAACCAAGAATACTTTTCACAGTGCTTTTGTCAATCCACGACGAGATGAATGCCTCCTGAAACTGTCAGTCATCGGGACTGTCTTACCATTCGTCAGTACCCTGGGCAGCGTGGTTTGGTGACCTGTATTTGGGACAAGGAAGCACACCGAGAGTGACAAGAACACTGACACAAGGATACAAATCATAAACAGACGGGATGAGACGGACGAACAGAAAGATGAAGAGACACGGCGAGATACAAATGTGTGGATTTGAGGCTGCATTGTATGCGCCCTCTCGCACGTCGACAAAAATCGCGAGCGATTAGTGCCGGGTGAGTGGTCACGGCGTCTTTTATATTCTTAGGTTTTTTCGGTAAAGTCACGTAGGTAAAAAAATAAAATTAATAAAAGTAAAGCAATTAATTAATAATTTTACTTTTTTTTTAACCTATGCTACTTTACCGAAAAAAACCTAAGAATATGAATCCTTGCAGTCACGAAAGCTTCAAATCTAGAACGGCGTCTTTTCTCCATAATCCGTGAGAGCACAAAGATCGTCCAAACTCGGTGCAATTTTTTTGCCCCCAGTAGTAAAATGTACATTTTAATTGTCAAACGAAAGAATCACTTGGTTTCACCTGCCAATGGACCCTTTTCTACACGCGTAGCTGAACATGCTGGTGTTTATGTCTTCAAAGATTTTGTAGAAACATTGAATAGATTTTCTGTGTTGTCGTCACTCAGTTTTTCTCCACGATGTGGTAAGACTTTGTTATTCAATATCCTTCGCCTCGAGATAAAACCGAAAACCACTGCTTCTAAGGGAGTGCCATGCACATTATGTGTAAATCATCATGGCTTGACTTCGCGAACGAAGATCTAGGAAGGACATCCACGTCTTCTGCAGGCACGCTCGTGGCTGACGAGGCCTATGCGGGACAAGCAGGTCCTGCCACAACGGCTGCAAGTATAGGTCTGATCTGGGATGGGTGCTGAGGGATCATGGTTCTTCCTCCTCCTCCTTTTGTCCTCCATACGGGCCCTGCGGGTATCTTCGAAGAAGGAGGTGGCCTGATGGACTGTGTGCCGCCAGGAGTTGCGATCAGCTGCTTGTGTTGCCCACTGACGGTGATCGATGCAGCAAGCAGTGAGGGACTTCTTCAGGGAGTCTTTGTATCGCTTTCGTGGTGCCCCTATGTCGCGATGGCCAGAGGACAGTTCCCCATACAGCACAATCTTAGGTAAGCGGTGGTTCTCCATCCTGGCGATGTGCCCTGCCCAACGAAGCTGTATCTTGAGGACCATGGCCTCGATGCTGATGACCTTCGCTGACTTGAGGACTTCAGTGTTGGCGACGAAGTCACTCCAGTGAATATTGAAGATTGTGCGGAGGCAGCGCTGATGGAAACGCTCGAGGAGACTCAGGTGATGACGGTACATGACCCAGGACTCGGCGCCATACAGGAGAGTGGTCAGCACCACAGCTTTGTAGACGTTGACCTTTGTGGCTCTTTTAAGGTTGCTGTTGTTCCAGACACGTTTGTATAGTCTGCCGAATGCACTGTTTGCCTTGGCTAGCCTGTTGTCGACTTCGTTGTCGATCTTGGCATCAGACGAAATCACGCACCCCAAGTACACATTATGTGTAAATACTGTTGAGCAATCAAACGGTTGGGATTTTCCACATGATTGTTTGGTTGTCAACGCTGTCCCTTTAAATTCCTGCACCAAGACTGAGGAGTGACACTCATCGTGGGGTTTCTGTCCCAAATCATTGCCAACATGAAGACGGTATTGTGCACTCTGGCAGTCTGCCTCTTAATCTTTCGACCGACACATGCCGGTCCCTTGGAAAGCGACGTTTCCCACAACGAAAAGGCCACGGTGAATATTTTAAATATGCACATTGTTTGAAGATATTACGCGATTAATGCTGTGCCGTATGATGTACTCCATATGAAAATATTCATTTCTAGTACATGGGAACGAATAACACATTTTCAGGAGTTGAGCATAATTATGTACAGTGACGTATTACTCAATATTCAATGCAGTATTTAACCTAATTGCAAGTGTATTGCCTGACATTGATGGCGTTCAAGGTGTTTAGAATTTTAACTAACTTTGACCTGACATATAACTAACTTTGACCTGATGTATGCTGTACTTTGATATACTGATTATTAAGAACTCGGGTTGTGAGACCTTGCTTGGATGAATGCTTCAGTTTCAACTGAATCAAATCAACTATTAATACACTACTTGACTATTCACGTAAGTTCACAATGTGTGTTTTGTTTTTATTTTGTGAACAGAGTGAACTGGAAGACCTCCTGCCCAACAGCTGTAGGTAAGGGAAGCACTGTTTTCGATTAAATTCAACTCTGCTAATGTTTTCAATGACAGGACGATAACTTAGATGTAAACTAAAATTTGGGTTGTAACTTATGGTTCAATTGTAATTACCTTTTCAATGTTAATTGTATTGAGCTTTAATCAAATTAATGTAAACAACTCTCACTTACAAGAGACGAAAAATATTTCGTTGAATAATAATTGTACAGCTGCCATTGCTGTTTTTCATTTTATTGTGTACAATATTAAAAATGTAACTTTTAACGTATGTTACACATTGTGGATGAAAAACGTGTTACTTATATCAATGTTCAATGTTAAATACAGCACATGAGTACATTGATAGCAAACATTCTGAAGTTTTAAGGTTCCCGACTGCTTTTTTCAATCACAGCAAACATCCTGAAAAAAAAATCTCACCAATTTTATTCTACAAAATTCAAATGTATCCTGAATGTCCACAATTATGATTAGATACCGAGAGGGGAAAAAGGTTAATCCAGCATTTTTAAGATACACTTAAAAAACCTTTATTTTTATTTTACCAGGTAAGGCCCACTGAGCTCTGTTGCTCTTTTTCAGAAGTGACCTAGCGCAATGAAATGGCTTAACACGTGGAAATGTATAGCAGCTGAATTCTCGAAACGGATCTTTCAAAATGAGGACCCGGAGAAAACACCCACGCGACCACAGAGAGATACACGCAATCTCCAAACATATAAGCAGGTGTCAGGGTCGGGATCAACCCCACGACCTCCTGTATACCAGGCGAGGTCGTTAAGATCTCACCACCGTGGGCACCCCTTGTTGAAGACTAATGGTGTCCATTACAGTGACAAAGGGAATACTGTAACTGCACTCCCACTTCTCCACCTGTGTGTGCTTGCAGCATTTGTTTTGGAACTCGTGGCCCACGAGGCCTTCCTGGAAAGGATGGGCCTGCCGGACCACAAGGTAATTCATCGCGGGTTATTGGTTCTAGTGAGAACAGTTGCTCGTCACGTTTGCCAACAAACGCTATTATTTTTAACTGAATAGGTTCTTTGGAACGCAACTGTGAAATTATCTATAATTGCCATTTGCTAGCATATCCTTGCAGTTCGACTGCCTGCCGGTGGACCGGTTTGTACAAACACTTTATTTCTTCAACCGGCAAGGATATTTTTAATCCAAGGTGCGCTATCTACAGCAAAGTGGACATTAAAATGGAAATCTTTCCCAAGGGCGCACCGCCAACTGCTATTTTGATCATGGCCCGTTGCCTTTGAAAACTACGGTCACTTCAACCCAGACAATGCCGGTGTGTCCTGATTGTAGGTGTACCAGGCAACCCGGGCAGTATCGGTCCTGCTGGACCACTGGGCCCAGCTGGCTCACCTGGCCCAGCTGGGAGCTCTGGACCTGCTGGACCAGCTGGTCCCCCTGGTAACAACGGCCTGAGAGGGGAACCAGGCAACACTGGTCCTCCTGGACCCCCTGGGAGTCCTGGAACTCCAGCTGCAACGAACCGCATCTCCTGCACAAACGTCTCCAGCAGAGGTGCCACCACGAGTTGTCCCACAGGTGAGAGGGATGTGTGTGTGGGGGGAGACTCAAGCACGGGATAATTTGTTTTGAGCCTTCGACACTTCACGTGGCCTCAAAGTGCACCTGGCCTAGCACAGTCACCGTGGTGACGTCACTATCTGTTAGTGGCGAATGGCGGGTGTTGGTATTGGTGGGGGGACATGGACCATTACGTGGACTGCATTGATTCAATGGTTTGATTCGATCAGCAGGAAGTGATACAATGATAATGACTCTACCTCGGCTATACTGCAATGTACTCATTCCCATGAATGTGTTGACGTGTATCCATACCCCCCCCCACCCCCCACAGGGTACATCGCGTTGTCGTGCGCATGTGGAAGCGCGTGTGGTTCGTGGGACATCCCAAACGACAGCACGTGTCACTGCCAGTGCGGTGGGATCGACTGGACATCGGCGCGGTGCTGTCAGCTGGCCTGAGACGGATCGGCGGTGCAGATGGGAGAACAATAATTGTTCTGTGAAGTAGAGACGATTATTTTTTTAATTAAATCTAATTCGATAGGATACTTCAACTATCTTTTTTTTCCTTGGAACAGAATGCAGCACATTGCAAATGCAGAGAGCATCTATTTTCACCAAGTATCGTGCAGAAATGTAATCTCACAAGACATTTTTGCTTCTTAATTTCGTCTGCTAACCTGTGAAGTGATTTGTCATTTATATTTCCCATGTGTTTATGAATAAAAACATATATAGCAAAGTGTTGAACTTGACTACACAGATCTATCTGTTGGTGCATGATAACATATCTTTCTATGGATATATTTTTTATGAACCAATATAGAAAAAAACATCTGGATTTTATAAGATACCTGTCAACCCCTTATCAGTGCTCTACCTTATTACAGAACAATTCAGACCTTATTGGTCACACCGTGCCCTTATAAATCTCAACGTTCATCCGACAAAGTCCCATCACAAGGGAGAAACACAAACAAATAGACAAAAAAATGTCCGTATTGAAATGGCTGCACGCCGTATGGACCTGAAACTCAATGCCTCTGTACAGTACAAGAATACGGGTAAACCGTATGGGTTGACAGGTATGTTGTAAATACATATGCTGATTTTGGTGAAGCTCATTTCTATTGAGATAAATGGCATTTTGATTTTTCGTAATAAATGCTTGTTGATGTTACTTCGTGAATCTCTTTATATTGAAAACCCTTGCCATGAGGAAAAAAAAACAACCACGTGTGATTTGGTGGCTTTTTGAAAGAATCCATTGGAGCAAAGATTGTCCAAATTCTGGGCAAAGCATTTGTTCCCCATGATGGGCACTTGCGGAGTGACTGACTCAGAGACACTAACAGTTAACAGCTGTTAGACTGCCTGACTGGCCACGCCGAGATGGTGAAGACGGTGAAAACGGTGAAGACTCCAGCAGCACGACAGGATCCCACTCCACACGACAGCGCCGAGGTCCCCTACAGAGGCCCCTCTTATACTGTCAGCGTGGCCTGGCTCCAACCTGGCCACGCCCCCCTTCTGGAACCTACTAGCGGGTTCTCGATGGGCCCTTTCGTAAACTTTCCCCTACATCCCTCTCTGGTCTATCACGTGACCTGCTGTCAGTCAGGGCTGCTGTAAGCTGCAGATGCCCTTCCCTGCCAGCAGCTAGCGCTATGCTGCTACGTGACCTATTCTATGTAACTACATTTGCACAACCACATTGCATGTAAGGTATATAATTGAGTGGTATCTAAAACACATTTGACGTAAAAATACGTTTCGCCGATACTGACGATAAATATAATTTGCCAATGCACCATATGTGGGGCACCATGGTGGTGAGATGTTAACGACCTCGCCTGATATACAGGAGGTCATGGGTTCAATCCAGAACCTGACACGGGCTGTCTATTTTGAGTCTGCATGTTCTCCCCGTGGTCACGTGGATTTTCTCTGGGTCCTCCGTTTTTTCCCTCCACATTTAGAATCAACATGCGATACATTTCCACTATCATATGTGACGAAGTCGCTTTTGAATAACAGCTCAGTGGCCCTTACCTGGTCAAATAAAAAAATAGCCATGTCACATCTCTATATTTCATTTATAATGCCTGCCGAGTCACTGCAAACAGCGGTCCAGAATTCTCGTGACTCCTAATTAATCGACCCCTACAATTGTTTTTCTTTGCATATTACATTTTCTTTTAAATAAACCTTACTTAAGTTGTAGATACTTACATCTGGGGGTCACAGGACGTCTGGACCAGCCTGTGTAGTACTAGTAACGACTTGGCAAAGGCCTGCCAAGCTGCTGAGATACGAACTGGGGGCGTACGTGACGGAGCTGGAATTGGCTTGAGTTGCTGTTGTTGTGCAGAAGTGGGGAAAGGTGCTGATTTGATGTTGGCTCAAAGAATCCCCCCCCCCCAAATGTGGCTGCGGTGGAACGCGTTGTGAAGTCGTGTCGACTGCGAGCGCGTTCTCTGAGAGCATGGGGGGGGGGGGTACCCACGTTCGCTATTCTCTGAAGCCAGCAGCTCCGCCTTGCAACTTGGACATTCGTTCATAATTTCTGCTCGTGTGGCGTTGACATTTCCCGCAGCTCTGATAAGCACGGTTGGCTACGTACGGTGCGAAAGAAGTTCAATGTACATACCATAGTCGTAGTAGTTGAGGAACAAGGCACATATGATTTGGTAGAACCTTCTAGAAGGTTCGGGCAAGGTCAAGGAGGCAGAACCAACACCTTTATATATATTAAGTATATACAGGGTACGTTTGAACTCGAAAACAACCTGTAGAGAAAGACAGATGCCGATTGCTGCCTTGATAGAGACTAGAGTCAGGGAGAGTAGGGAGACCCAGAATTTTGTACGTGGAAAGTTCGGTTTATTGTTCAGATGGTCAGACGTAGGTCTCCGCATAGACGGTTCTTGCATTGCGGTGTTCTTTGTGGTTAGAGATGTCCTGTCGTTCGATTCTTGCCCGTGGTGATATGTTCAGGAGCGGAATGGTAAATGTTGAGGCTTGCTCGGCACGACAAGAAGGCCTCAGGAGAGTCTTGACTAGTTTTGCTATTTCTCACACGTGGAAGGAGTGCGGGCGACATTGTTTCACGATACGGCCCACAGTTTGGGTTGCATGGCCACAGTCGTTCTCTGGCTCGTCCTTTAATAGCTCACTGGTCAACACACTTTTTCTGGCATAAGGTATTCCAACGGTATTAAGGTAATTTTGGGGTGCTGATTCCAAATCTGGCATCAGTTTTTGTCTATCACATCAGGTTTTTGAGATATCAAATATTGCATTTTCAATAAAAACTGCAGAAGAAAAATATTAAATAAATGTGGATATCTATATAAAATTATATTATAAACACACTATCCTAAAAATACAGCATCATATTTTAACACTAAAGCAGTCACTGACTCGCAAACAACTTGCAATCATAAGTGACAGAGTTAATTTCGGGTAAAATCAATGAAAAAATGGGGTATGCCGATAGCATAAAAATGAGATTTGATAGAGCAAATCTGAGATCAGATTTGGAATCAGCACCTTGAAATTAGTCTAAAACAGCTGCAAAAGTCCAGGCCAGAAAAAAACGTTTTTTTTGTTGACCAGTGTAGTTCTCGTTCGAGCAGTGCAACTCTACACAACGTAATTTGTTTAAGCTTTTAGTTTATTCTTAAGCATTTTTATAGGCTGCATTTCTCCATTTCGCAGTCCTTTATTCTAGCTCCTGCCTCCGAAGAAATCTGGACTCTGTTGTATGTAGGGTGTCTAGTCATACATGCCTACAAAATACATTGGGGGGGGGGGGGGGAGTTAAAAATGTGTTTGCGTGGGTCGACAATTTTTGGAACACTGTTGGATCTACGACTTTTTACCCCCACATCTGGAGAGGGTGGGGGGATGTCGTCCACTTTTTAGAACTTATAATTTAGTTGACGGGAAAAACGGAACGCCGGGCATATATATTATATACTAGATTAGCTTAGGCTCATCTTCAGAGTGATGTTCCACGCTTGTGCAACCATTGTGTCAAGTCATTACAAATCGTACAGTGTGTGTATAGCTTAACAAAGACGGTGAAGCAATGTTTTTTGACTGGATTTGCTAATGATAAGGAAACTCGCCAGCCAATGGATCTAATGTCATAAATTGACTCCCCACAGTTGTAAACTTGAATGTCTTTGCAATCCTAGGCTTGCAATAGACTGTTATTACTACATGCCTGGACGATACACATTATTATCCATGTGTATGGCATTCCATGAACATCCATATCTGAATTTTGACTTAAAACTTTCGTGACTACAGGAATTCATATTCTTTGGTTCTTTTGGTAAAGTCACGTTAATAAAAAAAAGTGAATAAAAATATTTATATACTTATATTTGTATTCACTTTATTTGTATTATTTTTATCTACGTGACTTTACCGAAACAACCAAAGAATACCCATATCTGAACGTAGCCGAATATGCTGTTTGTCGTCCCTGCTTATAAGAAGCTGGTAGAATTTAGGCGTTTACGACACTGTGTGTTCTAATCGCTCAGTTATTTCCAACAAAAAAATGTCTGGCATGGTCCTGCCAAGTCACTCAAGTTATGTGTGGATCCTGCTGATGAGAACTTTTCTCGTAAACATCCTCCCCCTCACCCCTCACAATTGATAAACAGTCAGGAATTTCCCAAGGTTCTTTGTTAAATATTCGCCTCCGTGCTAAAGAGGCACTACAATTGCGTTGCTATATTTGTTTTTCGTCTGTTGCTGAGCAGGGGAAAGATGAAGTTGCTGTACAGCCTGACAATGTGCTTGCTGCTAGCCGTTGCTGATCAGTTAGAAACTGGCGATCGCCAAGCGGAAAAGGTAAAAATATGATGGATGGTAAAGATTCGTCGACCTGGTAAACGTAAACGTGCGGCGTTGGGCCAGGGTTGGGCTCAGCGCAAACGTGTTCCACGTTTTTACTCGGGATGCACATTGAACTCTCGTATATGTGGGGAGAGTTACATATGCGGTGAATGCTGTACTATATTACCTGTATAAACACGCCGATATATTGTGCGATGGGAACATTGCAAGCGGTATAAGATAATTATGTGTTGGGCAATATTAATATTTAAACTAGAGTCCTGCATTCGGTTGGCAACTCGTTGAATAGTTTTGTAACTTCATTTGTCGTGTAATGAGCAGATAATCACAATCATAAATATAGCCATGATCAGAAAAAGAAACGCCTCTTCGGATTTGTATTTGCCACTCGTTATGTGAATGAAATTGAGCAATTCGTAAATGGATTTGCGAATACAATTTACAGCGCGTAATACTGTAAATCATTAAAACCTTCACGTGTGAAAGCTTGGATGTCTACTTGTAGTTGTTATAAATTCTAAATGTGATTTTGTTTCTGAACAGAGGCAACTGGAAGAGCTCCTACCCCAAATATGCAGGTAATGAGACTGAGCATGGAAGCACCGATTTCGGTTCCGTTGGACATGGCAAATGCATCATTTCCATTATTATCCTCGCACCTCCGATTAGTACGGGTTGGCTAAGTACGGTGCGAAAGAAGTTCAATAAATGTATGACGTACAAACTCTCGTTAACCCAGGAAAGCCTCACACTGAGGCGCAGTAGTATGTTTCAGGAGTGGCTTGTCAAGTATTCACAGTGGGGGGATGGGGGGGGATGGGGGGAGGGGCGATGTTGCTGCTGCTGTGTGTAATCAAAAGAGTTATTTGCAGACAGTGTTTTCAATTTCCCGAGTGTCTTCTTCTTCCACGCGTTTGTCTCACTCATGTGGGGTCCCCTGTCCTTGCCAACCTTCTCCGCACTGCCCTGTCCTGCGCCATCTCTCTTTCCGTTGCTCAGGCCACCATGTCCGCACCACATCGCCCCACCTCTTCTTCTGCCTTCTTCTTCTTCATCTCTTTCCTTCCACTTGCATCACTCGCCACCTTGTGACCCACATCATTTCCCTGTTGTCTCTCCACGTGACCGAACCACACCGGCCTTTTATCACTCATCTTCTCTGTGAAGTCTACAACATTGTGAATCACAGTCACATTTAAATGTTTTCACTATACTTCTAAACCTGTGTGCTTGTAGCATTTATCATGGATCGTCCTCATGCCCACGAGGAATACCGGGAAAGGATGGAGAGACTGGACCAAGAGGTAAATTGTTGTGGGTCTTGCTTAAAGTAAGATCACTTGAATTTTGATTTAAAGCTTTCGTGACTGCAGGGATTCATATTCTTGGTTCTTTCGATAAAGTCACGTAGAAGGGAAACAATAAAATAAGAAAAATATAAAACAATAACATTCTCACACCTGATGACGATTGCTTGTGTTGCGGTCGAAACGTCGTGAGAATTTTATTGTTTTATATTTTTATTATTTTGTTTCCCTTCGACGTTACTTTACCAAAAGAACCAAGAATAAGATGACTTGGTCATACTTTCGCCAACAAACGCTATTGTTCTTAACTGTTGCTCAATCGATCCCAGTTATGAAATTCCATATTGCAATTTGCTTGCACATCCTACCAGTTAAACTGTCTGGCAATCGAGCAGGTTTGCATAGATTTTAGCAACTTAATGATTGCTAGCGAGTATAAAAGTGTCGCCATCTATTGTAAAATCAAAGGAAACACCTTCAACGTGTTCCACAAGTGTAGGCCATTGATTACTGTTATAATTGCCTACAGCTATTGAAAACTATGGTCACTTACACCCAAACCATGCCGGTGTGTCCTGATTGTAGGTGTGCCAGGTGACCCTGGCAGTAGAGGCCCTCCAGGAAAACTGGGCCCAGCTGGCTCAACTGGCTCACCTGGCCCAGCTGGGAGCGCTGGACCTCCTGGACCAGCTGGTCCCCCTGGTAACGACGGCTTGAGAGGGCAACCAGGCAACACTGGTCTTCCTGGAGTCCCTGGGAGACCTGGATCTCCAGCTGCACCGAACCGCATCTCCTGCAGAAACGTCTCCAACGGAGGTGCCACCACGAGTTGTCCCACAGGTGAGAGGGATGTGTGTTTGTGTGTGAGGGGGGTCTCTGTGGTGCATCACGTGAATGAATATCCTAGTGGCGAGTGCCCTTGTGATGCATAGACTCTGCACGCAGGCGGTGATTTACTTCAATCAGCAGGAGGTAATTTTTGGGGGGGAATTGCCAAAGGATATTGCACGTGGAAAACCCCATGTGTGAAAGGATTGTGCGGTTGCAACCTTCTATGATTCATTTTACTGTCGGTTGTATAGCAATCAGAATGTGTCTCTGCGAACCCTAATCGATGAGGCAATGGACAATGATCAATCATATATTTCCATCCAAGTCATGCTATTGGTTGTTACTGCTTGTTAACTTGAGTAGAGGCAATATTTGACTCTTCTTTGCCCAAACCAAACATATTACCATCTTTGCCACGTATGTGCATGTCTCCCTTTGCAGAGAGTTTCAATGTAAGATATCCTGATCTTTCTCATGGGGAGGGTGGGGAGGGGTTCAATTCAATGTTCATGACGTCACCTCCGATGGCATCTGTGATCGCATCTATCATTGTCCCCCCACAGGGCACATAGCAGTGTCTTGTTCGTGTGGAAGCGCGTGTGGTTCGTGGGACATCCCAAACGACAGCACGTGTCACTGCCAGTGCGGTGGGATCGACTGGACATCGGCGCGGTGCTGTCAGCTGGCCTGAGACGGATCGGCAGTGAAGATGGGAAACGATCGTAGAGAAACCAAACTAAAATGATCAACACGAAACAGAGAGAGCGCCACAAAGTGGATTGGCAGTCGTAGACGCGCTTTTGTTTTATTAAACACATTTTTCTAATATTAAAAAAAATGTATTTCCCATTAAACCAAATGCTGCACAACAATATAAATGCTGAAAGTATATATCTTCACTAAATGGTGCAGAAATGTAACGTCAGAAATGAATCGATGTAATTTCACGAAGGTACGTTGCCCAAATTGTTTTGTGTGATATATCTTGCAAGGAAATGCACGTGAGGAATGTGAGTTTTTGTGATTTAATGATATTTGTTTTTGCTTGCCATTTGGACTACCCAGCTCTAAAGTGAATTGCAGATTCCATGTCCCATGTGTGTTTATGAATTTAAAATAGATTTACCATGTGTTTACCAAAAAAAATATTTATCCATAGCTCCATTCAAAATATCTGGATTTATGTAAATTTTTACGAACCAATTCAGAGTATAATTGGGATGATGTTTAGTTGCTGTGCAGTATTACACAGTCATTTTGGTGTGGTATTATGGTACACAAATGGTGTATACTTTTATCGATGTATCGCAGAACACAATAAATGGTTTGCTGAGTTTATTTTAATATTTTTGAAAATTTTTGTCCTGCTTCCACCCTTTCGCCAATGCACCTTGACCAGAATAGCGAAGAATGGTAAAACAAATCCCCTCCCCCCAAGCATACAGACAGTATTATCAGATTGTATATGTATGTACTGAATGTTGAACTTCTTTCGCACCGTACGTAGACATCCGTGCTAATCGGAGGTGAGGGGGAAGGACAACAAACTAAACACATACATCAGTTCTAAAGAAATGAGTTTGTAAATCTAGATTATGCAAAAGTGCATAGCTTCAGTGGCTTCCTAATATCGGAAGGAAGAGCGTTCCAGACGGCCGCAGAGGCACAGGTTGTGTAGAACAAATTCGCAAATTCGAGATATCTGATGGAAGGACACAACTTAAAAACACAGCAGAGTGTGTGGACCGGCATCAAAATGGTGAATTGAAGAGGCAGACGATGGCAGGTTGGAGAGATTCGGGAGAATTGAACATCTTAATTAAAAGTAAACTTACCCTTGTGCCTGAAAAATACACTTTTGATCGCTGCAAACTCCCTTCTCTGACATATGAACCAGAAACACGGTCATAAATAAAACTAAATGTAGAACAAAAACCGTAAAAGTGCGCAAAGAAGCATGGGAAGATGCGTGCACATTTTTAGGTTGGGCACCGCCACAATGCCCCCACATACAAACCCAGCCGCCGCTCTGCTCAACGTCCAATTCAGCAATGCACAAGAACGATACAATTGTAGTGTAGCAGCGCTGACTGGCGACCAGGGGTAGCAATTGCGAGTGTACCCACCCAAAAGGAAGAGCTGGGGTAAGAGTCATGGAAGGGACAATAAATGGACCAAGGGTCGTGGAAGGGATCCATCTTGTGGCTCCCAGAACCAGTTAGATGGTTCCAGTAGGGGGGCGTGGCCAAGGCATGGCCGGGTCCCGCTGGAAGGATAAAAGGGGGGCGAGAGAGGGAGCTCGGGGCTGTCCGTGGGAATCGGGTTCGTCTCGTCGTCGCTGCCGTATTTGGCATCGCTCGACGTCGCCACTCCTGGACAATTAGCCAGCTATATTCTTGGTTCTTTCGGTAAAGTCACGTAGGTAAAAAATTAAATTAATAAAAATAAAACAATAAAAAAAATCACGACGTTTCGGAGGCAACACAAGCCTCCGTCATCAGGTGGGACCGTCACAGCCAGATTAGCTGCATCAAGTGAGGCAGGGATTCAGGATGTAAGCCCTTAAAAGTTATTTTTATTAATTTAATTTTTTACCTACGTGACTTTACCGAAAGAACCAAGAATATGAATCCTTGCAGTCACGAAAGCTTCAAATCTAGAATTAATTAGCCAGCTATTTAGTCAGTCAGCGCCGTCGTTGCCAGGCGGTCCGTGTTGTGTGATGTGCTAGCGAGCGTAACAGTGTGAGTTATGAGAAATAAATAATAAGGTGCCCCTGCAGTTATTGTCTCCGCAGTCGTACACTCCACAATCAACGTGATGATATCTGGGGCTTGGTGTGATAGAATCGAGGTGATGGATTCAATGGTTCATCCATGCCCTGCCCACGCCAGATATGTCCCTGAGTGAGGAGAGTGTTTCTGTGGGGAGTTTCCAGGGATCGTCACGTGTTTCCTCTCGGCTCAGGGGCTACCAGATTCACAACACTCAGGTCTGCGGCCATGTTCTACTCTTGAGTCTCCATGCCAACAGAGCCCCCCCCCACCCCAAACGAGAAGGTGCAAAGGCCCCCCCCCCCCCCCCAAGATAAAACATGCTTCAAATCGATACTCTTTGGTTCTTTCGGTAAAGTCACACCTACGTGACTTTACCGAAAGAACCCAAGAGAATGGATCCTTGCAGTCACGAAAACTTCGAATCTTAGAATGCTTCAAATCGCTTTAAACTATTGTCATTGTAGTGCGTATTTAATGTGGCGCTGCACTCTGATGTTGTAAAAGAAAACATTTATTAAAAAGTCTATTTAATTAAGTAGAACGTGTTGTCTATATTTATTTAAAGTTGCGCATTTTGATGTTACGTCACATTTCTCAACCCCCCCCCCCTCGTCACACATCGTCACAAA
>CM025652.2:4085440-4097504 GCA_014621495.2 Entosphenus tridentatus
CCCCCCCCCCCCCTAGGTGCGTGACGTCATTTATGGACGGCCCCTAGCTTCTGTTTTGTATCCCCCCATCAAGAAACATATTTCTCCTGTCGGTCAAGTGGCTTCAACGTTACTGGGCAAGGATTTATTTTTCAAAAACTTTATTTGGCAATACCGGCACCAGACAAGAGAGGGCGGCCGTGTTCCGTCGCGATCATGGATTCAAGGCTGGCGTGGGATGTCATGGTGAGCGCACAGGACATTGCAATATTTAGAGGCAGGGTCGGATCCATAATTTTTAAAATCCCACCGAAAACTGCCTTACTGCTGTCGTCTGTCCAGATGAAAAAAACAACAACACGGAAGTCGTGGAATGTTAAAGGCTCCCATAGGCTAGATTGTGTGTGTAAGCACTTCATTGTCGTCTGCACTGATCTACTCCTGGATGGAGCTGTGGGTGTATTGACTGCTGGACTATAAGCCAGCAAAGATAACGGAACCAGTATTCAATGCAGGATTAATAGTACTTGTAGGGATTACTTTTCGACCAAAATTAATTATAATTGCATCCTGTGTTTTCATCTTGTATAATCCATACGTGGTTTCACCCCCCATCAAGTATAGGGTGTTTTAGAGCTGCCTATGTAAGCTAAACCTATATATATATAAAAAACGAATACATTTTAACTTTTGCCTTAGAGCTCACGAAGTATATTTTTTAACCCTCAATTTAGTGCGGGATGAAAACTATTCCAAGCCGCGTTGGTCATGGCAATCGTTTGACTGCACGTGAGCGTTGTGTTGGTGGAGTGCCCCCAGGATGGGCGTCACGGTGGCGAGATGTTAACTACCTCGCCTGGTATACAGGAGATCGTGGGTTCGATCCACAACTCTGACGCCTGGTGTATATTTGAAGTTTGCATGTCTCTTTCCGTGGTTGCGTGCATTTTTATCCGGGTCCCCTGGTATTTCCCTCCACATTTAGAAAGAACATGCATTTAGATTATTTGGTTGCGATACATTTCCACGTGAAAAGCCACTTGGTTGAGCTTTCATTTGTGGCCAGGTCGCTTGTGAAAAAGAGTTACATAGCTCAGTGGGCCTTAACTGGTACAATAAAACATAGTTCGTTTATAGGTTAACACGTAGGCTTTCGCGACCAACATCCATAATACAGGGTTTTTTTTGGGTTAGATCACGTAAAAGTTAGTTTATAGTTAATAGTGTAGTTGAAAAACGTTAGCAGTGGCCAGGAACTTAAACTCGGGTCACCGGGTTCACATAGCAGGCCACTCACGGCCGCTACAACAACCTCTCCACTCTACAAAACAATATCCAACAATAAGTTATATTCGAATGTTTACCAAAAAAAACCCCAAATGTTTAACTTTTACGCGCGTGAGTAATTGTGCCACGCCAAGGTACACAGCGTAACCACAAATTGTAAAATTCTGTTTAATCGTAAAACGTCGAGTAGCTCGATTTACTCTGTCAACGCAACTGACATTCCTTTAAGGCTCAACGCATTTGTGAATAACACCGTACTGCAGAGACAAAAATGTCTGCAGTAGGTGACGTTTCTGGAAATGCTATGAAGAAGGGGCATTGCCACCCAGTACAGTAAAGTTGTTGTCCTTTTTAGGGTGGTGTTTTTGACAAATCTGTGCTTGTGCACCACTGCCAAAACATTGTTTTCGTGACATTCCTCAAAAAAAGTACTTGGACAATATTAACAGTCGATCAAATGTACATTCTTGTCCTCGTCAACAAAACACGAACCACCCTTTAAACAAAACATAGCCGTGAGGAATTCCTCTTGCGGGTAGGTAGGTGGGTGCACCTGCGCGCGCAGATCTCACACGATGCGTTCTGCACCACAGAGCGTGGCACACCTGACCCTGGACTCAAACCACGGTTCCATTTAAACCAACGGCTTCACGAACCCCTCCCCCACCCCGTCAGGTGCAGCCTCTGGACTGGTGGAACCGGAACGTGGTTTTTATGGCGGGAAACCTCCACACCATCCCCCACCACTCTGGAAACAGCAGTTGAAATGTGGGCGTCAAAATAAAAGGGGAGTTATATAGAAAAAGTAAACAGAGGGGAGATACGGGGCACAGGAGATGAAAACATACCGACGTTCACTATGCAACCTCGGCTCAATGAGAGGAGTATTGAATTGCACCGTAAACACGCATATTTATATACGGTACAGCCTTTTACTAATCGACTGCTGGAGGAATTTTGAAAATATGTTTTTTTACATTTTATTTAAAACTAACGGGAAGTACCCGGCGTTGCCCGGGTCTTCAACATATTTTAAAACTACTCTTAAAAATCTAACAGCAGTGCATACTGACTGTGGTGGTACCTGCTATGATTACAGCAGTGCATACTGTGGTGGTAGCTGCTATGATTACAGCAGTGCATACTGTGGTGGTTACTGCTATGATTGCAGCAGTGCATACCGACTGTGGTGGTACCTGCTATGATTACAGCAGTGCATACTGACTGTGGTAGTACCCGCTATGATTGCAGCAGTGCATACCGACTGGTGGTACCTGCTATGATTACAGCAGTGCATACCGACTATGGTGGTACCTGCTATCACTGCAGTAGTACATGCTGCCTGTATAGCAGTATTTATCGCCTCTATAGCACAAAATACTCACCTGACAGAGTGGCGTGGTGAGGCCTAGTCCCGTGCAGAGCCTCCGGCCTCGCCTAGATTGTCCAGCCGGCCGAGGTGGCACTTTGGGGCAGGCTGGGCTGCTACTCCTGACCCCCCCCCCAGCCACGATCTCCCCGGCCGCTCTGCAGTAATATCTACGGCCTATAGTGGTAGCATCTAGCGACTGTATAGTAGTAATAATTGCACGCATCCGGGTGGGGGGGGGGGGTCATTACACAGTGAAGAATTAACGTCAGCGTTTAGTGTATATTTTTATAATTTTTTACGCGAAAGAAAATGTCCCCCTCACTCCCACCGAAGGTGTGCGACTTGGCATGGGCCGTCCCCCACACCAAAGGCGCGTGAGATGGTATGTGCGTCATAAATAAATACATGGTAAGCGCACAAAAATCGCACAAAATCACTAATGAAACACATTTTAAGTTGACGGATGTGAAAAAGGAATAGCGCTTGCTCACCGCGGGGCTTACGGCTTGGTACCTGGATATTTTTTCTATATAAACCCCACCGTTGGAGAGGCAAATTGTTCGCAAATGCGCGAACAGACACAGACAATTTTAGCCTTTTATATATAAAAAGAAAAAAAGATAGATATGTTTAAATGACCTCGATAAGTTGTCCAAAAAAAACGTCTTCCACTAACGCCAGTGTTTCAATATCTACCACGGGTGTGACTGGACATTTCATTAAGTTAAGCGACACTGCATTGCTGACGAGGCTAACAGTCTGCCCTGGATGAGAACCGTCGTCGGTTTGAAAATGTGCATGACGTTATTGTCAAATGCAAAAGCTGAACGTGTACTTGCCACGTAGCATGGGAATTACCCACAAAAGCACGCACTCTCGCCAGTTCACGTTGGAATTGTATTTCTCTGAAACCATTGTTCGATTGACGTGCGTTCGTATCAGGCCAACAGCTGTTGTATTTGCTCTCCTCTGCTCTACAATTGGTCAATGAAGCTACCGCGGCGCGTTACTCGTTGCAGTGTGTTCCACAGTGACCCTCAATTGCCCGCGCACCGTGTGTAGCAACGTTGTGCGTGCGGCCTGTTGGATCGGGATGGATATTGTAAAAGTGAAGCCAATTATGTGCTAAGAAACATGGGGCTGCGTCAAAAGCAAGTCAAAAGATCGAGGCGCTTTTCATAATCAATTCTTGTGCGCGCGCGCGTGTGTGTGTATGTTGGGTGTTGCATGCATGGGTGTTCTCATTTAGTCACGACCTGTGGACATTAAAACTGACGGTGACTGGTCGAGTGTACTTTCCCACACGCTACCTGCGACTTTGTTTATACAGGGTGGTATTGTCAAACTTTCACACGCTCCGCGCGCGATGAAGGATTCTCACTTTGAATGCATATTCCTCAGCGGGTGAGTTATTCCATGAAGAACAAAAACACAACCACCGACGTTATCTACATCTTTTTCCGTACTGTTTCCTTTCAGGTAAAGGGAATGCAACTCTCCAACTAAGAGCTAGGCGTGTGTAGGTGTACCTGCCAGATATGCCTTGGCCACTCTGGGTATTTTGAGTGTATCACTTGTGGGAATGGAGGGGGCGGAGAAGACACGTCTTAAATGTTTTATTTGATACATAAACTAGGTATGCTGTTATCAGAAGGCCACATCAAGATGTGAATAAGGAGATGTATTGTGCACTTAAATTTCATCATTTGTCAAAACAGCCACTGAAAAAAAACGTTTCATTTTTGTTAAATAATGAAGAAGGTTAAGCTACAGCCCTGCACCAGCTTACTCGTGGCACTGCTGACATAGGGGCCTTAATTCGAGGGTGCTGCTGAGAGCCACTATAGAGGACATTTGGCTTATTATTCCACGCTGACCAGACGTCTTGGAATAGGTGGGAGTATCCAGACTTGACCTCACCACACGCGATCCAAGCGGGCGGATTGAAGAAAGTCGCACCACTGGTTCAGCTGCCACACCAGAAGATTGAATCGTCGACCTCTGGATTGCAAATTCGGTGCTCGCTAACCACGACACCACTGTGGCAGCATCCCCCGTTGCATGTACGGCACTGAAACGTGTAAACCGTTGCACAAAAAAACACAAAGATAGCTACGCATCCTCCTGATAGAAACTGAATCTCCTCCAATCTGTACGAAAAAAACCCCACTTTCATCACGAACATTCTAGCGTCGAGTTTTCGCTAAAAAGCCCTTTCTCACCCTTCCGTGCCTTTAACAGCTGCCTCGATGCCCTGCCTGACTGATTCACAAACAAAAAGGTTATCGACACTGATGAAATCACGTCCCACACTCCGTGTAATTTAACAATCCCCACGGTACAAGGAGGATCTTTTTTTGTCTCGTAATCACGTTTGGACTTTTATTTGATTTTTCGCAGCCCCGTGTTTTGGCAGCTGTTGTACAACGTTAGCCTTTGTATGCCCTTTCTTCAGATATTCTATTTTCATTTTTCCTGTAATCCATCCAGATTGTAGATCTAATCCACATTTAATTAAATCAAAGTCCAACCCAGACACTCTGCCCGGACCGGGGGGAGTAGCATTTTGAAAACATTCTGACAAATTGCTGTATTTCGGGAAACCTTAACTTTACTCTCCTTTGAAGTGCCATTAAAAAAAGAGCTTTCAAGGATCCCCGGCGTGATTTACTGATGGAATTGTGTTTCATCTGTGTGGAATATAGACAATGGCATGTGTGGGAGAAGGAAACCCATCAGGCTTTGGCTACGTGGAGGATAAGTGCGAGTGGAACGGAGACTGCTCGCTTATTCAGACCGCAGTCGTAACTTACGAAGAATTTTGACCCACACGCAAAGGTCGTAACTGGAGTTAACCACTGCGTATGAATATTAAACTAGAGCCCATATCATGGACAGACGGTCTCGCATGTAGGATTAGCAAGTTCGCCAGCAAAGAAGCCTGCCTCTTGCTGATGAGACACTTTATTGAAGCCGGTCCAGAGTTTCCTTATATTTGAATCAAAATTCTGCTGAAATTATGACCTTCCAGAAGGCCGCGGAGCCGATGGGTTGTGTAAAGAAAACTTTTATTATTTTTTACGCGGAGACACAGATGCGTGAAGGAGACATTTTCTGATTGTTTTGTTCGACTAAACAAGGAAGAAAAATCATGCACTGGCATGGATGCGGTCACGCTTTTCAACATGTGTTCATGGTCTCGTAAGTACGTTATTCGTGATAACAATGTTACCCTCAGGGCCGAGATGAGTTAACACGGCCTGCGACGTGTTAAGTCGCTGGGTAACATCGCGCGCAATGAAATCATTTCGCGATGTCACGCGAGACGATGTCATGGGCAGAGGAGGCGAGGCGCACACATGGCGTGAGATGCCATCGCCTTGGCCTGAAAGGGCGTATCTATGTCTTCATAATCATCACGATCCATGGGCGGATATTCCGTAGGTGTCCACTGCACATTTCGTCATTTGTGTTCCACTTTCCGCAGTCTTGTGCCAATATGGTGAAGTAGTGGCCACAGCTTTCTGGCACGAACCTCTGACGATGTCGTGGTCAAGCAGTTCTCTGTTAGATCTTCCTCTCAGCACTCTAGTGATTTCCTGTTGTTTTCCATTCTACATATGTGTCCAAATGGTTTCCAGTTTCCTTCTCATCACTGGCTGCATCATCGGGTCTTCTTTTCTTAATTCTACACTGTTCACTTTTTGGTGGTCCAGTTTAGATGCGGTATCCTTCTTTAGGAATACTTTTACTGGTAGGAACCTCCTGGTTACACCAGCCCACAGGCTATTATTGTGTCTGTCGTGCAGGGAGGAGCTGGGTGGGGTGGGAGGGGCTGGGTGGGGAGGGTGGGGTCTGGCTGGGTGGGGAGGGTGGGGATAGGTGGGGAGGGGAGGGTGGGGAGTGGCTGGGTGGGGAGGGTGGGGAGGGGCTGGGTGGGGCTGGTCACCCCGTGGTGCCCTTATAAAACTCAACGTTTAACCTACTCGCGCCGGCTTGTGCCCGCCCTCACAGTCGGGCATATTTGCGGAATACACCACGCCGCCGTTGACCCTGGCCATTGACCGAGCAACCCAACGTTCCTACCAGCTCCATCCGCATGAATGTGTTCCAATGCCTATGTTATTTGTCAGTTTTTTTTCAGTGTCCAAGTCTCACAGGCATACAAAGCTGTACTGAACACGCATGTGCCTAAGGTGTTCAATTTGGTCTTGTATCAGATTTGCTTTGCTTCTCCAGATGTCATTGAATCTTGCCGTTACTCGTTTTGCCTCCACGATCCTCGCTCGCATGTCTTTCCTGCAAGTTGTTGTCCCATGTCAGTACACTTCCCAAGTATACAACTTTTATTATCTATTTAGCTCAGTTGTTTAGCGTCAAGTTTCGAGTAACTTGTTTTTAATTCAACGTGCCTCTGTTTCACTCGACGAGTGGAAGTCCCAAAAACCGACACAACGTCAAACTAAAATGTCTTGTGATGGACATTTTTTTTTATCAGACTTTTCGTGACCCCCTGCATTACAGACCGACGGCTCAACAGAGATAATGCACTGACGCATTCAAGTTTAGGTGGAAAACGCTGATAACACTGGTCAACACACTTTTTCTGGCATAAGGTATTCCAACGGGTTTAAGGTAATTTTAGGGTGCTGATTCCAAATCTGTCTATCACAATAGGTTTATGAGATATCAAATATTGCATTTTCAATAAAAATTGCAGAAGAAAAATATTAAATAAATGTGGATATCTACATAAAATGATATTATAAACACACTATCCTAAAAATACAGCACCATATTTTAACACTAAAGCAGTCACTGACTCGCAACAACTTGCAATCATAAGTGACAGTTAATTTCGGGTAAAATCAATGAAAATGGGGTATGCCGATAGCATAAAAATGAGATGTGATAGAGCAAATCTGAGATCAGATTTGGAATCAGCACCCTGAAATTAGTCTAAAACAGCTGCAAAAGTCCAGGCCAGAAAAAAACGTTTTTTTGTTGTTGACCAGTGTAATAAACAAAACATCTCTCCAATGGTGAGTGGCGAATGGACGGTACCGCAGTAAGAAGCCCCATTCGTCAGCAGGGGGTGCTCATTAGGTTTTATGAAAGACCTGCATTGTTCATTGCGACTTTGCCTTCGTAGTTGCTTTGCCGAGCTAGGAATTTACTTTAAAAACATCTATAAGACATTTTTATGATCGTGACAGATTACCTTAATCTTTTGATATCCATTTAATGAAGAACTATCAGCACATTCTATCGTGCATTTCTTACAGTTGTTTTTATCCAGATTTGATCAAAGATATATTTTTTCAGTTTTAATTTAGAACTGCCTCAATTCAACGTAACCTTGGCAGCAATTATGTGACCTTGGCAGTAGAGTCCGCCCCCCACTCACTGCCAAAAAATGTGTGCAGTGTTTAATGTTTGCACATATCTGACTGATGTTCACATTTCATTAATATCCCGCCGCTGAGATTCATGCCAGCCTCATGAATCCAGTTTACAAAAGCCAAGTGAGGTTTTTTTTTTCTCCGTGGGCGGAAACAAAAACACATCGAGTGTGCATTTTTTAAAAAGTCCCATACCACATTAGCTTGACAAAACAAAATAAAAACCCCACATTCGTTGTAGTAAAAAAACCATTACGATGAAAATACCTCAACACGAAAATACATTCGACATGGTGACTCACGGGGCTCAGCTATGCGTGAGTGTAAAAGGCGCAGCCTTGCAAGTAACTTGCTCACGTCACTGCTGGCGGAAGGGCCTCAACTAGAAGGGACCTCTAGCGAACTCCTATCGAGGGTTATTTAGCGTACTGGGATTACCCACACTTCACCCCACCGCATGCGACGTGCCGAACGATTAACCTGTGGTGGTTACCCGGAACAGACTGTGGAACACATATAAGGCCTGATGAAGACCGCTTGTGTTGCGATCGAAACGTCGTGGGTTTTTTGCGCACTCACACACGCACTAACACACACACACTAACACACGCATGACGCCTTTGCAAACGAGGGATGATCCGTGTCAAGGGATAATCCACGTAAAATATTTGAATAAAAATATAATGAATATCATTAAAGCGTGCACACTCGCAGAGGCACAGAGGATCAGGAACACCAAGGCTTGAGTTATGGACATTTTCCTTGACTAAAAAGCAATCACGGGCGGACAAAGAAGAATTGTAACGTATCGAGTGTTAGACATCTATACAGGGTGCTTCAAAACAATGTTAACACTTATCTTCTTGGTTCTTTCGGTAAAGTCACGTATAAGGGAAATAATAAAGACAGCGTCATTCACACGCTGTCTTTCCGACAGACCTGTTCTTCACCTGAGGAATGGCTGCTTGCGTTGTGGCCGAAACGTCGTGAGAATTATTTTATTATGTTTTATTTTTATTATTGATATTATTTCCCTTCTACGTGACTTTACCGAAAGAACTAAGAAGATGAATCCCTGCAGTCACGAAAGCTTTAAATCGAAATTTAATGTTAACATTTACATGAGACTATGGTTATTAATGGCAAAAGAACTGATAATATACACTGCAACATGATAACAAATGTAATGTTAATCGCTTCAAAAAGTCAAAGAGTCTCCACTTCTTCGCCATCGTTGTCAACACGTGCCTGGAATCCTCTCCAGGTGGTCTCCAAAGCACGGAGGCGCATTTCTCGTGGCGTTGTTGCAAAGTTCAAATGTTTTTGAAGCCTCCCGTACATCAATTGACTTCTGCGTGGCAAGCCCCACTCTGAATCGCTCTCCTCTCCTCTCCCTTCGTCCCGACCGCTGTGAAAATCGCCGCCGCCGCTCCTCCGTGCAGCAGCAGCAGCAGCATCGAGGGCCCTCGCGAAGCATCCTCTTACCTGTCAACCCCCTAATCAGTGCCCCCTATCTTATTACAGACCCATTCAGACCTTATTGGTCACCCGTGCCCCTTATAAATATCAAGGTTCATCCTACAAAGTCCCATCACATAGGAGAAACACAAACAATCAGCACTAGTACACTCACCACTAGTACACTCACCACTACATACCTGTCAACCCCTTATCATTGCCTATCTTATAACAGACCCATTCAGACCTTATTGGTCACCCCGTGCCCTTATAAATATCAACATTCATCCTACAAAGCCCCAACACAAGGGAGAAACACAAACAGACAAAGAATGTTGCCCGTATTGAAACGGCTGCACGCCGTATGGACCTGAAATACTCAATTTCCCTGGACAAGTATACGGGTGGACACCGCGTGTGTTGACACGGTGTTGCCTCTTCATCCCTCTCTGCCAGTCTCTCCTGACCCGTTGCTCCCCTTTATCCATGCCTTTGCCATCCTTCACTTCTGATTTCTCATCCTGTTATCTTCCCTTGTTTTACGGTAAAGCCATGTAGATAGAAACATCGTGAGAATTTTATTATTTTTCGATCTACGTGGCTTTACCGAAAGACCCAAAGAATATGAATTCCTGCAGCCACGAAAGCTTTAAGTCAAGATCATGCATCACACATCCTTCGACTCCCCGTGCCGTGGTGCGTTGCCGCGGGGACAAAAGTTGCTCGTTCCCTGACGACACAATCGGTCGTGATTTTCTCGTCTCTCGCGATTGAATGTGTGTGACAGAGCGAGCACATCACTTCAAGTGGGCGCCGTTAACAAGTTCGCTACTTGTTTAATCGACGCGTTGCCGTTAAAGCAGCACCAGTAGTTCTCAACCTTGTTGGTATGGTGCAACCCCCCACCCCCCCCCAAAATCAAACCACTCGTTCCAGAGTCCCCCCCCTGCTCCTCAGGGCCCCCTTCTCCCATGTTACTATGGCCATAGTACAGGGAGAGAGAGATCACGTGACCACGCCTCTAGTCTTTGCAGCGTTAGTAAGGTATTTGTTTGAACGTTACGAATCAGCAAAGTGGCATTGGCGTTGCACATCGTGGTGAAGTGCGGTCGAACAACTCCCTTCCCCACAACCCGCACAACACGGGGAGGCCCTAATCCAGCAGTGGATTGGCAAAAGGCTTTTGTACAGTCTATTCTCCTATAACGCGGTAGTGGTTAGCGTTCCTGAAGAACACCGCGTTGTGGAAACATCGCGTTATAATGAATAATATAAAATATATAGGGTACAGCACCGTCCGCGATAACACGTGGGATGCGTGCGTAGGCTGAGCAAAGACTGAGGCGCGTGGGTAGCAGCATCTAGAAGCATCCAGCAGTATCCCAATGCCTTTGTGCGATGATGCAACGCCGAGGCAGCCGAAGAACCGCTTGTTTCCTGCTCGTGCAACGTAGTTCCATTCGCTCGATCGCGTCACATCCAATCGGCTTCCACGTTATAAAAACACGTGTTCCCTAATACATTCACGTCGAAATATATCAAATTCGCGTTATCAAAACTACGTGCTACAGAGAGAACGAACTGTACTCGTACGCTATTCGATGGGGTTACGTTCCATTCATGGCTGTTTATATCTCAATCGTACTGCAAGACACGTTCAGCTCGAGAAAAGGCAAATGGATGGTGATCCGATTTCTTCGAACTATATCTTTGAGGACAAAAAAATACCAAAATGCAGCACCGTGCAAGAGGTAT
This sequence comes from Entosphenus tridentatus, assembly GCA_014621495.2. Lineage (NCBI taxonomy): Eukaryota > Metazoa > Chordata > Hyperoartia > Petromyzontiformes > Petromyzontidae > Entosphenus > Entosphenus tridentatus. The sequence continues at coordinate 4,096,694 of CM025652.2, forward strand.
ATACCTTAACGATGTCGGGGGGGGGGGGGGGGGGGGGGGGGGGGGGAAGGGGGGGGGGGGGGAAAAAACATTCCGCTGACAGATGGCGAGGCGCATGCAACGCTGCCCACGTGCACGCCAAGCGCAGAACTCGACAAAAAGACGCGTGCTGGGTTTTCCATGGCTGAGTCACAGCGTGAGAGAGAAACAACATGTTTCATTAGCATTGGGTTTTGAAACAACTTGTACGCGGGGTGCACTAGCAACGAAAATCCGATTTCGGCGTGAAACGTAATATTCATCCTTCGCGAACGTGCGGACGCGAAAGAACCGACGCGTTTCAGCATTTTCCAATTCTCCTAAAGTAACAAAGAAAAACGAGAAGCCAACTAAATAAATATTCGTACACACGACTGGCCGTGGTGTCTGCGTTGCGATGTTGTCATCCGATTCTTCCGCTCGGGGTCCGCGCGATCCATTGCGCCAGGTAGAATTCCAAGTGGCGGTGGGGGCCATTATGGGAGTTCATGGCAGGTGTGGCTTCAAGACCTTCCCCAATTGTCTCGCTGTGATGTTCAAATTGAATCAAGAAACATAGCCAAGGTCCGGGCCGAATCCCTGCCCGTTCAGAGCCCATCAGCGCAGAAAAAAACTAAAACATCCGTAGGCCCGGCAGAATTTGTTTAACGAGTCTGAATCTACATTGGAACCTCATTTGCCAGTAGAAAAATATGATAATTGTTTTTTTTACCCTTTTATCTGGCAACAAAACTGACACCTTTTTTACGAGGAGTCATGTTTGCATAGACCACAATACCTGCAGTCATAATGC
>CM025652.2:4098089-4117503 GCA_014621495.2 Entosphenus tridentatus
GAGGTTTGTGGGTTCTGTGTGGGGGTTTGGGGGTTCTGTGTGGGGGTCTGGGGGTTCTGATTGGAGGGATTGGGGGTTCTGTGTGGGGGATTTAATGGTTCTGTGTGGGGGTTTGTGGGTTCTGTGTGGAGAGTTTGGGGTTTTGAATGAAGCCTGGCAGCTGTTGGTGAAAAAGAACCCAACGTGAAAAAACCCAACTGCATAACCCTCCTCGTCTACGAAGAAATTGATTAATTCCACCGCAATGTCGTGATTAAATAATTATTAACGCGCTAACTTTTGGTAGCGATTTCGCGTGGGGTGGAGACCCCCCACCCCCCACACTCACCCCCGCAGTATGTTTTTTACACAAACATAGCTAAATAACTGAACGGCCGGTTTTCATGTTTACATTTGGTCCGTTGCTAATGCGGTAGAGTACATGAAAGGTGAAGAATGCTTTAGTGGGGAAAATGCTGGCGCTGCGTCGCAGCTTTCTGCTGCTGGCGCGATGCACGTGGTGTGTCCTGCTTCCTCCCGGCGCGTGTGTGTGCGTGTGGTGTGCGGCGCACACAAACTCAGTCGGAGACGAGGTAGTTGCAGCGGGCGCCGTCTCTCTCTTTATTATCCGTTCACGCCACCAACTCCGGCCTCCTCTCTCGCGACCACGCTGCCGTACGGCCCGGCCTAGACGCGACACTGCCCGCGTTGCACCGATGGCGTCGACCGAGAGCGTCAACTACTGTCAGGCCGCGCAATGATCGGGCGAAAGAGGCGGCGACGAGGGCGGCGACGACGACGACGAGACGAGTCCACTCCCAGAACCGGCAGCCCGGAGCTCTCGCTCTCCGCTGCTTTTATTCCCCTCGGCGCGGCTTGGCTCCGCCCTAGCCGCGCCTCCCTTCTCGAACCCACCAGAGGGCTCCAGGGGCCTCCCTATGAGGTCTACCGTGACCAGGGCCGGATTAAGATTTTTGTAGGCCCCTGGGCTACAGGTACTGTGAGGCCCCCAGTAATATTTCCAAAAGGAAAGCAAAGTTGAAGAAACATGAAATTTATTTTTAGAAGGCTAACAACGAATAAAATTCAGCATTCACAAGTGAAATAACTTTTCACTTCATCTCTGGAGGCACTCCAGCTGGCGGAGGTCCCTGGGCTGCAGCTCCTAAAGCCCCCCGTGCCTTAATCCGGCCCTGACCGTGACCCTTGCCCCAGTTCCTCCGCCCTGCCGCCCCACCCGTGTTTGTGCTCGACGGCGTGTGCGCTAAGTGTCCACCGCAGATGGCGCCGCTGGGCAGCAGTCGGCGCTGTGCCACTACACATGCAAGGAGGCACATTCGTTGGCAGTGTTTTTTGCGCAGCTGTCTTGGTGGGTGGTGTTGCTCCTTCACATTTGTTGTCTTCGCATATTTATTAAACTTGACGGTGTGTGCCAGGTGCTTACGTAAAAAAAATGTGCTCTTGCGCTGAATGAGAAAATGCGCACTGTCAATGTGAAGCCATTGCAATATATATATAATAGTCAGGAATGTACAGGTAGCCCCGAAAGTCAGGATGTATGTGGGTTTTTCGTTTATTGTAACACTGGCATTGCAACAATTGAATTGTAAAAAAAAGTTAATATTTAGTTATATATGTTTATACATTTCTGTGGGGTCACCTCAAAGCCGTCGTTTGAAAAACTCGACCAAGAACCCGGAATTAATTGAGAGAAAACACAATTGATGAATGGTCAACGATTACACCTGTAAAGTTAATATTTTCCTTTCCTGATTTAAAAAAGAGAATTCACGCGTCATACATTGATGTTGAATGGAAGTCAGTTTGAACATGTGTTTCAAGTAAATCAAATTAAACCCACGTGGTTTGTTCAAGTATAATAACGCGACCTGTCCCGACGTTTTGGCCACCCTGTATGTGGGTGTACCAGCAGCATGTGGCATCAAAACAGAGGCAAGGTTGGCTGCACATTTCTTCCGCATGGCACGGAGACACGAGGACAGCTGTGAATGCTTTTTATGATGCTTCCAGCTGATTATCTGAGAGAGCATTCGGTAGTTCATCGTTGGCCACGATCAATCTGCCGCTGGACGAATACCTCCACAAGTTGTCTCCGGCGATAATAGTTATACATATTTTTTTAATGTTGTGCACTTGACGCCAGACTATGAAAAATACTAAATGGCGTATGCATTCAATGTTTTTGGTTCTTTCGGTAAAGTCACGTAGAAGGGAAATAATAAAATATAAAACAATACAATATTCTCACGACGTTTCGACTGCAACACAAGCAATCATCATCAGTTGTGAAATCCACAGCACATTTTCTTATTATTTCCCTTCTACGTGACTTTACCGAAAGTAACAAAAATATGAATCCCTGCAGTCACGAAAGCTTTAAATCAAAATTTAAGAGTGATACGCTTCGATAAATGGCTCCCCTGCCTATTTCCCCAAACCTAAAAAGTATGGTCAAACAGCCCACATAACCTACGTAAGGAGATCTACAAGTCGATTGACAAATGGCTGTAAATTAGGATCCGTATTTATTTTTTGGGTATTGTTATGAACCCTCCACCACCTGACAGACACGACTATTTACTCATAAACTATTTTTTATTTGACCAGGTAAGGTCCACTGAGCTATGTAGCTCTCAGAAACGACCTGGCCACAAATGCCAGCTCAACGAAGTGGCTTGTCATGTAGAAATTTATAGCAGCCAAATATTTCAAAAGCATGTTTCTAAATATGGAGGGGAAAGCCGGAGGACCTGGAGAAACATCCACGCGGCCACGGCGACAACATGGAAACTCCAAATATACAGGCGTCGGGGTCAGGAATCGAACCCACGCCTCCTCTACGCCACGCGAGGAAGTTAACATCTCACCACTGCGGCGTCAAGATTGCCACCTTCACACAGGTGGCTTAAGACTTTTCATGACTAGATTTATCTTTAACATATGACATTTCGCTCAAACTGCCTTCAGTTTTATCAGGTCTCTATTATGTGGCTGTAAATTCTTTACAATATCATCATATTGAACTCAACAGGGCACAGTCGATGAAGCTGGCATAGATTATTATTGTCTCTGGATCACTTGGTACAACATCCGACGCATGTTTTTTGCAGCAGCCTGGCCCGCTTGAGTGAATAAAGCAAGCCAGCGGTGTAAGTTATCTGAAATAGGCACACAGCCCACATCATTGAAGAGAACATCGGTGTAGATCCTCTTAACTGCATGCAGGATCTGGCACATTGCCACACTTAGACGCCTGTGGTAAGAGAAGGTACCTTTAATCTTAAAAAAAACACAAATTCTGCACCCATTTTTCTCCTTGCTGGAGTAACTGCGGGTTCATGCATGTTTGATAATAATCTACTGACACGTTCAAAAGGACGTGTTATTATATTTCAATGCATATATAATATGATTGCAAAAGCAGAAAGCTATGCCCCTAAAGTCTAAATCTTCACAAAGCAGACGTAATTATACATTAAACCATTCGTATAATTCGAGTCCTGAGTTTACCATTTTTTGGATGTCAAGTTCCTTCTGCCCATCGAGTCTGGGGTTCAGTGGTTTGGAGAACATGCACCGGTTAGACACACAATCTAAAGCGGTAAGCAAAGATAAAGTTGTCTATGGGCAGGACACGTCATTAGAAGGGATGGTCAAGAATAGTGGAGGAGTGGCAGGTCAGGAATGTAATGCGTCTATGGGAACGTCCAGAGGGGAGATGGAAACATTAAATCGGCTCGTGTGCAAGTTCTGCGTGGATGGTTAGCAATCAATCACGTTTATGAGTTTACGCGGAATAGCCCCGCATTAACCAGTTGCCCAGCTGGTTTGCAAGGGAGATCCGTGGTGCATCTGCAACGGAAAACAAGGGCGATGTCTACATCGGAGCGATCCGTGCGGAGGAACAGGCAACAACGGAACAGGACGCGTCGGAGGTGCAGGTAACAAGAGTACGTAAGGAACTATCGCAGAACTGTGAGAGGTGGTGACGGCTTGGGGAGGCCTTCATCCAGCAGTGGATTCAATATGGCTCACGGTTATGCCTATATATGAAGTGTATTGTTGTACACGCTTGGTTTTTGTATCGATGCAAATCTGGAGTCGGTCTTGGAGGCGCATTTGGTGGCGCATCGAGCAGTGGATTGACAGTGCTCTCGTGACGGCAGACATATGCACAGCATGAGTACTCGGTGAACAGAACGGCATGCTCTCAGGTCGAGAGATTGTGAACTCAAATTCGGCCCACAACGCCTCCAGGATGGTTAAAATAGGCACCACATTGTGAGTGCCACTGGGTGGGACGTTGCTTGCTGTGGCCCTCGGGAAGGACGCGTTCCCGCATTCGAATGATCGACGCGTTGATTTTATTTTATTTTACCACCGGGTGAGAAGTCAGAAGACCAGCATAGTCTCATTTGTAAGAGTGCCCTGGGTGAAATGTACGCTCCTGTACAGCGACTCATCTACTTACGAACACTCGGCTTACAAACTTTCAGAGATATGAGCAGACCTGTCCATGTGTCCAGTTGCCTGTTCGAACCGAGGGTCGTAAGTTCAACCGCCGCGCAATAGATGGCGGTGGTGGCATCTACATCTACAGAACATGAGAAACAAGTGGCATCTACATCTGCAGAACGTGAAGAACCAGTGGCATCTACATCTGCAGTTTCGTGAAGAACCACTGGCATCTACAGGAGATTATACAACTTTTAAAGCCATTCCCCGTGTTTAGTGTATATGCCGTACGTGTTTGGAATCGACAAGAGTAAAGTTGGACTTACGAACTAATCGACTTACGAACAGACATCTGGAACCTAACTCGTCCGTAAGTAGAGGAGTCCCTGTATTAGCCAACAATTTCCTCGTTTGAGAGCAGTATTTTAAAATAGTTTTAAAAGTAAATCACACTTCTGAAAAAGTACTTGTAAAATTACCCTTCAGGGAAAAGAACCCAACCTTTTCGCGTTTGAGATGCTGGTGTCATTTTAAATGTCTTATCACGCGGGTGTATTTAAAGAAAAAATAATGAAATTTCGACTTTGTCAAATCTACGGCGCAAAAAAAAAAGATCCAGTCAGACCGTGGGAGACGCCCCGGCAGTCGTGCCCGTACTTGCGTCGGCGATGCTTCGCGACTCCCCGGAAGAAATTTTTCACGCTCGGAGCACTGTTCTTGACGATATTGGGCGTCACGAATCACGACGTTGTCACGCGTTTCAAGTGAAGTGAGTGGGAAGCCGTCCGCACAGTGGGTTGCGCAATCACGCGACGAACTCCAACGAGATGCCCCGAATATTGATTCGCGGCCGCGAATAACGTCGATTTGGCGAGGCGATAATCTGAGCCGGTCCCATGGGCCTCCTGGGCTGAGTGTTCTACTATTTTGTTGATAATTGGTTCAGGTAATAAGCGAAAAAGATTTAACTACACATTTTTGGACCATCTTATTTGACAGGTACTATTCTACTTTACCGAGTGTTAACATCCCCAGCGTCTAATAGCACTCTCCTTTTTGTATTTGGATGGCCACCAACACTGGGTAAAACAACATGTGCATTGTCTCGATTTAAAGCTTTCGTGACTGCAGGGATTCATATTCTTGGTTCTTCGGTAAAGTCACGTAGAAGGGAAATAAAAAAATACAAAAATAAAACATAATAAAAGAATTCTCACGACGTTTCGGCCACAACGCAAGCAGCCGTCCTCAGGTTTATTACTTCCCTTCTACGTGACTTTACCGAAAAAACTAAGAAGATGTGCATTGTCGTTCTCTTCTAGCACCATGTGCACCTTTAGCATGGGACCTGTTATTCTCTTTTAGCCCCGCCCCCTCCCCCCAATACGTTCCATTCATTGGCTACCACACTCAGATAAGCTCCTCCCCCCCTCCCCTTAACTTGTATTTATGAACTTGATTCTTGAATTTTTTTGCCTCACTTGATACAGTAAATCTAGCTGTGACGGTCCCACCTGATGACGGAGACTTGTGTTGCCTCCGAAACGTCGTGATTTATTATTTTATTTTATTTATATTATTACTTTTATTTATTTTTTTACCTACGTGACTTTACCGAAAAAACCTAAGAGTATGAATCCTTGCAGTCACGAAAGCTTCAAATCTAGAATTAAGCGACGTGCTTTATTGACGGCGCGTCATTGCGTTGGGCGTCCATTCGTCGCCGCTGCATTCTCGTACTAAAAGTTGTGTGCCAGGAGCGTTGGTTACAAGTTACAATTACTCCCCTCGGATGACTATTCTTCACGCTTGTTAAAGAGGATTAAGCTTGAACAAGGCTAACACCTCAGGATATGAAGTCACCCAGTAGCGGGGATAAATTATATGCAACAGGCGAGCCTCGGATTAATTGCAGACACACACGTGGTCGTCTGCGACAAGCTTGTAATGTACTAATCATGTACTTATCCTGTGGGCTTTAACCACAGCGTTCCTTGTGCGGGTGCCACTCCAATTGGTGCCCACCGTGAAATGCAGCGAGTGATTTTAGTTGACTCGAGAACAATGATAAACTCTGTCAATTATGAAACTATAAACTACTATACACATTTTTTTATTTTACCAGGTGAAGCCCACTCAGCTTTTAGATATTTTTTTCAGAAGCGACCTAGCCACGAATCATAAAATTTGGAAATCTATAGCAGTCAAACACTCCAAACGCACTTTTCGAAATGTGGACGGAAAAACCGGACCCGGAGAAAAATCCACGCTGCCACGGGGAAAACACGCAAACTCCAAATATACAGGCGTCAGACTAGGGATTGAACCCACGACCTCCTGTATACCAAGCGAGGTAGTTAACATCTCACCACAGTGGCACCATGTACTGCAGGGATGCTGCCACCGGCGTGATGGTAGACGTCCACCCGAACGAGTTTCATTGCCCGGTTGCCACTCCGCCACACGGGGCTGGTGGATCGCGCGAATGTTGCGATCGAAACGTCGTGACATATTATTTTTGTTTTATATTATTTCTACCTACGTGACTTTACCGAAAGAACCAAAGAGTATGGATTCCTGCAGTCACGAAAGCTTCAAATCAAGATTATATCGCCAAGTGCAATTTGGCACTTCGCATTGCAGACGCCAGGTGCTGCGGAAGGTTGGGGCAGAGCGCGTCGGAGCTGAGGGCCACACCCCCCTCGTGTGACGTGGGGTTCGTCCGGCTCGGCTTCTCAGGATCCCATCCACATGGCAAGCGCTCAACAACCTTTGCCCTTTACCGAATATCTAAGCACGCGGTGTCCTCATGAAAAAGAGCCTTGAGACTCGCAGAGGATTTCCTGGGCATGTAATTGGCATTTATTTATACGTGATACTGATTTTTTTTTGGGGGGGAGGTTAGATGTCGTAAATATGAACGTGTGGTGAATTTATTGATTAATTGAGGCGTTCATTTATTAATTCATTCGATAAAATCAGTAGAGCTGTCTTTCCTTTTTAGCAGGAGATGAAACGTGTGTTTGCACTTTGCACATCAGCAATTTGCTCGAGTATTTCCATGAAAATGCAGCCTATGATTGCTACTCAGCCTTGCCTCTCCCGTCTAAGCTCACCCAACATCAATCACTTGGACAATACGGCATGATATTGAGCACGGAGTGTGCTCTCCGAGACACTCTGGGAGTTTCCCACCTTGTGTATATAATAGTAAGATTTAAAAAAAGAAAATTAGAGCTTTGGTTGTTTGGACATTTAAAAAAAATGAGTAAAATATATTTATCCTTCAAGTTGCGGTACATTCACACTCTGGTGAGACTTTGCATTCCTCCCTCTCCGTCCGCGTAACTTTATCTCCGTGTAATTTACATTTTTTTCTGTTGTTTTCATACGAGGGCTGAACTGCCTTTAGATTCATTCAGCTGTGGCCATGCGAGCTTAAGATCACAGTTTTATTTCCTTCACACATCCGCGCACGCACACACGCACACCTGTGGACGAGATGAAAGCATGATTTGTATTTTATTTTACACGTCTACTCGATGGCTGGATTAAGGATGTGCATTTGTAGGGCGCTTGCTGAAATGCCTCAGCAACTCAAAAGTTTCTCCTTTTTTACATCTCCATAATGCAGTTTTTTTTGGGTTAGATCACGTAAATTAAAAATATTTCGTTAAACCCGCCACCATCCGACACAGCCAATTAGTAAGGTTTGTCACGTAAACAGAACGTGCCAATTCGTTACTAGTACAGCACACCGGTGTGTTGGAGAGCAAAGCCACAAGATTTACAATCTGAGTACGACATTTCGCCAGTAATTACAACTAGCTTCATCGGGCGGGTGGTGGCGGGTTTAACGACACATTTAGATATTTACGCGATCTAACCCAACAAAAAAAACCCTTGTGTCATGGATGATATTGGTCGCGAAATGCCTACGTGTTAAACGTACTTACATATCATCTTAAACATTCCAGCGATCTGCTGCAGTCAAGCAAAGGTGGACCCCCCAGACGCAGCTACACCCTGTGAGGCACAAGGTTAAAGCATCACCGGTCTGCAAACATTTTCTGCCAGTCGGAGGCGATGTTGCTGCGTGGGGGTTTCCCCCCAAAACGTTTAATATTTTCGATCATGACGCGGGCACACGTCGCTTACGCTGATAACGTCACGGGGTCTTTGACGTCCACTTTGTAGCGGACGAACGCATAGATTTGACGTGAATGCTCTCGCGGCATTAACCAGGGCGGCTTCTGGGCTCCGACTGTGAACGTGTGCAAAAAGGGGCGATTGCTCTACCACGCAGCCATGTCACCATGGACGCATTGTGTCGTGTGTACTTCACTGTGAACCCGGCAACGTGAGTGCGATTCCTGTCCACGCGTATTAAAATCAGCGTCGAGTGACATCTAAACACATCCCGCTGTCTTTTTCCCCATGACCAAGCCGCACTGACCTGCATGGTGCAGTATGGTCAAACCACTTCTGTGGTAGCCAAGGCATGGGGAGGCCATCAGGCAGCAGTGGCTGACAGTGTAACGTTATATCATGCGACATTTTTGCCAGCCATCAAAAGTATGAAAATTAAGAATAGATTTTACCTTTTCTCGTAATAAAACAAGTGCTACAATTTCGATTTAAAGCTTTCGTGACTGCAGGGATTCATCTTCTTGGTTCTTTCGGTAAAGTCACGTAGAAGGGAAATAATAAAATAAAAAAAATTAAACATAATAAAATAATATAATATAATAATATAATAAAATAAAATAATATAATATTACATAACTTTATTATGTTGTATTTTTATTATTTTATTATTTCCCTTCTACGTGACTTTACCGAAAGAACCAAGAAGAAGTGCTACAATGTTCAAACACCAAATGAGTACCTTTTGCACGGAATGAAGTCTGCGTTAACCACACACGGTACTTGTGGTGAACATACAAACAAACATGCTCCGATAATATACGAATTGTCTTCGAAACTGATTGGCCTACAGCAGAGACATCCTTCTTTATGATCTCGTCTCACCGGTGTCAGACCAGAGGACGCCAAAAGGCGAACGGTGCAGAGACAATGCCACATGTATCAGAGCATTTATAGTTCGGCGTGAGCAGTTGTATCATAGGACACTTTTGCCAGTATTAAAGTATGACAAATTGGAATAGGGTTTACTCTTTATGGAAATAAAACATGTGGTGTTAGGATGTTCAAACACCAAATAGGATGTTCATACACCAAATAGCAGTATAAATAAATTATAAACTTTTTATTATACTAGGTAAGGTCCACTGAGCTACAGAGCTCGTTTTCAGAAGCGACCTGGCCACAAATGATACCTCAACCAAGTGGCTTATCATCACGTGGACATTTATAGCAGCCCAATATTCCAAACGCGCGTTGATTCTAAATGTGGAGGGGAAAAAAACGGATAACCCGGATAAAAATCCACGCGACCACGGGGAGAACATTCAAACTCCAAACACACGGGCGTCCAGGGTCGGGATCGAACCCACAATCTCCTGCATACCTGGCAAGGTCGTTAACATCTCGCCAGCGCAGCGCCCCGTGCGGCAGGTGGCGTGTGATGGGATAAGTGTTGATGACATAAGCCACTTCGATTTTGCTATCATGTGTGTGGCCAGGTCGCCTGTGAAAAAATATCAAATAGCTCAGTGGGCTTTACCTGGTAAATAGCATCGTCTAGTTTACTTTCACTCATTTGCTATCATGTGTGTGGCCAGGTCGCCTGTGAAAAAAATATCAAATAGCTCAGTGGGCTTTACCTGGTAAATAGCATCGTCTAGTTTACTTTCACTCATTTACAAAAAAAGGTCCTGGATTTTTTTTTGGAAAATATATTTCTCTTTCTTCGAGTAACATTACCATTTGAACGTGTTCATATTTACTCACCGTGTTAGTTTAAGCCTCTTCCTCTAGTCCAACACTGCACTCCAGAAAACTGATTGAAGGACACACAAAGGCTCAAACAACAAACTGGAGACCAAATACAGGGGTCGTGCCCTGCAAACACCTCCCCCGCGAAATGTTTGCCTTCCTGCAGACAACACACCATCGTGCTCGATAGCATCCGGTAACAAAGTCGCATTTGTTTAAGGAGCCCGACTCCGCTGATGAGGCCCAGATGGTGAAAACCAGGCGAAGAAATTTCGATTGAAAGATTTCGTGACTGCAGGGATTCATCTTCTTGGTTCTTTCAGTAAAGTCATGTAGGACGGCTGCTTGTGTTGTGGCCGAAACGTCGTGAGAATTTGTATTTTATGATGTTGTATTTTTATTATTGTATTATTTCCCTTCTACGTGACTTTACCGAAAGAACCAAGAAGACCAGGCGAAAAGTTTTTTTTTATTAAACGGATGCTGCTGAATAATATTGGTCTGGGAAGTAAATTGTAGTGTTCATACGTCGAGACACAAAGCGGAATTGCCCTTTTATTATGCTATTTACCGATTATGTTGGAGACCGTTATCAAGAGGGTGTGTCTCAAAACTCCACGACAGAAAACAACGCTGTCCATTTTAAGAGTTTTGTATCTATATTCTTGGTACTTTCGGTAAAGTCACGTAGAAGAGAAATAATTAAGCAATAAAAATAAAACAATAAAATTATCACGACGTTTCGATTGCAACACAAGCAATCATCATCAGGTGTGAAACCCGCAGCAAGAACATTTGAAAAAAGTGGCGTTTTTTTTCTTCCTTCTACGTGACTTTACCGAAAGAACCAAGAAAATATGAATCCCTGCAGTCACGAAAGCTTTAAATCGAAAAAGTTTTGTATCTGTTTTATTTGTGTTCAAGTTCATGTTCATACAGTGGCGTAGCCATCGCGTGTGCAGGCGAAATGCGCCTTGCACCAGAGGAGTCCGGGCTATAGGCTACGAAGAGAAGGGAAATTGTGGAGATCGAGGCCCCCAATTAATTCCTTGCACCATGCCGACCACGCTACGCCACTTTACGTTCCGCACACTCAGATTTGCATCTGCTTGTAAACAAGCGGTTTTTATATTTGGAAAGAAAATAGTGTCCCAGAAATAAAATATTTAATTGCCTGGGGTACCGCCATAAGGATCAATTGTATAATTATTGGTGGGCGTTTTTTTCTTCTGACCATCGTATGCACTACACACGGGAAACAGGTTTTACCATCGGAGGTGGGAGGTCTTCTGGGAATTTATTGCAGATCTTAGCCCTGTCGGTTCATGAGTGACAAGGCATTAGCCCAAGGCGTCTTAAGCCACTCAGCCACCCCTTGTCACTTGCCTTTATTAATAGCGCGCGTGACGTTTGACTTTGTTTGCTCTCGAAGCCATGCATTTCTTCACTTGACATTTGAGTTATTCCAAGCTTTGTTTTTGTTCAAACACTATTTTTACTCCAAGAGTGAATTATTCCATCCAGAAACATACCACAAATTATGCCCTCCGTTCAGAGCTGAAGAACTGCAGATGCATATCTTGGCAAAGAACCCAGGGTGGTTTAGGTCCAGTACTGGCCATCGAATTGGCTTGCCATTGAACGTTTCGCTGGCCATCGAACAAAGACGGCCATCTGCATCGCGCGCTTTCAGATGCGCTTCTGCGGCCGTCTGGAACGCTTTTCCTTCCGATATTAGGAAGACACTGGAGCTATGCACTTTTAAATCATCTAGATTGAAAAGTCATTTCTTGAGAACCGTTTTTTTTTGTTTAGTTTGTTGTTCTTCCCCCGAATGTACTTTTAGCACGGTTGGCTACGCACAGTGCGAAATAAAATAAAGTACATTCAGGAGGTGCGCACAGCCTGATCTTAGGGGCTATAATAATCATACCAAGAATTCCGCCTGGATGATTTAATTACGCCTGCTGTGTTTAGATGTAATTAATCAGTGGCTGGCATCTGTACACTGCCTGCATTCACTACTCAGTAGGTTGTTTAAAAAAAATTGTAACCCAAAGCAACTACATTTTTATTGCTGCATACATAAGCATGCGGTTCGTTCCAGTTAATTTATACAACAACAATTATGTGAAAACAGGAAATGCTTTCAATAAATGTGTTTTCATTGAACGAACTATATGAGTCTTTGTTTTGCGTTTTTTTGTGTACACGTCGTCAAGCTAAGTGCTGCACTTTTTTTTACAAGCAAATTGATCTCGTATCCAAACAATCCACTAGGGGGTAGGATGAGTCCTCACAACAACAACGCAACAACAACACATTCCTGCGGAGGGAGCTGGTAGGAACGTTGGGTTGCTCGGTCAATGGCCAGGGTCAACGGAGGCGTGGTGTATTCCGCAAATATGGCCGACTGTGAGGGCGGGCACAAGCCGGCGTGAGTAGGTTAAACGTTGAGTTTTATAAGGGCACCACGGGGTGACCAGCCCCTCCCCACTCAGCCCCACCCCTCCCATCCCCCACCCAGCCCCACCCTCCCCACCCAGCCCCTCCCCACCCTCCCCTCTCCACCCAGCCCCACCCCTCCCATTTTTGGATGCACGACGGACGGACGGACACAATAATCCCCTGTGGGCTGGTGTAACCAGGAGGTTCCTACCAGTAACATCTTTATTGTAGAGTCAGAGGGCAATGGAACAATTAACCCATCGTTCGCTTTCACACTGGTCAACTGAGTCGAGCCAGCCCGGCACGCCTTGGGAGGTGCCAGGTTCTTTATTTCGACTGCAGAAGCCGAGCTGTGCCGCTGACGTCACTGTAACATTGTTTTTATAGCATTATTTGAGTGATTTCGAATAAGATTTAATTTAGCCATATTTGTTTGTTGTAGTATAGAGTTAGACATTACTTTTATCTAAATTGTATTACGATTGTTATTGCTTATCTAGCATCCAACTGGGATTTTTGCAACACAGCATTAACTAACGGCGCTTTTTCTGGAAGATTTTAATGTTTTTTCCTAGATGTTTCTAATTGCGTGCAGCCAATTTTAAACGTGTCTTGTTAATGTAATTGTTCGTTGCGGTTGCATCCGAATCAAGAGCCGAATGCCTCACAGGGCTATACCAAATAAATTAACAAACAAATACACAATCATTCATGACGTCGCATACAAGTCCAGACGCGTGCGGACGACGCGCGTGACGTAGCGCCCTCACGGCGTGCTGTCTGACGTCACTACGAGACGTCAGTAGCACCGCCCCCTGGCCCTGCTTGACCCCGTGCCTTTGTCAGGCTAGTGTGTCACGGTTTGTGTGCGTTTCAGCACGGCACGTAGCCACCCGTACCGTGAGGGCCCCGTGTTGGCTCGGCTCTGATGTGCCAGTGGAAAAGTGGTGCGTGCTACGAGGCTGTGCGTGCAGTTTGCGAGAGCTGAATATCATCGACGAAGACCGGCTACATTGAGGCTCTTAGTGCTATGCTCAGCCACATTTTCACTCCACCCATTGTGGCACATTCATTAGAGGGATACTTCTTCAGCAGTTGGTGGTGTTATCTGATTGGGGGGGGGGGACTCAGCAAAATTAATTTTTGGGGGGCTCTTTTATTTTTTTTACACCCAGTGAGATGACAGAATAGGTATAGATGTCACAGTACACAGAGCGCACTATGATGTCAGTACACAGAGCACACTATGATGTCATAGTATACAGATCACACTGTGATGTCACAGTGCGCAAATAAAGTTACGTACAGTACTTATTCACATCATTGTGTGAAAAAATTAAATGCATGGACTTGCTACAGTTCAATAAATGTAATTGTGGGTTTGAAAATATTATATATTTATTTTTGTTATGCAACTGACATTATGTTTTTTGGCATCCCCAATATTTGTTTCCTGCATCTGAAGCCCCATTCAGCTACTTGGGGTCCCTTCTGCTTTTGTTTGCTTATTTTAACACGTAGGAGGCTTTCGAGACCAATATTATCCATAATAGAGGTTTTTTGGGTTAGATCGCATAAATATAAATGTTCCGTTAAACCCGCCACCACCCGACGCAGCCAACTAGTGAGGTTTGTCACGTGAACAAAACATGCCAATTCCTTACTAGTTCAGCACACCGGCATGTTGGAGAGTAAACCCACATATACATGTGTCGTTAAACCCTCCACCACATTGCTTGGAGAGTAAACCCACATCTTAGTGGGTTTACACTCCAACACACCGGTGTGCTGAACCAGTAACGAATTGGCACGTTTTTGTTTACGTGACAAACCTTATTAATTGGCTGTGTCGGGTGGTGGCGGGTTTAACGACACATTTATATTTTCGCGATTTAACCCCCCCCCCCCCCCAAACATTGTGCGGACAACATTGTGCGGTTTCGCTTCTGTGCGCCTTTTCCTTTTGAAACGCATCTACTACATGAAGGGAGGGTAAACCCAGTGTGGCATTATAAACTAAATAACGATTAAACTAGAACAATTTTTTTGTTCTATGGGTACGCCACGGTTAATCAATCGGCAGATCGACTGTGGTAGAGTTAAAGTGCGGGTACTGCCACCTGGAGTTACCTTATCGCAGAGGTCCCTTCTGCCAGGAGTGGTGTGAGACAGCGATTGCTGGCCTGCTGCACGTGTAGCAACACTGAGGTGAAACATGTTGAAAAATCGTACCTGCAGTTAGTAGGCCTGCAGCAAGCATCTCTGTGTCGGGGTAATTCCACAGTGTTTCGAATGCGTCATTCCTTCTGTGACGGCACGGGCTTTGCGTTTATTTCATCTGATTAAAAATATGGCTTCTTTGTTTTACAAAGTCAAATCTTTTAGCGTCATGTACATTGACTATTGTGCAATGGGTACTGATGTTGAGCGGAGTGGCGGCGGCAGTGATTTGTAACACTGAGCTATGAACCTGACGGGCCTAACATTCAATTCCTCTTGCTGCAGCCGATGTCACTGATATTTGAACCAATCCCAGAGAGAGGGGGGTCAAACAACCCCCGTGACCTCTCCGTTGTGGGGGAGGCCTTCATCCAGCAGAGGATGGATATAGGGATGTGCGTTATTTGTTTCTATTCTTCCAAGGATTTAGTCACCAAAGGTGGCGTTTTTGTGGAGCGCGCACGCGTGTGTGGCGTGTCTCCGTGCCCGCTTTAAAGAAAGACCCAAACGAAAGAAATAAACGAAGCGCAATCGTCAGTCGGAGAGAGACGGGGGCAGACCGCGAGGCTTCCCCTCCATTTGTTGTTCGCAATTAGACCGTGGGACTACCGAACAATTGCGCCTGATTTTATTCGTGGTTTCTACACTCGGCGGTTCACCGTCCGGAATGCAGCGATGATGTATGTGTTAAGTATGTGGAACTTTTTTCGCACCGTACGACAAGGATGTATGTGTTAAATATGTGGAACTTTTTTCGCACCGTCCGGCGAGGATGGATGTGCTGTGTACGTTGAACTTATTTCGCACCGTACGGCGATGATGTATGTGTTGTGTAAATAGAACTTCGTTTGCACCGTACAGCCATGATGTATTTTTGTTGTTGCCTGTTGAACCTCTTTCGCACCGCACGTCGCCAACCGTGCTAATCGGAGGTGCGGAGGAAGGACAACCGACTCGACGCCAGCGCAGCGCGACGTGTAGTCCCCGTTGCACGGGGCAGCGTGCTGCACCATCGAAGTCGCGGGGCGGGGGATGTTTGGGTAACGCTCGACAATTTTCTCAGCGGAGCCCCTCTCGCCTTCGTCCAGAAAAAAAGACATGCGCCATCGCGAATAAATCGGGATCATTCGCGGACAATGACAACAGTCCAAGTTTGGACTCGGCGGAGATGTTTCCATCAAATGATCATACAGTTGTGTTGTCACACGGGGGAGTATTCCCTCCGTAATTTAGCCAGAGAGTTTATGGAAAAAGTAGATTTTTTTTTTGGTTTAAACCAAATTACCATCATGAGCAACCACACCCCGGATCCTAACCAGGAGTTCAACTTGCAACCTCTCACATGAAGCGTTCCCTCTACTGCCGAGCCACCTTGGCCACTCCATTACGAATCACCGTAAATTTGCTGTGAAAACCACAGCAAATTTTCTTGCTGTGGTTTTCACACCTGATGATGATTGCTTGTGTTGCAATCGAAACGTCGTGAGAATTGTATTGTTTAATTTATTATTTTATTATTTCCCTTTTACGTGACTTTACCGAAAGAACCAAGAATAACAATAAAAGTTGTTTTTATTGTTTCTTTTATTTAATAGGATATCATGAAGTGATATTTAATGCCCCCCCCATGGGTTTGTTTTTTATGAATCCACAGCCACTGACCTGCTTTCTGGGCCCAAAACTTTGGCTTCGTTTGCTTATCAATAGCACCGCCGCCGCATACATTTCACGCGCCTCCGATTAGAACGGTTGGCTACGTACGGTGCGAAGGAAAATTCAACATTCATACAACATACATACAACATACATACAACATGCATATAACATACATACAACATACATACAACGTACATACAACATACATACAACATACATACAACATGCATACAACATACATACAACATACATACAACATGCATACAACATACATACAACATACATACAACATACATACGCACGTACATTTGAAATCCCAACGGACGATATGTTGTTTTGCTGTGTGCTCCAAATACTGTTTATACGAGCTTGAAAAGACGCGGTGATGATGTCATTTAACGGATTTCTTTGCATATGAAGCATGGCCTGATCACTGTGCATTGCACACTTATTTTGATAATGACCAGTGATGTAATTTTCCCCTAAATCAATAAACCAACCCTCGCATACGTGCATAACCACGTGTATTATTTTAGTTATTTGTACCTTCCGTGTTGTGAGTTTTATTCGGTTGTTCTCGCCAATATTTTCCATTCCACATTCCAACAAACGCGACCGTGTAAAATATTTCCCATCCTTATTAGGGAAAATGTTCTTTGCAGGATAATATCCTTGAACAAATCAAGTCGGAGTGGCCGCAAGAGACTCGGATAATTTTACCCAAACAAAACATCACAACCACTGCTTACGCAAAAGCCCCCATACTTATTTCGGGATGTTTATACTGAACTCTTGACTGCGGTATTTTAAAATAATGCCAAAGCTAATATGTTAAACATTCGTCGCACATTAAAAAAAGAAACGGTTATATTTTTAGTTGCTCTAGCAAAGAGATATACTTCTATTTGGCCGAATCGTGCACAGTAGAAACGTATCTCTATCATTGTATTCTTCATCCCAAAAGAATCTACAACAAAACAAAAACTGTACACGCTTTAGATGTTACTACACGCTCTGGTGAAGAAATGAAAATCATTCACGTGCACTTTCCCCAGAATTCTTGATCCATTAAATCTCGCCTTGTGCTAAGGCTAGCAAAGGAAAACAAACCACCCGTAACCCCATGGTTTCTGGAATAAAACTTCGCAAACGTGCGTTTGTGCTTGGATTATACTCTTGGTTCTTTCGGTAAAGTCACGTGGTATAAAAAAGAAAAAAAGAAAAAATAAATTAAATCACGACGTTTCGATTGCAACACAAGCAATCATCATCAGGTGTGGCATCCACAGCAATAAATTGTACTTCAGTAAATTTCACTTCAGTAAAATTTCTTGCTGTAGTTGTCACACCTGATGACGATTGCTTGTGTTGCAATCGAAACGTCGTGATTACATTTTCTTTTTATCTTTTATTATTTTTTATTTTCTTTACCCACGTGACTTTACCGAAAGAACCGAGAGTATTTACAGAACGTTTCAAGACGCGCGACATGACGTCACACGTCGCCTGACGTGTGGCGACCGTTGCCAGATGACGTCACGCCTCACGGCGTCATCGCCGATAACGCCGAAACAATGGCAAGGTGAATGAATACTTGTAGCGCTGGGTTTGTACTCCTTCATCTCCCGAGCACCCGCATTTAGCAGCTCTTTGATACACTTTTGACCACATTTATATTGGGTAATTGGCCCGAAAGGCGACACGAGGTGTATACTCTCACTTCCTTCATACCGGATCATCTTAAAAAATAAACAAAAAAAGGATTTATCGTGAAGCCACGTTCGAGACAGAGCGCCTACCGCGTGAACGATTTAACCCTTGCATTGGCAAGCTTTGACAGCCGTTTGATTTGCAGTCCGGCAAAGTGCGTCGACGAAAAAAAAGAAACTCAGCGCATGTCCCTTGTAATGTTTCCAATAATTATAATTAGCCTAAATAAAATAAATACCTTCTCAACGCAGTGCATTTAATAACTGTGGGTTTCTGCAAGTTTATTGAGTCGCAACTGACCACGTTCAGGATTTTAACAATTCAGTGTGATTGCGAAAGGGTCCAGCAGCCAAGCTAAAAGCCAACTTATTGACTATATTAAAAGTAGCGGGAGAAACGAACGGCTCAAGGCATCCCGTGGTGACTGCCTTGTTTCTGAACGACATAGAGAAACGACTCAAGGCATCTCGTGGTGACTGCCTCGCTCATGAACGACGCAGAAAAACGTCTCAAGGCATCTCGTGGTGACTGCCTTGTTTCAGAACGACGTAGAGAAACGGCTCAAGCCGTCCCGTGGTGACTGCCTTGTTTCTGAACGACGGAGAGAAACGTCTCAAGCCATTCCGTGGTGACTGCCTCGTTTCTGAACGACGTAGAGAAACCTGTCAAGCCATCCCGTGGTGACTGCCTTGTTTCTGAACGACGCAGAGAAACGACTCAAGGCATCCCGTGGTGACTGCCTCGTTTCTGAACGACGTAGAGAAACCTGTCAAGCCATCTCGTGGTGACTGCCTCGCTCATGAACGACGCAGAAAAACGTCTCAAGGCATCTCGTGGTGACTGCCTTGTTTCTTAACGACGCAGATAAACGTCTCAAGCCATCCCGTGGTGACTGCCTCGTTTTTGGACGCAGAGAAACGGCTCAAGGCATCTCGTGGTGACTGCCTTGTTTCTGAACGACGCAGAGAGACGTCTCAAGGCATCCCGTGGTGACTGCCTTGCTCATGAACGACGCAGAGAAACGGCT
>CM025652.2:4159388-4191068 GCA_014621495.2 Entosphenus tridentatus
AAGAAGATTAATCCCTGCAGTCACGAAAGCTTTAAATCGAAATGTATGGCCGGGTTGGTTTGATCTCCCGACGCGGCAGGGGAAATGATGGAGCAAGTTTAATGAACAAATAGAAACATCTCTCGCCTCTGTCCACCCTGCAGTATTCACAGGGGGCACAATCACGGTTGATGTGGCAGGTCGCGTGTGGTGGATTAAAGTGTGGGTGCTACCACCTTCTCCAAGACATCTAGCCAGCGTAAAAGAGATATACACAAGGCAGCAGACATCGTGCTGCCCGCAGCAGACATCGCGGCTATCGCGATTTTCACCTGAAGATGGGCGCGTGTGTTGCGTTCGAATCGTCGTGATTCATTTGGTTTCATTTCTACCGACGTGACTTTACCGAAAGAACCGAAGAGTATGGATTCCTGCAGTCACGAAAGCTTCAAATCAAGATTGAGATTTACAAACCATAATGCAGAGTGGTTCCCTTGAGCTCCCCTCCAGTGGCCGTCTGGAGTGCTCTATAGTGGCCGTCTGGAACGCTCTTCCTTCCGATATGAGGAAGCCACTGGAGCTATGCACTTTGACATCTAGATTGAAAACTCATTTATTTTTAACCGATTTTCCTATTAAGTTTCTTGTCCTTCCCCCGGCAGCTTCGATGAGCACGGTTGGCTACGTACGGTGCGAAAGAAGTGCAACTCACATACCACCACTTCCTGCAGCAGTGACGTTAGCAAGCATTTGCAGGGCTGCCCCGTTAGCTTAAAAACACACACACTCGCGGCACTTTTATGAGGGCGCAGTGGCATGTGCATTTCACAGCCATGGTATGTGGACGTTGCGTTGGCTCTCGGGTTGACCGAGGCTTTGTGTAAATTCACAATGGTCGCTCCATTTGCCATTCAAGAATAGATGTTTTGACAACAAATGTTTTGAAGAGCAATTTCAGATTTTAACCGCACATCCAATTATTCGCAAAAGCTGCACTTCAGTAGATAACACACAAAGACCGCCCCCCCCTCCCCGTGTCGCCTGTACAGGCTGTTGGGGTAAGTGCTGTTAGCAGGCACCCTATGAAGGCCGACACGGCACATGAGGGGATGGGTGGCCAGCACCACACCCAGTCGCCTTTTTTCCCCATTGGCGATGTTTACACACCGCACTAGGTACTAATTTGAGGCTGAGTCGACCTAGGGGAGGCCCAGAACTGGTTCAGATAATATAATATCGGAAGAAATATCGGAAGGAAGAGCGTTCCAGACGGCCACAAAAAATAATTTGAAAGCGCTGCACGAAGCAGCCTAGCTGAATCCTAGCCGAGCTCAATGACTGAGTAGCACACATTTTTGTTTTAAATGCTCGCGGCTTCTTTTGCAATGAGCATTTTTTTGGTGATGGATGCAGCGGTCAATTTGTGGGGTCCTGACATCAGGGATAGGGCATCCTCTTTCGCATATACCGGATGGCGTTGTGGTACCACGATAGCGGCATCATCACGCGGGCGGGCTTAGAGGTCCACGCATCGCCGTGAAATTGAACTGTCAAATGCCATGTGCATGATATGCTAATTCAAGTCACACTGACCCATGAATCCGTGTATGTTGCAAATGAATGATGGGATAATAATTAAACAAATAAACTTCACCAAAAACTAGTTTTTATTTTACCAGGTAAGGCCTACTGAGCTATATAGCTCTTTTTAAGGAGCGAACTGGCCACAAATGATAGCTCAACGGAAGTGGCTTATCAGGTGGAAAATTCTAGCAGCCAAATACTGTAAACCCATGTTGATTCTAAATATGGAGGGAAAAACTGGAGGACCCGGAGAAAAATCCACGCGGTCGCAAAAATGCTAATTCCAAATATGCAAGCGGTCAGGGTAGGAATTGAACCCACGGATTCCTACGTACCAGGCGAGGTAGTTAACATCTCGACACCGTGACGCCAAAATTACGTGGCGATGCTGCTGCTTTGGCAATGGTGTGCAAGCACAATTGACAAAAGAACTGAACACATGAGTCAATAACACTGGTTAAAAAATATATATATAATAAGCGATGGTTCGGTCAATGTCCCTTCTTCACAGTACATTTCTATTGTCTGACGTTTTCGGTAATGGCCCTTCTTCACAGCACATTGCCTAAAAGGTTACATATTATTACATATTTTTTCAACAAAAAAAACAACAGTATTATAGGCGAATGTGTTGAGGTTTTTTTTAGTTTGTTCACGATTAAGGTGAAATACCGCTGAAATTAATAATTCGTTATTCTCACTTAAAAGTAGCAGTATTGTTTGTGCCACGTGCGTTTCATTGCGCTGCAGTGGGGAGCGGTGGTGTAACGGTTAGCGCGCTTCGCTATGAACCCGGCGACCCGAGATTGATTCCCGCTCACGGCAAACACCGATGACGATTATCTGAACCGGTTCTGGGCCTCCCCTAGGTCGGCTCAGCCTCAAATGAGTACCTGGTGTGTTGTGTAAACATTTCCAGTGGGGAGACAAAGGCGGCCGGGTGTGGATGCTGGCCACCCACCCCCTCGTGTGCAGTGTAGGCCT
The DNA here is from genome assembly GCA_014621495.2 of Entosphenus tridentatus. Lineage (NCBI taxonomy): Eukaryota > Metazoa > Chordata > Hyperoartia > Petromyzontiformes > Petromyzontidae > Entosphenus > Entosphenus tridentatus. The sequence continues at coordinate 4,161,936 of CM025652.2, forward strand.
TCATAGGTGCTCACTAAAATCACTTGCCCCAAAGTCTGTTAAGGCTATAGGGGGGATTTGTCTTTATCTTGTTTTACATTGTGCTGCAGTGCACACAATTTTAATTTAACGTTACAATTATATTTTTAACGAGCCAAACAGTCTTTGGCCTTCATGTAGCCACTTGGCGTGATTTCCAAGAAGACCTCGAACATAGCCTGAGGGGTACATGGTGAAACAGCTACACTGAGATTGCGTAAATAACGTTAACAAAATACAAATCACAGTCAGAGTCCGGCATGGAATTACACTCTCACCAAGTCTATTTATTTCGCAGATATTTTCAAAAAGTATTCAATGGAGAAATAGAGGCTCACAAATAAACGGAGAAAATAAGAACCGTCCGAGAGAGTCACTTGACGGCATTGTCATTATAACAACGAAACGGTGACGAACTGCACACAATCATCGCGGGATTTAACAAATAAGCCGCCAGCAAGAGGAGCACGAAAGATAAATCTGACTGAAACAAAGTTCTTTGCGCGATGCGTTTGCAGAACAAAAAGGATGAAGTTTGATGGAAGGAAATACGAGAAAACACGACAATGTGTGTATGTATATATATCAAATCTCTAGAACGATTATTGAAGATGAACCTGGATCAGAACCTCGATGGAGACCATTTTTTGGAAACTCGCATTTTTCATCATGTGAAGTCGCGTTCCAATGTTCATAAATCGGAGAGGTTTGGATCAGTGCAAATGACGTGGAGCCCTCAGATGAGAGGTGCACAAACAAAATATGGAGCTATGCGTTCTGGGAATAACACTGAAAAACAGGAAGAGGGACACTTGGATCAGAAATAATAAAAGTAAGTGGACATAATAAACTATTAAACTAAACAACTTGTTATTTGACCAGGTAAGGCCCACTCGGCTTTCAAGCAATTTTTCACAGGCGACCTGTCCACAAATGACAACTCAACGAAGTGGCTTATCACGTGGACATTTACACCCGACAGTATTTGGCCGAGGACCGTTTACTTTCAACCCCCACTTAGAAGTCAGTGAGCTTGGGAGGAACACATCACGAGAAAGAATGATGGCCCAAGGAGGGCACGCACCTCAGAGCACGACCACTGCAGTACAGAGATGGAGCGATGAGACTCACACAGGGGGCCGGAGTGGGATGGATTGTGGCATCAAAGTTCAAAGTTCATTTATTAGGTATAGCCCTGTGAGCCATTCGGCTCTTGAATCGCATGACCATGAGGGATGGCAACGACGTAAGGAGCCCATTCGGCAGTGGATAGAACATGTCTGCTTATATATATATTTCAAACATGTTGGAGGTACGAGTGCCCAACAGTTCCAAGAAAATTAAGCAAACCAAAAATATGAAAATTGTTTTTTTACCCTTTAATCTGGCAACAAAACTGACACCTTTTGTGTGTCAGTTTTGTTGCCAGATTAAAGGGTAAAAAAAAATCATATTATTTTTTTACTGGCAAATGAGGTACCAATGGTGGTAAAAATATGAAGTTTATATTTTAAGTAGATATCGTTTGTGTGCGCACGCATATATTTATATATGCACACACATTTGCCGGTTCTCTGCTATTCCTGTCAGTGTCCACTACAAAATGAGGGCAGAGGCGTGACAAGGGTGGAATCAATGGGGTATTGTCTGCATGCGGCCTTGCAGAAGGATGAACAGAGGACCGTTTAGTTGCTGAGGTGACCATGGTCAAGTGAGTGTCTTAATTCAGATTTTCCCACACTAAGCTTAGACATAGCCATGTCAGCCCTATGGCCCTGTTTAGTGCTGCTCGATTATCTGCAGTTGCATTTTCCATACGGTTGTTTACATGGAATTGAGTATTTGTTAGTTCGTGTCAAACTCCCGTTACATTGTTGGCATGTAATGTAACACATGCCCTGTTGTGAATATATCCAGCGTGGTTAAACGTGAGGAATCTTGGCCTTCTGTTGTAATTTACAAAAAAAAATGTTGCACATCAGCCTTGATTATTGGATCAAAGTGTCAGTTCAAAATCTCACAAATTCCCAGGCCCCTCTAGATTGAAGTGCAAAGTTGTCAAAGCCAGAAGGCACGCTGAGAAGCGAAGGTCATGACATTTTGGCAAAAAGACTTGCATAGTGGCCCCCGTAATCTCTTGCGATCCAAAACGTATGACTCAGTTGCAGAATATGATCGGTCCTCACGATCAGATAAATGTTTTTGAAACAGATGAAATGATTAATGAAAAACACTGTACATCTTTTTGGAATTCAATACGGGGTTTTGTCTTCTTCGTTCGCTTTTACAATTCAGTAAAACAGAAAAATGTATTATGGCTGGGACTTGGCTGCGATAAATGTCCATCTAATTGGCCACTTCTTTGAGCTATCATTTGTGGCCAGGACGCTTCAAAAATGTATCTATATGGCTCAGTGGGCCTTACTTGATAAAATAAAAAAGTTTGCTTTTATTTTTGCAATTATCTGCTTACCTTTCCTCTACTTTGCTCTCATAACGTGTATTTGTACTGTTTGTTGTTGTGACGTTCTGACCCGCCCCTACTGGGCATTCCTGAAAAAGAGCTGAGATTCCTCCAGCTTAAATCAATTAAGATTCTGATTCTGAAAACACGAGCCCTTGGCATGAGCACAAGACTTCCCCATACTTTCCTCGAGCAAGCAGCGATCTCTGATTACGTGTACAACTTCCCCACCCACTTCATATCCAACTCCTACCTTTTCCCGTTGAATATCGATTACCAGAGCGTGACTTTTAGTCAATATACGCTCACAACGGAGAGTCAAAGTCCAAATACTTTACAGCGTACGGACGACAGCCCACACTCGAGACCATATCGGCAAATTAAACGAACCCAAAAGTTCTGGGTGATCTAAAAAAAAGTTCAAAATAATAAAATGTAAACGTGTAAAGGGTGCAGCCCTGTAATTGCTTCCTCGCGTCAACTGCTCGTGGAAGAGCTTCCACTTAGAGGGAGCTAGAGAGAGAGCTCCTCTTCGAGGGCATTTTGGCCTACTCCTTTACAATAGCCAGACGTCTTGAGAAGATAGTGGGCATACCCACACTTTACCCCACCACACGCAAACCTGCGGAATGACTCGCCGTGGTGTGCCCATTTATACTGCTCGTTGGATCGGGGCAGGGCAAGGCAGGGATGGTGGGGGGGGGTTAAGAAAAGCTAGCCAATGTTTCAACTGCCACACCGGTTGATGGAATCGAACTGGTGAACCTCTGGATGCAAGTCCAGTGTGCTAACCATTACACCATGGCGACATTCATGAATACAAAAATAATAATAATCGTTTGTTGTCCTTCCCCCACACCTCCGATTAGCACGGTCGGCTACGTACGGTGCGAAGTTCAACGTACATACGTACACCATTTTAAGTGGCTTAGCGAGGATTTTGCTGAAGCATGTGAACTTTCTAACACCAGGGATAAAGGTTAGGGCAAAAGGTCTTGTAGCCCTGAAAGACCTGTGGTGCATCTGCCACTTACTTCCCAACCCATCGCATGATCACACGAGGGGGGGGGGGGGGATGAGCAGGTCTGAATCGTGTGACACTTCCCCTCTTTGCTCCTGTGGGGAACGCACGTCGGGTATAACCGTAGGGCCACTGCTTTCGATCCTTAAAAGTGCGAACCAGCAGTGTGCACAGGTAGAGCCGATGTCCTCAATTTAAACGAGTCCACGGCTTTACATGTTTTCTGCCTGTCCACCGCATGCGGCAGGGGACACGTGTATCCTTTTTTTAGCGTTATGTTATGTATATATTGACAGGATATTAAAAAAACATTGTGTGGAAAGGCTTCCACTCTTTCGGCCCCATCACCGCTTCTCACGTCACGTGGACATTAATTAAGAAATGCCCTTGTGCGTATTTTTGCGGCAGAGAACTGTGAAAGTCAATGGGCATTTGTGAGTCTCAACAGATGTCTGTTGAGGGATGCACAGAGGTCTTCTGTTGACGTGCAGGACCCGTCAGAATTTTTCAGCTGGGTTTATCATGCCCCCTTGTCCATGTGCTCACAATGGCTTTGACCCCACGAATGTTGAGTCCTGAGGGCTGTTCCACGCCGTCTCAAAGGAAATAGCCTTCGTTGAATGAAAAACATAAGCAACGTTTTGGAGGCATCAAAAACCAAAAACACGTTTTTCTAAGGGAATAAAAGTATATCATTATAAATGTTACAAATAAAAATGTAACAAGGAAAACAAATCGTGAACGTGCATGGAATCTGTAATGCTGTAATGGAGATGTGTAGACTTAGGAATCACGATGAGACAGAAAAAGGGAAAAGTGAATAAGAGAACATAAAAGTTAGACATTGTTTCATTTTCACGTTGCATTGGTCAGAGCATGATGGTAATAAAATCATGGAGAAATGCACGCGTGGAAGTACAGTAAGAGACACAGAGAGGGGTGCACGGAGCATGCAACAAACACAAATCGGAGACATTGTCTTCATCCAGCAGTGGATACATCATAGCTGTTCGTGAAGATGCCAAAAAGCAACTTAGGCCTTTACTGTGGTCTGGCCCAAATGATCTTGCCCGGGGACGTACAAGGACCCTGGCCAGATAAGCTAGCCGAGGCAGGCCTGACCTTGCTGGGACAGATCGAGGGACGAGCAGATGAACTGAGCTCACGTATCATCGTTAGCTGGAAAGCATTACAATGTTAAAAGGCACAAATAAATAGCGTACGTTTTGAAATTGTATTCACCATAAAAAGGAATAGAAAAAAAACTAGCTGGTGATTATACGAGCAACTTAAATCCAACTCACTGTATTTATACGGTCAGATGAGTAATATAAAAAAAAACTTTTTTGAAACACGCTTTAATGAAATGTACCGTACTAGTAATGGAAGCACTCCACGACTCCAGGATGTGGCCCTGAAGCTTGCCACAACGTAAGGGACCGTGGCCAATTACAGCCAACGTCAGTTGAGCGTGGACAATTAGACTCAAGCCAAAACATAACATATAAAAAATAATGTTTTAAAATGTTTTAGATTTTTTTTATGATAGAATATAGTATTGTCATCAGTATGATAAGTTTGCAGTCGATACCACATTGGGAATTCGGAAAAAATTAAGTTACAAGATTTGAGGATAAAACAATGACAATGACGACAACAACAACAATAATTAAATAAAAGCGTGTAACGACAACAACAGAGTGAGTTAAATTAAAGCGTGTAATAAATGAGCAGCGGTCATTACTTATTTTGCCTGGTGGCATCGATTATGTAAGTACACAGTTTTTTTTGGTTTTAGAAAGTATCCGTGGTTATTATTGCAATATGGGCCTCTTCATTTATGAGGGACACCCACCCCCACTTCCAAACCATGGGCAGATTAATGCACTCCTTCTCGTATTAAGTCCTTTATTTTCCCACGAGAACGTTGGACAAGGATTCACTCGATAGCAAACACGCTTGTTTTTTTGCCACCCGCAGCAACATTTCCCACGTTTTTGAATTCGGCTCTCTGTATTTGAATCCTGACACACATAGTACACTGCAATAAACACCGCGTGTAACGTCACAACGAGGTCGTTGAACGCACGCAGCGTTCCCAGGCAGCGCAGAGCAGAGCGAGCAGGGGCCAGACACATCTGCTATTGCTAATAATCTGTGACCTCAACACAGAATGCTTTTAAAATGAGCTGACGGCTAAATGGATTTAAAAGGGGACGGCTTGGTTTGGCCCCGCGAAAGGCAAACCCTCCCGCGCCCGCCCGCACCCACCGCCCAATCCCCGCCCGTCTCTTCCCATTCCAGAGCGCAGTGCCAGGCGCATCTGGACTTCCTAACGGTCAACTTCTGCAAAGATTCTCATGGACGCGCGTCTCGGAGCCGAGTCAGGCTCGCAAACTCCGCCTGTTGAGAGCTCCCACGTGCAGCGTAGATTGATGCCCGCGCTCGATTCCTCTTCGTGCAAGTGGGGGGGGGGGGGGGGGAGAGAAGGCGCTCCCCTCGAGATGCGTTGCCGATTGGCCCGGTTTAGTCCCTGTCATCCCGGCACTTTTACGGAATCCGAAGTTACCGCATGGTTTAAATGTAGATTGAAAACTCACTTATTTTTGTGTGTGTTTTTAGTTTCTTGTGCACCCCCCCACCCACCCACCTCGCACCTATGATTAGCACGGTTGGCGATGTACGGCGCGAAAGAAGTTCAACATACATGCATGCGTACGCCGGAGAGAGTGGTATTAACGGCTGCTAACAGGGGAGCAGACGGGGTGTTCTGAGTGCAGGTGTCAACAAAAACAGGGAACAAATTGCTTTAGAGATATGATTCATGACAACGAAAGTAGGAGTAGGAGCATCATCTGGTATTGTTTTCACAACTGCCATGTGCAATGTATTTCTGTAGGCAGTGTCATAGTAAGTGCTAATACGTTTTCAATGGTTTTAATCCTGGCAGCCGCCTGTGATTAAACCCGGTTCTCAAGTGTGTAGTGCATTACTGGGTTCGGTCCGTTCACCAAATATTGTAAACGTAAAAAAAAACCCCGATCATAATGACTACAATTCCCAGTTTTGAAATTAAATATAGAATTTTGACTGTCGTGCAATTGACATTTCTCTGGTAGGTATGTGCTGCTCCCACAGTGTGTGTGGATAAGAGATTACAAATATGGTCCCACGATATCTATATATAGGTCACGTTTTGAACAAAGGCTCTTCGTGGCCCTTAGTGTGCTATGAGGAAGGGTTATTAACCAAAACGTCGCCTATTAAACATTTTTTTCCTTTTAAGGCCACAGTGCTATTGACGAACGCGTACTTATTATTTTTGTTATTTGGTTTGCAGTCGAGTAGTGCTGACGTACAGACACGTCCGTTCCCGCTGCACAACACCCTAAATAACACATATTCGTCGCGTGATATAACGTCGGGCGAAGGGAAAAAATAAAAAAAACATAACGGAATAACATAACTTCGGGGAAAAATGTGCCAAACATAACACGAAAAAACATGAAAGGGTGTTTTTGTAAATGTGAATTCATCGGGGTGACAGCCACGTGTTCTCACTGCAACAATTTAGGATGACGCTTAACACCAGATTTCCAAAACATTGCGGGGAAGGGAGGGGAAAAAAACGCTCCGTGGGAGACAACAGCGTCACATGATGAGTTTTGTGGGACGCATGGAAGGCGGCGGGGAGGGTGAGGGTGTTTTGGCGTTGTCTGCTAATCAGAATGTTCTCCTACACTCAACACTTCGTCGCAAGCATTTTTTTCAGCTGAGTGGGTGATCACGTTCTCAATTCGTCAACGCGGTCACTTAATTGGACGCGAACAAAATAGCGTTGTTCGTGTTATGGTTATCGTTCGCGAAAGGTTGCCCCCCCTCCCCACCCCCCGCAAATGTAATAAACGCGCTGCTACTCTTGAGGCCTTGGTGATGTGTTTTGATCTGGCAGGTATAGAGGAACTGTGCATCCACACGCAGCAGCGTTCGTGATCAACTGTGATGCTTTTGCGGCCGTCTGGAACGCTCTTGCTTCTGGTATTGGAAAGCCACTGGAGCCGTGCACTTTGAATTCTGGATTGAAAACTAGTTTTTTTAGAACAGCTTTTTGCGTGAAGGTTGTTGTCCTTCCCCCGACACTTCCGATTAGTGCGGTTGACTACGAATGGCGCAAAATAGGTTCAACATCCATAGGATAGATTCCAACCACACCTCCAATTAGCACGGTTGGCTACGGTGCGAAAAAAGTGCAACATACATACATGTAAGTTGATGTAGGGATAATGTGGGGGGGGAGGCAGGCAGGTGGTCAAGGACTAAAATCAAATAGAACTTACTACTGAAGGCTAGCCGTAACCAGGAATCGAACTCAGGTCACAGAGCTCATTTCGGCGCAGTGTGCAACGAGACATTACCACCGCTGCACTCTGCTCGTGCTTCTTGGTTTGGTGATAAAGGAGCTGTACGGTTGTATTGTGGCGAGCGAATGGTGTGCATTATTTACCAAAAAAAAAAAGTCACTCGGCCCTCTTGTGAAGTTTCACGGGAGACTTGAGCTGTGGAGCCGGCGCTCTTCCGGTTCAGGTCACGGCGTTCACGCTGGCAGGTGACAAGCGACGCAGCAACCGTTAACAAGTCTCCGTGGCCACTCACCACGAGGCACGCCCCCGCAAGTCGCCTGCCGACAGACTTTTTACATCGCGAACGCCGCGAACCTGATGGATCATCGGTGTAGCAACAAAGCAGGTATTTAGCAGTCGACTGGATCAATCGCCTCCCGTGGTCGTTCATTTTCTGCGGTGAATTCCAAAGGTGGACGTGCTCGGATTACGCACCCGTCACAAAACAACGAGCGCCCCCCCAGTGGGGTTGTGCCCCCTGGCACTGCGAGTGAGCGATGCCCCGGGCATCGGTTGCCATCGGTGCGCTTCCTAAAGACGACGGCGGCGGCGTCAGCGCCGAAGGAAGATCGTCGACTGCTCGTGCCACCTGCGGCCGTGGTTAACAAGCAAACAAACATAGAAACAACTCAACACATTTGTAAACAACACTACGGGGGATTAAACATGCACGTAATAGACGACACTTCGGGCGGTGACCCTTTTCCAGTGCACGCACAGATTATGGAATGGATGATCAGCGTTTGAGACTGCACTTTATGCTATGGGGCATAATGAGTATTCCGTTAAAACACAAATATTTTCTGATGAACAGTTTTCAAATTGCCAAATCAATAGTTTACACGCGTAGTAGCTACTGAGTAACAGATACACCCTTCAAAAATCAAACAGTATTACTAAAGAAACGCATTTATATGAGTGGCTAAAGAGACCACACAATCCAGCAGCGGAGGACACATTTCTGGGATTAGTTTTTTTCCCCAAGGGTTGCGACACATTTTTGTTATCGTTTTCCTTCCTTCATTCTGAATCAACCAATTTTTTTGAATTCTCAGCCAAATCTCCAGCGTGGTCTTTCAATTGCTCTCGTGTCCCAGTTTACACGACTCACGTTTGAAAGACTCCAAGTTTCTCTTGGCCCGAAGCCGACCAAAAGGTGGAGGCATCATGGTCAAAAATGTGCGTCTCTTTTAGGAAGGTTTAGTCCGCCGTTTTTTTTTAGGAACAGGTGGTCGGATTTTGGTCATAAACTGGATTGCAGATCTCAGGAATTAAAGGGGTTCATCAAGGCCATAAGTCAAGGTTGCTTCATCCTTAGGAATCCCAAAGGCTTCTGCCTGCTGTGAATCTGTCAGCAAATGCACCGAGTGAGGACTGTTTTCGTTTTTTTGCACAGGTAAAAACCACGAGCACACCTTGCATCAAACGCAACGGTACATCCACAAGCAATCGTCATGCTTCAACGAGACGCTGCCTTGATGTTGGCGACAGAGGTTTGAGTGCCAATAGATCTAAAGTAGAGCTCCTGCAAGATTAGATTGGGGTGTTACTGGACATCTGTGGAAAAGAGCTTCATAGCTCATGGAATTCCTCCTCCAGTATAAATATTCTGATTCTGATACCAGTGTTCACTTTACCATTCTGCACTGACCAGCGTAAAGTATGGTCAAACGCCCCCCCCCCCCCCAAAAAAAAATGTACTAATGCAACAAATGCTTTTCATTAATTATAATTAAATTGTAAATTAATCTCTGTGGTGAATAATCGATTCGGAAGTCGACTCATGTCAGTCAGGTTGCTTGAGGTTCATGTGCCTCTACGAAAGGCTGTTGGGATAATAATGTAATTATGTTTTTTAGTATCGTAATCATAATTTAGAGCTATTTGGTAATCCACTTCTAGATGATGGCCTCCCCACGCCATGTCAGCCATGGGGGGGGTGGGGGTTGTTCGACCATACTTCACCAGGCTGGTCAGTGCAGATATGTGAACAGCGCGGGGAAGTGGAACCCAGGATTCAGTTCAGATATCACTCATCACCGACGTGAGCGACACCTGGGAATCGCACTCCGATGCCGGGTTCATGGCGAGACGCACGAAACCCCTGTGCATTCATCTACCGTTGCAGATAATCACTTGGCAGAAGTTGAGCGGTTTGTGCGTGAGAGATGCACGTGACACCACCCGGTGCTCTCGGGGGCAGTAATGAACGGGAAATAACGTCGCTGCTGTGCATTCATCTACCGTTGCAGAGAATCACTTGGCAGAAGTTGAGCGTTCGAACTCAGAGCCATGCCGGGCATGCGGTTTGTGCGTGAGATATGCACGTGACACAACCCAGTGCTCTCGGGGGCAGTAATGATACCACGACGGCACCACGCAAGCGTGACCTGTCGCGACACGAGGCGGGGAAGCGGCACGCGGTACCTACAGCTCCCGACCCTCTTTGCGCCGACAGCACAAGCAGTGGGAAGAACGCGCGCCACGGTAAACAGGCTCGAGGGAAGCCCTCAGTGTGAGCGCAAAGGCCCCTTTTAGTGCCACTTGCGAAACCACGCGTCACGGTTACTCCGTTTCACCTATTAGCACCACGTGTCAATAGGTAAGGTGGTATAACTAACCAGACGTTTTATGTTACCAGGTAAGCCCCCGCTGAGCAATATAGCTCTTATTTTTTTCAGAAGCGACCTGGCCACAATTGATTAGCTCGACGAAGTGGCTTGTCATGTGGAAATTTAAAGCAGCCAAATACTCTAAACGCATGTTTCTAAATGTGGAGGGGGAGACCCGGGGAAAAATCCACGCGACCACGGGGAGAAACATACAAACTCCGGATATACAGGCATCATCAGGGTCGGAATTGCACCAACGACCTTCTGCATACCAGGCGATGTAGCTAACATCTCGTCGCCTTGGTAAAGAGGTACAGCCTTGGCAATGTCTTGCTTAATGCCGCCCCCTCTCTAGAGGATGTTTTTGGCCTACTCCTCCACGATGGTCAGACGTCTCGGTGGGGCAGTACCAACACTTTCCCCCCACTGCACGTGTCGATCTGCCCATGGACTAACTACGGTATCGCCATTCACACCGCTGGGCTACACATCGCAATGACGAATCGTTATCGTCAACGTCTCGCTGCAGTGGCTCGTGCGCGCGCGCGCGCGTGTGTAGGTGTTGCAGGCAAAACGTTAGCATTTGCAACACTTTGTGAAAAAAAAATTAAACTACGCACGGCAGCTGCCGACAGGTTTCTCAGCCGAAGTGTTTTATAGTCTGCTCATGATCGGGGCTGGCGAGCAGCGAAACGACCATTAACAAGGACGCCTTCTTCTTTGTGGGATTGTTTTAGCGCCGCATTCCTAATTTATATCCGTGGCTTTTTCCCACACTTCTGCCTTTCCCACCGCCTCTCACTCACTCTCTCCCTCTCTCTCGGTGTCTCTCTCTCCCCCCTCCCCATCCACTCTCTCACTCTCTCGCCCTCTCCGTGGCTGCTGCTTTGCTGCTGCTGCTGTGTCCCCTCTCTCCACACTGGCCCCGTCATCTCCAGCTGTAAAACAAATTAAACATGTCTCCCGCTGGGCACGGAAGAGTCCCACCCCCTCTCTCCACATCTACACACACAACGACGCACACCTACCACACTTAACAACAGCTCGCAGCGACGCACACCCATCACACACAACAGCACACAATGCACACCCACCACACGCACCACACAACGTACTCACTACAAAGGCACACATGGACAACACTGCCTTGCACACAGGCACGCACACACACATGAACTATTACTCTTTTCATTTGACCAGGTATGGCCCGCTGAACTATATAGCTCTTTTTTTTAGAAGCGACCTGCGCACAAATGATAGCCCGACGAAGTGCCTTATCATCACGTGGACATTTATAGCAACCAAATACTCTGAACGCGTGATGTTGATTCGAAATGTGGAGAGAAAACACGGAGAACCCGCAGAACAATCCACGCGACCACGGCGAGAAGACACAAACTCCAAATACACAGCAAGCGTCAGGGTCGGGATCCAACCCACGACCTCCTGTATACCAGGCGAGGGAGTTAACATCTCGCCACCATGGCGCCCAATACACACACACACATGCACACACCCTTGCACACGGACACACACACACACGCACGCAAACACAGAGGCAGGCACACTCATACACAGAGGCACCCCCCACACAAACACACAGGCAGGCAGACTGGGCGGGCTTGTGGGTGGGTGGGTGGAGGGGATGGGAGGGGGAGTGGGCAAAGACGGCGCATTTTCCCACAGCTCCCCGATGGGTCTCTGTGGGCGGAGGGAGGGGCGTGGAGGGAGGGGGGGGGTCCGTGTCACTTTGCAGAAACTTCCCACACTGGGCCACTGACCAGCGAGACTTTAAGAGCATTGGAATCCATTTCCGCAATATATAACCATCGACTCCCCAACGACCGCCACCACCACCATCCCCCCCTCCCCATCTCCTCGATTGCAACTGACCAGAAACAGCTGTTTTGATTAAAAAAAATAGCAGTGCAAGTTGAATTGAATGAATCAAGGGAGCTTAACCCTCCCCACCCACCCTGTCATCCCCGCAGACGTGATTAATTCTGAGGGCCATTTATCAAGTTCAATGACTGGCTTTTTTTTTTACTATTATGCAGATATCAAGTGCAGAAAGAGGGGGGCGGTTGGGGGGGGGGGCTCCGCTTAACGCGGCAAGCCTATTGAGGTGGCTTTTGGTGGATGCTCACTTCTTCAATTTGTTTCTTGTACTTGTTTGGACGGTGACAGCACCCTGGCTTTTTTTTTTTTTCGCCCTCGGGTATCTGAATGATAGCTCGGGGTCTTTTTTTTTTAGGCATTCATCGGAAAAGGGCTGGCCAGTTTATGTCATTGTTATGTTAGTTAACGTCTTTTAAACAAGTTGCGTTTTTTTTTACCCACTACCCCGCTTCTTGCTCCCTCCTCCCTCTTCCCTGCTCCCCTCTACCCGCCCCTTCCAAGTTCTACTCCTTCCCACACTCAGCCTCTAATTCCCACCCTTATTCCCTCCAAGAAAGATGCTTTATTTAATTATTATTTTGTTAATGCGGCAAGACAAATTCTACTCTGGGGGCTGATTGTGATGATTACAGTGGGCGCGCGTATTGCGATTGTTCACGTTGTTTCGATGACGCAATGCCGTTTGAAGTTATGGAATCGTATTGGTTTTTTTACTATCACAATATAGTTTATACTGTTGTGTAAACGGTAATGCTGTGATGTGTTGTTATATTATTGCATGATCTCTGTGTTTAGTTTAGTGTCCTTCCCTCGAACCTCCGATTCGCACAGTTGCCTACATACGGTGTAAAGAAGTTCAACACACATACCATGCGTGGCATGCACATAGTCATTTGCATTGCACGCGGCGTTAAAATCAAACACGCCCGTTACGCACGGAATGACTCTATGCACGCGGTATATGCAGTGTATGTATAAAGTAACATTGAGCAATATGTATGTTGAACTTCTATTGCACCGTACATAACCAACCGTGCTAATCGGCGGTCTGGAATTAGCCATCTCCTGCAGAATTGACGTGAAAGATCGATTGATGTAATTCGCATTTGGGTGGAGCGTTGGCGTAGTGGTGATCTGAATTTTATTCTCAACCACAAACTAACATCAGTGGTGAGTGATATATGAACAAATCCTGGAAACCCACACTCTCCCCACTCCCTCGAACCTATAAAAACGATAAATGAAAAAAAATTCAGGTAAGGTCCACTGAGCTATATAGGTATTCTTTTTTAGCAGCGACCTGGCTATATATGATAGCTCAAAGAAGTGGCTTATCATGCGGAAATGTACAGCAGCCAAATACTCTGAACGCGTTTTTCTAATTGCGGAGGGAAAACCCAGAGGACCCGGAGAAAAATCCCCGCTACCACGAGGAGAGAGAACATGCAAAATCCAAATATGCAGACGTCAGGGTTGGGATCGAACCCACACCCTCCCATATACTGGGCGAGGCAGTTAAAATCAGGCCACCTCCTTCACTGATCAGCGTGGTGAAGTCTGGTCAACGTGCCAACAATTTTTGCAATCTATCTGTACAACAGACACGAATTCATTAGGAGTTGCTGCGGGGGCATAATGTGTACCAACATGTGAAAACAGACCTCCGTTCCCTTGGCTTTCCACAACAATATTGTTATTATCCAACACCAACTAATGCTGCAGGTTAAGCCAATGCAGAATATGGTTGTTGTTTTTATCGGTATGTGGAGACAGAATGGAGAGGTCTCTTCATGTGCGCTATGAACAGATACAGTTATAGACAGTCATCGAACAAAGACGGTCACTTGCATCGCGCACTTTCGGATGCGCTTCTGTGGCCGTCTGGAACGCTCTTCTTTCTGATATTAGGAAGCCACCAGAGCAATGCACTTTTAAATCTAAATAAAAAAAAGAAATTATTTAAAACTGATTTTTGTGTGTTTAGTTTGTTATCCTTCTCCCGCACCTCCAATTAGCACGTGTGTCTACGTACGGTGCGAAAGAAGTTCGACATACACATACATCAATTATTTATCTGTGGTCGTGAGTGTTGGCACGGCCGCCCATAGGTTCATGGAGGTCCGTCGCAGAACGCGTTGTGGGCCACTCTTTTGTGCGAGGTCCGGGACAAATTGCTCCTTCTGCTCCCCACTCTGGGCGGCCCTGTCCCAGTGTTGGGATGCGTTCGCATGTCACCAGGATTATCGCTCATGCAGAGTTTTGATCCCAGTCCCGCCTAAACCCTAACCTCTGCTTGACCTCTCCCCAGCCCTGGGGGCTGAGCGTTGTGAGACTGTGCAGCGTGACTCACGGCAGAGCCCCCGTTTGCATGGGGCGGATCGCCTCGCCCTGCCATTGGAGGGAGGGACGCGTGGAGGCGGGCGTCGTTTGACTGATGCTGCCGGGAGCCCCTCGTCTTGCTGCCTGCCTTCACGCTCGCACGACGACGACGACGAGGGAGGGCGGGAGGAGGAGGAGGAGCGGCGTTCTATCCACACCCAGTGGCTTGCCTGTGGTTGCACTCTTCACCAGTTGTCTCGCTTTTAAAAGTCTACGCTCACCGGAGTCACGTTCACACTGACCCTCCTCCGCAAGCCCTGGTGGCAAGCCTCTAGCTCTGCACGTGTCTTCTGCACGCGCGCGTGCTTCGCTTGTGTCGAAACTCAGCCGTTATTATTCTCCGTATGTAGACTTCACGCGTCCTCTGCAGACTGGCAACCGCGCCTTCTTAGCAAGTGCAAAGAACCTGCCGAGCCAGAGGTGAGTTGGAGCGCGCACCCAGCACCAAAACGTCGCTTTGCTATTGCCGCTGGTAATGCTGCCTCTGCTGCGCGCGCGACGTTACTTTGTGTGGAAGCCCTGGGCAGGACATATCCGTCCACACGGTGCACGAGACGTGCAGCAAACAGCGTGCTTCTTGCTGTTGTCAATAAACTCTACACTGTGGCCTTAAAAATATATATAATAGACGCCGTTTCGGCAAACGGCCGCTCTCCATCGCACATGCTAATTGCAGATGTTTGTGAATCGACTGCGAATGAAAATGCAGGGTATTATTTACACATACCTGTGCTACTCGCTCGTGTATACGGTGCATACGCGGTGGGATATCAATGAATGAAGGAGGTAGGCTGGAAATGATTATTGAGAGATGCAGTGTATGGTTATGCATTTAATAAAAAAAATACTTTAATCAAATTCCAACACGTATTTGTTCTAAAGTGTCATGCACTTTAGGCGGTGCATAGAACAGAAGGAAATGTATTCACACTAAACATAACACTTTAAACCTCAATGTGCAAACTTCAAAGGGGCATTGAGAGGTGGCGTCATAGCTGATGAAACTAGTTTTAATCACTGCTCTAATTTGTGTTGTCTTATCTTGATAGATAATGGGCTCTGGCAATTTAGACAGGAAAGTGCGAAGATATGCTCGGCATTCCGCACAAGTATTCGCCGACTGATAAATTGACTTTCTTTTAGAAAAAAGTAAGACAAAATACAGATGTATCTTTGTCAGTGCATTTCCTGGCAAATACACCAACTCAAGTGTTGACTTTAACCCGTCAGGAACTCACTGGATCCCGCAAGCCCTGTACATTGTCTCGTCACAAGCTGCCTGGGTTGAACAGGTGTGATTGAAGTTCCCAAAGCAGGTAACCACACTCCCACACCCTTAACAGACACCACTCAACTCCGCACTAAAGTTGCAGTACAATTCGAGTTGGACTTTCACGGTCTCTAAATGCAGCTGCATCTCAATGTTGTTGTTTTATAATACAGTCCTACAACTCTTCATAATATCATCAAATTTGCCCTGCGTTCATATCGACTGGTGGTTCCAGATGGCCTTGTTATGAGAAAGCTTCTGCCACAGTCCCCCTTCGCGTCGACTTCACCCACTGACACCTCCACCCTTTGTAAGGAGGCGGGTCTACAAGGTCGACTGTTTCGTCTCGACCACACTGCACTCAACCACCATACACTGCAGGTCACAGCATCCTCCTCTATGCTTCTTCACTCCTTACCGCTTCACTTTGGAATTCCATCCAGCCATCAATATTTCCCCCAAGTTTTTTTTTTATAATAACCATGCTCAACTATCTATTACTTTAAAAGTGCTGTTTGTTGCTGGTCGATTGGCGTCATGGGCCTTTAGGCTGATACTCAGCATGTGATGTGAGAAAACAACGAGCGTGCTTAAAGTCCTGCCAAAGCGTCGTGAGTTTGTAACACAGCCTCGTAACAGTGTACAAACTATAACAACTTTTAAAAATCACACAGCGATTGATTGCGATAGTTTCTTATTGGAAGCATCTCTTATATCCGCTATCGCACTGGATGGGTGAGCGGAACATGTAGAACCACAGCATTGTCATTCGAGCAGACCTATGGACTGAATTCAGGACTTCGATCCCAAAAGCCGTGCACGGAAACGCAGCAATGTATACCGTGGCAGATTTGTGGTACCAGATAAAAAGGGATAAAGGTGCCTTGGTCGGACCCTTGTCAGCCTCTGATGGAATGGAGGTGGCAGGGTTTTGCTCACGCAGTTAAAACAAAACGGGCTCTGTGATAAAACCAGTGACAAAGGGCTTCTTCTACGAGTGGGTGTGTGGCTTGGGCGTTCTTGCCACAAAGCAATATTAATCCAGTACAAGGTTATTGTTTTTTTCTCAAGTACTCTTACAAGTTACAAGTGTTGAAGATCTGGAAACGCACAAACGTTTCAGTGTACACGATTGATATATGTGATATTTATAAATAACGGTTTGACTTCAGTTTTTCTACATGTGTAGTCTGAAACTGTAACTTATTCTGGATATAAAAGATAGGGATATCTTTTTTCATTATACGTTTGCTGTTTATGTATTAATCATCATGCTTATCATGTTGTAATTATAAGCGTATTGATGTTGTCACAACTGGAATGCATATTTTAAAAAGTGGTTGGTTTATATAAGTGTCGGTGGATCTAGAGCAATCTTAAATATAACTGCAGGGCTAATGATTTTGAGAGAGTTTAATCACCCAACCTCCCCAACAATACCCACGAATACAAATAATCAACTTAAAATTCCAACGATACTTGAAAATAGCAATGATCAAGGGTGTCACACACAACTACTCGGGGGTTATTTTTATCCAGATTTGTACTGTCAACGTCTCATTGCCCTCACGGTTACAGACCAATGTCTAATGATTGTGGAAAGATTGTCCTTTAATAAAAAGGTGATACCAGTTCTTGGTCATTTCCGCAGTTTGGTTGCCGTGTCTGAGGGTCTTCTGGAATGAAAATTACTTCCCTCTTTGCCTGGATGTCCACGGAATAATTGTGATTGTGTCGCAGTAAAATCTGAATTAAAAAACACACACGAAACCCTTAGGCTCGTGATTTGTCTCATGTTAGGGTTGATCTAAGCATGCCTCGGCCGGGTTTCATATCCAATTAGTAGCAAATGGAATGGGTTTGTAATTTGAGCTGCGACCACATTGCAGCTGTGTCTGCCCCTACACAGCAGTGGCTGTGGGTCAATTGCACCGAATCGTGGCGTGGCTGCTCCTCCAGGAGCACCTTAAAACCTGCAAAACCAGACCTCGCCACGTCTGCGCCCAAGGCGGCGGTGGGGTCAGCTCAAATACTCGAAGAACTGGGCTGCCTCGAAGGAAACGTAGCTCAGTTTTGCTTAAGTGGTGGCGCGGTTCCAGATTTTGAATTGTGGGTGGGGTGCACTTTCAGTGAGGGACCAGTCAGCTTTAATTGAGTAAATGAGTAAGCTCATCTCGCTCTACCCCCCCCCCCTTTCACGTGTCCTCCGCTCCAGCAACAAGGGCCTTCTGTCAAAACCCTCAGTCAGCCTTCGCTCAAAGGGAGGGGGGCACTCCTTTACTGCTACAGCCACCCCCCGTTGCCTGGAATTCCCTTGCTCTGGCTGTTCATGACTGCCTTAGCACCTTACCCTGTTCAAGTCCAGGCTCAAGACTCTTCTCTTCGATGACTGACCCTCCCTGTGAGGTGTCACCATTTGCTCTTATGTCATAATGTCGTCTCTGCCCCTAAGCATGTTACCTGTCTTTCCCTTTAACAAAAACAAAACATCATCCGCGTATTCAAACTTTCCAGGTGTGCGTGTCTCTTACAACCACTTTTTATCGTGACTTGACATGTGGTCGCATTTAGAAGCTCCTATAAATCTGAAACGTATCGTAATACAAGTTTTATTATTATTATTATAAATCGAAGTTTATTTGAACCTGGAATAACCCGATGAGCTATGAATCAAAGGGTCGGCAATGTAGATAATATATCGAGGAAGTGACATAGGTAGGCACTTTAAACAATCATACATCAACTCAAGAAATGTAGACGCAATAGAATGTGCCCTCAATCATATTTAAACTCGAACAAAACAATATTATATTTACTGTATATATCATTTAAAAAATACACCGGCAGTTAAATATTCCACGTAAAAAGGATAAGTTACATTTGCAAATGCACAGCTGTCAAGCCACGGTTGCAAGCCACAGTTGCAGGTCTCGGTTGCAATTCACAATTACAAATCTCAGTTGCAAGCCACAGTTGCAGGTCTCAGTTGCAAGTCATAGTTGCAAATGGGGCTATACAGTAGTTGACAACGTTAATTACATCTTCTGAGCAGTTCCGAAAGGGGACAGAGAGAGAAACATCGCCCACTCACTCTTTTCCCAGATTTTAATTCAAGGAAGCATTTAGGCATATTTTTTTTTGCCTATTCACTTCTTCAATTTCTCCAAAACGTAATGAGACGTTCTTTTATTATCGACCTCGGTGTAGGAGTTAATGGAAACATTATTTTCCTCTAGCACGTGTTGTTTCTGTTGGGAGTCAAACGAAGTACCGGAATTTTTAAAAAAAATTCATCCGGTCGTAACTAAAGCCTAAAGCCAGCTCACAATGGACAAAGAAATATAATTGTAACCAATAGGACCAGGAAAATGCGAGCTGTTTATTTTGCGCGGCATATCTAAAAAAAAAACACCGCCAAGGTAAAGGTGCAGCCCATACAATTACTTGCTAACACCACTAGAGGGAGCCCTAAATAGCATATCTCTATAAGAGGGTATTTGGCCTATTCTTCCAAGCTGGTCAGACATCTCGAAAGAGGTGGAAGTAGCCACACTTTACTCCACTGCACGTAGGGGCACCCACACTTTACCCCACCACACGTAGGAGTACCCACACTTTACCCCACCAGCCGATCGGCTAATAACTGTGTGGACGGAGATGAGAGGGATTTTTTTTATTATCAACTTTTGCCCTCAATAATTTTTACTTCTGCGCCGGGAGTTCAAAAACTGTAACACTGACAGATAATAAAAATGCAGCACTTGCAGCATTAAAACACAACATTTAACCAAATATCGATTTAAAGCTTTCGTGACTGCAGGGATTCATCTTCTTGGTTCTTTCGGTAAAGTCACGTAGAATGGAAATAATAAAATAATAAAAAGCAAACATTTTTAAAATAAATTTTATTATTTTATTACTTCCCTTCTACGTGACTTTACCGAAAGAACCAAGAAGATTTAACCAAATAGTTTTTTTTTTATGGAAACCAAACTTTATTTGTCAACTCCTTCAGGATGGCTCCATGCCCCAGCCCCCCCCCCCCCCCAAACAATCAGTTGTTTAGCGAACGATGTCAAATAATGTAAAAAAAAATTGGTTTTATTCTTTCTGGCAATAAAACCGGTGGTGTTAAGATGTTCAAACACCAAACAGAAACCTTTTGCAAGGAATCAAGTTCGCATTAAAAACACGTACAAATGCATAGATTATAAGAGCATGTATGTTTGTGTGTTCACTACAAGTACGTGGGTTAATGCAAACACGATTCCTTGCAAAAGGTTTCTATTTCGCGTTTGAACATCTTAACACCACCGGTTTTATTGCCAGAAAAGGGTAAAACCGATAGTGTTTTATACTTTGATACTAACAAAAAGGGCCCAGTTTGATGCCAATTGACAGCGAATTACTTCCCATGCGCCAGTATCTGCCCTCCGTGCAAATGTCTTGCAACAAAAACTAAATCTTTACAGACACGCACACGCAACTTTACAGACCAATGTTGACCCACTGGGTCCGTCCCATCAGGAGAAATCGGGCTTATTGAACAAGCGTTGTTGAGTTTTCGCGATGTTATTTGTGATGTCATTTAATTCAAGGCCATCGTTATGCTAATTAGGGGAGGGGGGCGGAGCTACGATTTTCCCGCCTTTTTTGGGGGGGGGGGGGGGGGGGCCACCGTGCGTGGCCACGTTGGTTTATCGACGGACGATCCCCAACGTTGTTCACAAATTAAAAAATAATTTTGCTCCGACGCGATCATCATCCTCGAGTTAGCCGGATGAGATAGAGACGGACGAACACGCCGCACACAAGTTGGTTCGCTAAATGTTCTCCTTCAGGGCCGGGGCTAACTTCAATTGATATGCGAACGTCCCATTTGTTAACTTTGGAGGCCCCCTTGTGCCCTCTGCTGGGAGAAATGTGGTCATTGTGGTCATTTGCCCTCGACATGTTTCGAAGTTGCTTGTCCACTGCCCCCCCCACCGCGCCTCCCCACAAAACTAAAACTACGAAACATTTTGATAAATTAATTTTACTAAGTAAGGCCCAATGAGCTATATAGCTTTTTTTTATTTTTTAGAAGCGACCTGGCCACAAGTGACAGCTTGTGGCCAGGTCGCTTATCATCACGTGGAAAGTTATAGCAGCCAAATGCACACTGTGATGCCTCCCACAAGCAATGCATTCACGTTCATCTTCTTGGTTCTTTCGGTTAAGTCACGTAGAAGGGAAATAATAAAATAATAAAAATAAAACATAATGCATTCACGTTCACATATACTGTATGGAACACATTTTCTTCACTAACTTATATAACGTGTCCATTTTCGGGTTCTTGTCTCTTTTTTGGGGGTCCTTTAAAATAACACGGTGTTATTTTAGTCCTCGCAATACACGCTGGCAAACACTGCCTAATAATGAATGGTTCAATAACTTGTCACGAGTTGAGTGGTAGTCACAGGACTTCTTTGCCCCTAGGCCAATCCATGTGCCCTGTACTCTAAGTGCAGCGATTGGCATGCCGTGCCATGAAAGCCATTGACCTGAGTTTGATTGCCGGCCATGGTTAGCATCAGCAGTGAGTGATAACCGAACCAATCCTGCACCCATCCCCTTTCACTGTGACCAGCACGGTGAATTATGGTCAACAGCCCTGGAAAAGTCTGCATGCAGCAGTCGAATCACAAAGGGATGTAAATTACTTTATTAGTAGTGGTAGTAATATATTGTCATCCAATGGAAATGTGTGGTGGGGTAAAGTGTGGGTATTGCCACCTCTTCCAAGATGTTTGACCAGTGTGGAAGAGTAGGCCAAAATAGCCTGTGGAGTTCTAGTGGAACTCCTCCCACCAGCAATGATGTGCACAAGCAAATTCAGGGCTGCATCTTTACATTATCATTAACATAGGACACATAAACAAGAGAAAAATTAAAAGAGGAGGAGGATTGATGAACGTTGGGCACATATACGCGCGAGACAACACACAGGTCTTTGCATGAGAGTTTTAAAAGGCTTAACCTGTAGCAGTGCACTGAAAAATACTGATTGTTGTGGATAATTTGGCACACAAAAAAACAAGCAGTGGGAAAGTGCCAGAATGAAGAAAGCCAGCTAATCTGGCTGCGGTATGCATGGACAGTGGCTGCAGTCGAAAGTGGCCGCACTCAGACAAGAATGCGATGGTGAGTGAGGATGCGCATGACATCTTGTCATCCGACTCAGCAGACAGATTCCTGCGCATCAGCAGGTGATTAAGCTTCATTGCTCCGGACAGCACGGACACAATGAGACAATTGTCTTTGGTAATATAATATGTCCCTACTGGCATGCCTGTCTTCATGTGGATACTATGCCCAGACAGCGAATTAATGTGTCTTTAAGATATGCACTCTGGTTATTGGGGTGGCTGGATTAGTGCCATGATTTGAAAGCAGCTTTTGCAAGAATAAGCAATTTTCCATTGTCATATTTCTGTTACGTTTAGATTTTTGTAATTTCCCTCCTAAATTTATCCCGACTGCACCATCGGTGTCATGTCATGAGATGAGGAAACCATTAGGATTTCTCGCAGAGCTGTGCAACCCTTCATGTTAGAGAACAGCCCACATAAGTGGATATCACAGAGCTACCACCAAGCTATCTTTCAAGTGACCTCTGGTCTACACATTAGAGGGCAGCACTTTCCCACCCGCTCTGCGTATGAGACTAATTGTTGTTGCATGACAATCAAAGCGATATTTCAATTCAAAGAGCTGACATTTAGCCAAATTAGGATGCAGAACCAAATTAATGTGATGGGATTTTTAAAAATATTTTTTTTGATTGAGACCATCTTGTGTAATTTTAACAAACACGAAGTGTAAAATTTATCTGCAACTAAAGCAATTTATTAAAAATATCAACTTCCTCTCGTTACCACTT
This sequence comes from Entosphenus tridentatus, assembly GCA_014621495.2. NCBI lineage: Eukaryota > Metazoa > Chordata > Hyperoartia > Petromyzontiformes > Petromyzontidae > Entosphenus > Entosphenus tridentatus. The sequence goes on from CM025652.2 coordinate 4,184,924, forward strand.
GTAACCTTAGTGGGGTTTTTTTCCAAAGAGTTGGGCTCCCAGCTACTCGAATAAATGGCACTGAATTTACAAACCATCATAGGCACAACTGTGTATAAAAGAAAATATTGTACACTCAAATTAAACAGAGCTGATGCAGACTATATGCCAAACTAATAACAAAAATACCTTTCATTATTTTTATGCCACGAGACACCCGGCACTGATTTGGCGTTGATGGATATTTTGGTGCCGATGGCTTCTTTGTATTAATATCGGCCAAATGCAGTGAATAATTATCCATGGCCAATCTAAATGAAGAGCTTTGGTATCTTTTTAAACGGAGTGTGATGCTGTCCCGTGAGGGTACTGGGAGAGACAGGCAGTTGATTTCGTGGAGCAAGCAAAGCCCTCAAGGACACTTGGACTATGTTTTTTGCAGCAGGGTTAGTTTTGCAAAAAAACATAGTCCAAGTTGGACTATGTGTTTTTGCAAAACAATAAAACTCGTGGAAGTGGTCATCATAAACGATCGCAGTTGCAGCAAATTTTAGTTAAACAAAGTGGCTGCCACCAATGTCAATTATAGACTATTAGATAACTGACACATGAATATAAGGGGAGGAGGGGTTTTCGTGAATCTTCATGTTTGTTCCTTGCTGTAACGTGGTATAAAATGTAAAATAAAAGTATCGTAGCTGGTTGTTTTGCACAGAGCATAGAGTGACTCGATTATGTCTATAATTAATGAAGTGTAACGGTGTTGTTTAACGGTTATAAATAGTAAGTTTGAATTCCTGCTCAAATTAGCATGGAGCAATGATAATATAACACACAAAAACACAACACATTCCAAAGTCGAGGTCTGCTAGCCACAAAAGGGCTTCCGGAGGGAGCAGCGTTATTTATGAATGTGTTGAGGTTGTGTTGTTGTTTTTGTTGTTAATTGTGCTTGTGCACCACTGCCAATTCAGCATCACCTACAAAAAATAGAATGTGTTTAAATTATGAATTAATGCGATCAGGTGGTCAGTGCTGGGTCAGTGGTGAGTTCCCGTATTCCTACAGCAAGGTTAGTCCATCCATACGACAGCTTACCGTTAGCTTTCCACAATGCGGTAATAATTTTATCAGCCCTGGAGAGATGGAGGGCTATATGCATGTAATGGAGTTATCATACAAAGTGATCCATTTATAGACACCCCACTAAAGTAATTGAGGGAAAGTATGGAACAAACAAACAGCGTTATGTTTAAACGCCTCTATACGTCTCCCGCCAATCTCAATTCACTGATTGAATTTTAACACAACAAAGCCAGTCCGATTTGCTAACAACAATCAATTGAAAAGAACGTAAGAATTCCGCTAGAAATCGGGGTGGGGGGTATCTATAAATGGACCACCTTGTACATACTTAGTGCATCCCATTGCAAACAATGAAATTGTAAATTGAAATTGCAGTCGATTGTTGGAATGTTGGCAATTGTGACGAGGGCACTGTCACATTGTATAGGATGTGCATGGCTTTTCAGCTGGCGTGACACAACGCAGCTTGCTATTTGAATTGGGAACCAAGTGAGAGATAAGTCGCCCAGGAACAGGTGCCAGCCCAATGAAACCGAAGTCGAGGCTGTATACAACCGGCAACTCAAAACAATAAACATGGGCAGCGCTCAGCATTCGGGCTTATCCGGTGTTGTCCTGGTGGTCGGCCTGCCCAATGCCATCAGGACCGAGTCACACGGGAAAGGCAGCTCCATTCTCCCCGCCGCCAGGCCAGCGGTTCACAACCCGTGGGTCGTGCGATCTCAAAGGGGCACACAGCCTGCGGCAGGAATAACGAGGCAGGTGACATGTGGACTGTGCGAGGGGAACTTCACTTCCACGCCATACGGTGACCTGAATTTTATTCCCCCGGCCATAGCTGGCATCGGTCGTGAGTGATATCTGAACCGTTCCTGACCTGGTCCCACCTTCACCAACTTTCAATGGCCAGTGTGGTGAAGTATGGTCAAACAAAACCCCCCACGACCAACACTGCGTGGGAAAGTCTTTCACCCAACAGGCTGTAATTAGTATTATTACGTTAGTATTATTATTCAATGTAGTACTAGCATTTAGTGAGGGTTCTTGAAAAATATGTTGCTCTTCAAAGCTCAATATTAAAATCGAATTTAATATTCCCATATTGTTTATGTGCATTTACGTGACACTTATCTCTATATTAATGGTTACATTGGGCCTGACCCTTGTCCTGAAACGCAGTTTCGCTTACGAGGACGTCGCTGACGGGAGCGTGAGGAGGCACTGAACGTGTGTCCTTGTGTGCCTGTGATTTCAAACCTCGCAGCAGAGTTTCCTCCCAAGGAGTGGCGTGGAGAGGCCTCTTTTCTCTGCGCCGAGTGTTTGCGCGTTCATTAGCAGCCAGAGACGCACGAAGTCAAGGGGTCACAGAGACCAAACGCTGCTCTCGAAGCAACGGCTCGCCTCCTGCCACCTCTGCTCTCGTGCCCTCTCCATTCGCGCGTTTTTTTGCAGCCGAAGTTCTATGACTGAATTCGCTCATCCGAGTTCCCGTTTAAAGGGCTAGAGAGGTCCCTGCATCTGGCATCATCCCCGTAGCTCAGGGCCCGCACCCATGGCAAGTGCTCTGCATCTTTCGCTTCATCCCACGTAGACGAACGTGGCGAAGTATGGTCACGTAGGTAAAAGTTTTTTTTTTAATTAATAAAAGTAATAATAGAAATAAAATAAAATAATAAATCACGACGTTTCGGAGGCAACACAAGTCTCCGTCATCAGGTGGTATCGTCACAGCTAGATTTACTGTATCTTGCTAGATTTACTGTATCTTGAGTACGTGACTTTACCGAAAAAAACCTAAGATTATGAATCCTTGCAGTCACGAAAGCTTCAAATTTAGAAGAAGTATGGTCAAACAACACCCGTGACTGACACGGTACAGGGAGGCCTTCATCCAGCAGCAGATTGACAAAGGCTTATAAGTTATTTATTATGAATGGATAGTAATGTGTCTCATTCAAGGGTGCACAACAGTTGCAAACAATACCCTTATGATGCTAAACTTAACTCACGATTAGCAGTGGCATTTTTGTCACGAGACGCACCCAAAAAATATTGGGCTCACTGGCGCACAGTGTGCAAGGCCGAGAAGAGTTGATTAGCTGCGGGTGATGATTTAACGCGAGACGTGCCGTGTGTGCGTGCCAGCTAAGTGCCCCTCGTGGAGATTGGAAAGCGATTGAGTCAGAGACGCATCCGGGTGAAGGAGCCCGGGGTGGTTTGAGCTTAAGGCCACATTCCGTGGTGAATTCCACGAGACATTGCTGCCAGGAGAGCTCAGGCCACGTAAGTTAAGATATTTCACCTCGAGATGTTGTTGAGTGCCTCGACAGTTCAGGCTGATATATATATAAAACGGCTGAGTTTAGAATAAAAAAATAATGTAACAGCAATACAAAAAGGGATATTTTCATATTATTTACATCTTCTTCTTGGTTCTTTCGGTAAAGTCATGTAGAAGGGAAATAATAAAATAATAAAAATCAAACATAATAAAATATGTATTTTTATTATTTTTATTATTTCCCTTCTGCGTGACTTTACCGAAAGAACCAAGAAGATGAATCCCTGCAGTCACGAAAGCTTTAAATCGAAATATTTACATCTTGTGATTGTTGAAAGTGTCTTCGTGCTATCGACAGTGACGACAGGCGATGGGACGAGACACATGGAGGCATGGGACAGGATGCCACGTAGAGCCCCCTTATTTCATGGTGACAAGAGACACAGATCCGTTACGGGGCCCTTCTCTGTGTGGGGAGCCCTGGTTGGGATTGTAGAATAAACCTCCTAGTTGTCTCCATACACGTAAGGAAGCTCGGGTCTGTTCAAGCAAAGTTTCAAGCCACACCATATTTTTGCTGCCCTTATAATCAAAACATCAAAGCTAGCTAGTGAAACCTCTTATCGTGGGCATCCTGAAAGTAATATTATATATGTGATGAAAAATCTTTGATTTCGTCGAAAAGTGAGATATCTGGTACCGCTATTTTCAAAATATTAATATTTTATCCAGGTTTTTCATTGTCCAAATCCCTGCACAATTTCTAACGTTTTTTGAAAGCTTGTCCAAACAAAATAAATGTTGTGCGGCCGTTCAGCGGTCAAGCGTTGTGCCTTTACAGCTGATTGGTATCTGTATCTGCTGCCTGCTGTCTGGTGCCCTGACCGTTGCAAAGGGAAACTGCTGACAGAGCGTGGAATTCTCAGATGTTTTGCTTTAATGTCAACAGCAGATTAAGCACGAGATAAAAATTTTGGGGGAAAAAAGGTCACCGTTCCTTTTTCATAATAAAGAACACTTCCGGCGCAAAAACTAAACAACAAAAAAGAACAAATGACTCCACACGCTGGCGATCCAAGCAGGATCTTTCTGTATTGTTGAGGCGATTTTAATTTGCTTGCCCGAAAAATAAAAAAAGTTTGCACAGGATTTTTTTCGCGATTGTGCTGCATCACTCTCCGACGCGTTTTCAGAGTTTCACCGCGCGTCGTTTGGCGTGATATCGGAGAAACTTCTCCCGATGAGCTTATCCAGTTCCTGAAGAAGCTCCCAGCAAGCAGCATAATCCCGAAAAGACATTGGAGAGAGGAAACCATTTTGTTAAATTGCCATCTATGTATTTGTTTGTTTAACTCTGTGGTCTTGCTTGACCGGCCCCAGGCGCTCACACTTCAGCTCACAGGTGCTTGAGCATGAGCAGTGAGTGACCGGGAGGCAGTGCCACAGAATAACAGATGCCCCCTGAGGGGCCACGCTACAGGGCCCAGCTGACCCTTCACACAGCCGGCTGAAAGCTTTCGAGGGCCTCGGCGTTATTGCAAAACAATCGGGAGGTTAGGGAACGGAGGTCGCACCTGGAGTGCCTTGCCTTTTGTCTGGAGTCGCCACCTCCAGCCACTTATGGAACACTTGTGTAATGAATATATACAGTAGATTGTAATAGGCTTGCAGCGTTCATTTTCATTGTTGGTTGTTTGCGATTGTACGCTGTCATTGGATGTAACGGACCGGCCCTTCGTTGAAGTTTGGTAACGACTGTCACACTATATTTTGTGATAAAAGGTAAAAGTGTACCACTGCAATTGCTCGCTCGTGCCACTGCTGGCAAAAAGGCCTCTGCTAGGGAGAGCTCTAGAGTCCCTCCTAAACGGTATTTGGCGTACTCTTCCACGCTAGCAAGGCGTCTTGAAATCGGTGGGAGAAAGTTGCCCATTGTTTCAACCGCGCGTGCCAGGAGATCAAGTCGAAACGGCGGTCTCTGGATTCCAAGTCCAGTGTGAAGGCCGTTCTGCCGGCAGTGGGGTGAACAAGTAATTTCAGGGCTGCACCCTTGCCTTTTAAGACTCACTTAGGGGAAACACCCACAGCACATTCCACGAAACATTTTTTTTGTTTTACCAGGTAAGGCCCACTGAGCTATATAGCTCTTTTTCTTTTTCAGTCGCGACCTGGCCACAAATGATAGCTCAATGAAATGGCTTATAATCATGTGGACATTTATAGCGGCCAAATACACTAAACGCACGCCGCTTCTCAATGTGGAGGGGAAAACGTGAAGACTCGGAGAAAAATACACGCACCATTGGGGAGAACGTGCAAACTCCAAATACACAATTAGAACGACCTCCTGCATTCTAGACGAGGGATTTAACATCTCGCCACCGCGGTGCCTGCATGCACGTGCTTGCCGTGGCTTTTCATGTTCCACTACGCAGCGTTAATCACTCAGCAGAATGGCTTTCTGTCATGGGTACTTGGCTGACTCGAGACCGTTGGCCTGCTTATGAGAAGGGCTGCCGTGACTCGGTTGGAAGCACAAAATGTAATTCTTCTCGTTCGAACGTGTCCGAATACTATTTTTTTTGCTGTCGAAAATAAGTAAGCCACTAAGTTATTCTCACTTGTGACTACTGTGTTTGTTAGTGTGTGTGTGTGATTTAAACAGCAGTTAGAACAGCTGCACTGCAAGTCCGGAGACCCGAGTTAGATTCCCCACAACACCAGTGACGATTATTTGAACCGGTCCTGGGCCTCCCCTATGTCGACGCAGTCTCAAATGAGTAACCTGGAGCGATGTGT
>CM025652.2:4201068-4213568 GCA_014621495.2 Entosphenus tridentatus
GAGCAGCGGTCGGGAACCTATGGCTCGCGAGCCATATATGGCTCTTCCAGTGACGGCATATGGCTCCCAGACAATTTTTAGTTGAAAGAATAAAAAAATCAGTTTGGAACTGATTTTAAAATACTTGTGATATTGCTTAATAATACTGTGTCATTTTAAAGTAAACAGAAATTCGTTTTGAAGATAAATTTCACGGGTCACGCCTGCATGAAGCTCAACCTCACCACGTACGAACCAGACTACAAGGCCATCAGCATAACCATGCAGCACCAGAAGTCGCATTAAAAGATAAGACATATTTAATTTATTATACGTTAAAAATACTATATGGCTCTCAATGAAATATATTTAGAAATATTTGACTCTTATGGCTCTCCCAGTCAAAAAGGTTCCCGACCCCTGGTGTAGAGGGATGCCACCTCCGCTGGAGAAAATGCGGGCACGCAGAGGAGGGAATGGTATCTCACGACACCGGTCGAGGCGGTGAACTGCGTGCAAATGCATTGTCTTGGAGTGGTGTAGAAACTCGTCGGCTGAATAAAGCCTCGACTTTTAATGTCCCAGGAAGATTTACAGATTTCCCAGGACAGCCGATCCCGAGAAGGAAAAAAAACACGTGGCAACTCTCCAGCCTTGTTGTGACTCACTAAGAACGCCGTTTTTCCTCCTACGGGTTTCTTGAACTCTTTAAGCATCTTTTAAAAATGAGTTTATTTCCTTTATCATACGATTAAGATCTAGCCTGAGCTCTTCCAGCGGGTACCAAACAAAAGCCCCTTGGGTTTGATAGACTGGCTGTTTAAAGGCACATGCATCTGTTTGAGATGCATATGCATCTGATGTTATTGGCTGTACTAAGGCAAAGTCTTTGTTTACAGTTACGGCGACATGATGTCATTGGCAGAAAAAGCCCTGGGCTATTAGAAGCAGGCCGCGCAAGAGTCTATTTTTTTACATTTCTTTGAGATTTTATTTTACTTGCATAAAACAGCGTCCGTGCTTCATGGAACCCTAAACAATTAAAGATTATTGATACGGATTTTCTTCAAGTCAAAAGGCACACAGTCCAAATTCAGAAGGTGAAAGTGTTCTTTTCAAACAATTGACATGATTGACATATCAGATTTTTCTTCAAATGTCCCATTCAGCGATAGAAGGTGATGATTATGCTTTTGAGTAAAACCGTGGGGTCATTTGGGGATCATTGTTAGATTGTCGATCGGTTGAGGGCCTGATCAAAGGACAATTGTGAGGCGACACCACGCCGATTGTAAACGTTTGCGCGCCTTGTTGTGGAAAAGTTTTCAGCTCTTTTTGTTGCTGCAAATTCCACAAACTCCACTTTCATGTGGCATGGCCCCTTCAAAAAAAAAATTCCCACCAAAATCTGCAAACTTCACGTGTTCTTTGCATGAGGTTCGTCTGCGGCTCACGATACCATCAATTGATACGGTCCCGCGCACGTCACGACCGTGATTCGACAAGTTTGTAAAAACCCGGCTCTCACGACCTCGTGGCAGACAACAACATTGCATGATTCATTCTTTGGTTCTTATATTACGACGTTTCGATTGCATCACAAGCAATCATCATCAGGCATAAAAGAAATATCAACAAAAATCTAACTAGAAAACTATAGACAGACATACAAGCAGACAGACATCACGAGGACACACAGAGAGAGAACACATATCGGCACAAAGAGAGAGGTCGTTTCTGTGGTGGGGCCTTAAATATAGAGAGGGGGGCGGGGGCGGAGAGAGGGAGGGGGCAGAGAAAAAATTTGCATATCAATGAGTGGACGACAACTTGATGCTGCAAGTAAGATGACGTTGCGTCACGGTACGCAAGCTTGAAAATCAGGAGAAAGACACACTAAAATTTAATAACCTAGTAAAATATCGAAATGTAATGTAATGCAACACAGAGAGTCGGTCAACACACAATTAACGCATTACGTATTTCAAACACTGCTAAGTTAGAATTTAAGTGTGAATAATTCCTGCAGTCACGAAAGCTCCAAAATTAAGATGTAACATTGCATGAACCCTCTTGTTGCTGCGCGGTTAAATGCATTCTAACCATAGCTAAGGCCTCGTGGTGCTCCTCCTCCTCCCCCTTGCAAGAAATGTGACAGTTCGCATTTCTTACCCGCAACCCGTTCGGAAGCAGAGCTCTCGAGTGAAAATCCTTCGTAGCAATCACCACCGTGCACTATGAGACATCTCCTGCACCACCGCGCAGTTTGATGGCACGTAATAGGCCGTGCCAATTCGGTGTTTTGCTCGTCCATCGAGTCTGAAGTTTGAAAACCTTCGGAATGCTTCACAAATTGATGTTAACTTGCTAGAACAGCAAATACAGGGCATGCGCTTATCCCCCTCGCCCCTCCACCCACCCGCCATAGCAATTCCGTGAATTCTTGTCTCATTTTTCCCGTTTGTTTTTCAGTCTCGTTCGCACCATCAGCCTAAATGAGGCATTAGCATGCCACGATTATATATAATGTATTGCATCGGTCGTAAATGATCGATTCTCACGCACGCATTATCTGTTTTGACACGTATCGTAAGTCTTGGCATCCATTTTCATTGATGAAACGACGCCTTGCTGACGGGCGCGTAAGCAAATGCTGCGGTGCATTTTCAGAATGACAATTGATTCAAATGTTCAACTCCAGCTAATAGCTCACCACAAGAACAGGAAACGGGGGGTGGGGGGGGAGAGAAGAGCCTTTCTTGCCTCCGTTACCAATTCAAATGATGGCGTCTCTGCTGCTACACCTGGAGAGGCGTGGACGAGTGGGTTAAGCCGTGCGTACGGAGGGACTCCCTTGTTAACGTTCAGAAGTGAGGGAGCTCCAAAGCACTAAAAGTATAACAAGGACGCCATGGAATACAGCTAGGGATGTTGCTCCCCACCCAGCCCCCCCTCCCCCCCCCCACGACTCCAAGGATCTTCCTTAAGTCTCTTTAGTTTTGGCTATTGGAGCCTTTTGGCATTTTACATCTAAATCTTAAACACTCCTCAACGTGGATCAGGTGTGCCTGAGGCCACTTGTAGCGAGCCCCCATTAACGAGTGAAAACGCGGTGAGTTTACATTTCTTTTCGTGGCTCAGCTGATGTTGAACTCAGCTAACAAAAGAGACATATATGTGTGTATACGTGTGTTGTTTGGGGTACAAATATTCGCAGGCACGTGCAAATCCTGCTCGGGTGGCAAAACGCACGAGCCGCTAAACTCGGCCGTCCGGTTGGCGGTTACGAGTCTGAAATCACCTACAGCATCGCGCGCGACTAAACTAAACTTTTTAAAACCATATATATTTTTTATATTACCAGGCAAGGCGCACTGAGCTAAGTGGATCTTCTTAAAAAGCGAACTGTCCACAAATGACAGCCTCGACGAAGTGGCTCATCGCGTGGAAATTCACAGCAGCCAAACACTGTAAACGCACGTCTCTAAATGTGGAGGGGAAAACCGGAGGGCCCGGGTGAAAAAAATCCACGCGACCACGGGGAGAGAGAGAGACACTGCAAACTCCAAATATACAGCAGGCGTCAGCGTCGGGATCGAACCCACGACCTCCTGTATACCCGGCGAGGGAGTTAACATCTCCTAGTCACCGTGATGATAATGCTGAGAGAGAGACACCACAAACTCCAAATATACATCAGGCGTCACAGCGTCGGGATCGAACCCACGACCTCCTGTATACCCGGCGAGGGAGTTAACATGTCGCCAGCGAGAGTGGTGATGGTGAGCGAGCGGACACGTGTCCGCGGAGATGACTTCATTCATGAAACTGTAAACACGGTGCCACACACACACAACACACCCCGCCCCATCACTTGCGGCACTGCTGCTGCTGCTGCTGTTACTGCCGCTGCAGTGGCGTGCCACAACATGGAACTCACACAGGAGCTCTCTGTCCTAATATGACGCTTCCAGTTGGCATGTCTGGCCGAATCCTGTTCGCAGCAACATGTCCCGCATTGCAATTGCACCGCCCGTCTGCCCAGCTCACTTGCTCCTCGTATCTTTTCGATTTAACCGCTTTTGTTTTCCCACTTGCAATGTTTTACTGCTCCGACAAGTCGAGCGCGTAACCATTTGGAAGTCTGTCTGCCTTTCTGTGTTTAAAAAACAGCCCACGAACCATACTTTGTTTATTTTGTTGTCCACCCGCAGAACGATTTGTTTGTGCGCTGAGAAACTCTGCAAAAATGATCGTGTGCACTTTCTGAGTGAAAAGATAACAACGCGTAGTAGAGTAAACGTTGCCAGTGCGTTTCTCTCGCTCTCCCTCTCTCTCCCGGTTGCTGTCATCCGAAAAGCCGCCCCTGTCAGCGTTGAAGATGTGCAGTCGTGGGCGTTGCCAGGGTAGCGCATTCTAAAGTGACAGCGGAGGGGGACATGGGCTTAAACATCTCGAGGGTGTTGTACGAACGAATCCCTGGCTGTGGCCTTTTTGGAGGAGATGGGTTCGGGGCACGAGCAAAGGTTGCAAGGCACAACCTTGACGGGGATCTCACGGCAGGAGGATAATCCCTGTAAAACTCGCAAAGAAGGAATATTGAGAATACCGCAGTTTCATTATTTTGGCCACATATATACACAGTAGGCGTCAGGGTCGGGATCGAAACCACGACCTCTTGTATACCAGGCGAGGGAGTTAGCATATCCTAGCCACCGTGATAATGCTGAGAGAGAGACACCACAAACTACAAATATACAACAGGCGTCAGCGTCGGGATCGAAACCACGACCTCCTGTATACCAGACGAGGGAGTTAACATCTCGCCAGCGATATATGCCAAATACACATTATTTCTGTTTTTATTATTCCAAGGGGAAAAATAAATACCACTCGTATTAGTGTGGATAAGTGATCGCTTATATGGATCTCAGTAGTTCTGTGATGAGTCTCTTCGTGAGCTGTGGTCTAAGCACGCGGTGAAGAACACTGCTAGTTGCGAGTATTTGAAAAGGACACCTTGGTCTTTAGACATGACACTGATAGCACGAATGGAATAATATTTGGAATAAAGGATAATCTCGTTAGTTTCTCAATCCGCTTGTCCTGGTGAGGTTCGCAGCGGCAACAAGCTGAGTCGGGCGGTCCAGACCTCCCTAAAGGATAATATATTACTTAAAATACAGTTTGATACCTTTTGAAAGAAAAAATGGCTTCGCCAGTGTGCTTGCAGCGGCAATAACATAAACCACAATTAGAGATTACAAAATCTCCAGGTGTGTTGTCAAAAGCAAACAAAAATTTTTTTAAGAGGGGAGTCATTACATAGAGCAAATTGTTACTGAATCTAGAACACAATTACCATGTTTAACATAGAGCTCTGCGATGTGTTTTCGGGTTGTACCACGTGTTTAATTGTACACGTGGGATTTCACGACGAATACAATTTAGATTTTTAAAAAAAAAATTGGTTTGTTATGGATTAGCTGTAGATCTGAGCTCTTGTTCAAAAATAGCTGATGATGCTGGATGTAATCTCCAGCGACACGTCCGTACCCGTTTAAATGTTTGTGGCATTCCTCTCCAACGACGAGCACACCAAGACCGGTAGTGCGAACTTTTAAGCAGTCATACACGTGACACTCGTCTGCGGCAGTTGGAGGAGGTGTTTACGGCACACACATGTTTGAAACGATGACCTCACCAAAAACAAACCGATTGTGTACCGTGTGATGTTCCGATGTTTCACTCCACGTGCTGGGAGATTATTTAGGAACTGAACATCACGTGGTACAAACGGAAAACATATCACAGCACAAACGGCAATTTTGTTTACATACACCAACTATACATATACAGTATACAATAATCAAGTCGTGGGTATGATCTGCATATTCAAACCATCCCATCTGTGCTGGTGCGCAAATTGGGGGGGGGCTTAAACTCAGCCTGAAAGTCACTTGTCGGACAATGCACTCAACTGTGGACACTTAGTGTCAATAAATACAGCGGTGTACAAAAGAGTGGCACACAAAAGCAACTCCAGGCGCTCCACCACACAAGAAGGGCTTCGCAACAAAAGGCTGTGTTCAAGGCTCTCTTTCTGGTGGGGGGGGGGGCACAGCAAGCTGATGCATCCCAGCAGGAATGCATCCTATGTGCCAGCTCTAATCTCAGCCCTCATTCCGATACGGTGATTTTTGCCACGCTCAAACAGACCATGCTATTATTATTATTATTTAAATATAATAATGAAATACTATTTTACAAAAATCCCTGGTCGTAAATCTCAAGTCAGTCTTGTATAAGTAGTTCAGCGCGTCTCGTGCCTTCGTCGTCATGATCGTCATCATGAAGCGCAGCCGCTGTGGGCCGTAATTCAAAGTGATTTACTGCTGTCATAAGTCAATCTGTAACGTGTTGTTCTCGGGCGGATTTGGTCGCCTCGTGGTTCAGTTCTTTAGTCTTCGTCTCCGTCTATTTTGCCGACGGACCGCGCCCTTGCCAGTGTAGGTCCATGCGCCAGAACATAATTCGGTAGCACTCCAAGGTGTGCAAATGCCTCTTGTGCGTGGCTAATCGAATACAAATAACACGCGTCTTTAAACAAGTCGTCCCGGCCACCTTCAAATGAAGTCCATACCAGTCGTGACCAAATAAACGTCAATGAGAGACCAAACATGAGTCATCTTGTCGTGTGGTCAAACAGTGTGCGCTGTGGACACAAAAACAGCAGTTCACGGTGCATTTTCATTTCCGTGAGCAGTCGCTGACGCGACATTGGCCTCCAGTGGTGCGTGACTCAGGACCATTCCTCGGCTATTTGCACGAGACGAGGCTGACGAGACCAACTTACGGGGCCTGATGGATGGTGAACTATTGGGAGTGCCTCGGCGTGCAATGAATGCATTTGTATATGAACCAAGGGCGCAGCCACTTTGGGTGTCGTGTGGGTGTTCGGACACTCCCAACATATTTGTGTGTGGCCAAGAGGCACGCACGGACTTTGGGACAAAAGTGTTTGGATTTCTGAGTCCACAAATTTTTTTCTCCCTCCAGCAAGGTGACACCAATGCTCATTGTACTGAGGACAAAACCCTGAAATTCACAGTGGTGCGTGAATGGTCGGCTCAGCACTGAGTCAGTAACCAGTAGTTGCATAGATGTAATATAACTATAGTGCAGTAGAACTGCTTTTATACGCTGTGAAGGGACGAACTTCATGGATCCTATCTGTAATCTAACCAACAGCCTCCAGGAACCATTTGCTAGGAGAACTTCCCCAACTATGAACCGCGTGTATGATTATTATTATTATTTATTTCCAATCATTCAAATACTCTAACACTGGCTTTGTTTTCTCCCTGGTTCTCTCATTGACAGAATGCCGATCATTCCCATGGCTGAGATGTCTCTCTCCACGCTTTTCGGGCTTCTGCTGCTGCTGCTGATATCGCTGACGACCGCAATCCCAGCGCAGGAGGCATGTCCTGCCAATTGCAGTTGCAACCTTCAAACGAACATGATCTTCTGCGTCACTAAGGAATTGTCGAAGCTCCCGTCCAACATTCCCGTGGCCACTCTCCACCTCTACTTGTTCGAGAACAAAATTTCCCAACTCGCCGACTCGTCTTTCGCTGGACTCCCCCACCTGCGCACGCTAGACCTCTCGTACAACCAGATCAAAGTCATGCCGCTGGCCCTCTTCCATCCTCTGAGGGATTTGAAAAATATCGACCTGTCGGGGAATCTCATCGCCAGCGTCACCAACGAGACGTTCCGAGGACTTGCCACCCTGGAGAGGTTGTATCTGCAGAACAACAAAATCTCAAACTTGCAGCCAGGCTGCTTTGACTCTTTGGAGAATTTGCTTGAAATAAAGCTGCAGGGTAATCTTCTGAAGACATTTTACCCAATACGGGCGCCGAATCTGCTGCTTCTGGAGCTGAGCAGGAACCCTCTGACGAGGCTGGAGCCCCACACATTCAAGTCGGTGAATGTGGAAATCCTCAGCCTGTCGGGAGTGGCGCTCGCTGAACTGCGAGACGACGTTTTTGACAACGTGAGCAACATGCGGGATTTGGATCTGTCCGACAACCAGCTGACGTCGGTACCATCTGTCCTCCAAAGGATGTCCAGCCTCAATCAGCTGAATATTTCGAAGAATTTTGAACTGTCTCCGGTGGTGAGGGAAGACTTCAAGCCATTCCTCCGCCTCCAGGTTTTGGACGTCAGCTACTGTGGAGTGCATTTCTTTCCGCAGCGATTCTTCCAGCTCTTTCCCGTGCTCAAGGAGGTCTTTGCAGCCGGGAACCCATTCCACTGCAACTGTCAGATGAACTGGCTGGTTCACTGGCTGAGAAGCACCAATGTAGCCTTTTCCAACTTGAAGGAGACGAGATGCCACTTCCCGCCGACGAACGCCGGTAAGCAGCTGGACAGCGTGCAGTATGGAGACCTGGGCTGCCCCAAGACCACCGTAGTCACCACGACGTCCACAGCTTCTACAACCACCGCCAGCACTACCACGACAACCACTGCAACCACCACCACCAGCACCACCACCAGCACCACCTCTGCGACAACAACAACCTCACAGCCTACTCATCCACCACCTCTTCTCACCACCACCCCGCCTGAGCTGATCATTTTATCGGACCTTGAGCCTCAAATTAGTGTTGAAGAGCCTCGCCCTTCCAAAGCGCCCGAGTCGACCTGTGAGAACTTCCACTGTCACCATGGTGGAGTGTGCAAGATGGAAAAGGGAAACGGGCCATTTTGCCTTTGCAGCAGGGCTTGGCTTGGACGCCACTGCGAGAACCCAAAAGAAATTGCAGCCCCATCTACGGAGAACAATTCCGAAAAGAAGCCTTCAGAATTCAACTTGATTTCCGCCGTCTTCAGCACAGCAGTCGATATCCAGCTCAAAGACGGGCAGATGCAAGACCCCGACCTGCGGGGATTCCAGCTGACCTTCTATGAAATCTCCAGCACCGACCATCGTCCCACCACCCTCAACCTGCCACCCAATTACTACATTTACACGCTGCGTGGCCTGCGTCCAAACTCCACGTACATGCTGTGCCTCCGGCCCATGGGCAGGAGCGGCTCCAAGGAGCAAACGGCGCAGAGGTGTGCGCAGACCCAGACCCACCCGAATGTCCAGACACAGAACCTGACCCAGCACTCGCACTCCTTGGAAAACCAGCACATGTCTGTCCTGCTCGCGTCAGTGGTGTCCAGCTTAGTGCTGCTGCTCGTCGTGCTCATAGCCCTCGTGTGCTACAGAAAGCACAAGTCGAAACAGCACGTGGGCGACCCGAACTACGACGCCGTCAAGTACAACCACCACGGCGCAGGTGGGAACATGGTGCCTGGAGCGGCAGGCACGGCGGCAGAAGGGTTCCGGCCTTACATGGAAGAGGACAAATTCGTCGTACAGAAACCACCGCCGACGGTGTACAGCTCGCAAACGATGCTCGCGCAGCACTCGTTACAAATCAAAGATCAGACCTTCAGGCCACTGCTGGGCCACTCGAGTCTTCTATAGCATTGAAATGCGAGGACTATGAGAGGACGTTTGTTTATTGGACCCTTATTGCGTGAGCACCACGAGACTGGTTTGGGGGCTGCTACAACAGACTGTTGCGCAAACGCCGGCCTACGTACAATGGCGTATAAAGCCTGTACAAAAGAAGTATGACAATCATTGGACAATGTAAACGTTGACTACGATAACCCAACATCTTTTTTTTTACAATGTAAAATGTTTATTATCATTATAAACACGACATAATGGCTTATATGAAGTTAATATTTTCTTAACATTTTCGTCAGTAGAAAGTAGAATGCATCGTTACAGTATTCGTGCAGCACTAATGAAGATTATCATTTTGCTTTGAGGCGAACTGCATTTCTTTGTGTTCATACATTTCGTCTCTTGTTCACTAAATGTCAGTCGGACTCAATTTAACAGCGTATTGCCTACAGTAGAAACTTGATTAACAAAAGACAATATGGCGTTTTCATGCATCAAATAATGGGTGGATTTGATTTAAATTATAAGAACAATACTGATACAGTGCTATCTTGTCTACCAGATAACACCAGAATCATTGCTGATTGGATCCAAGGGCACATGTGACTAAATTGGCGCTTATGATTGGTCACAATGAAGGGGTTGTGACGGTGACAGCTGTGATTTCTTGTGGAAGTGTTGTTTAGTTTTATGTTTGATAAAAAATACACATTTTCACAAGGTGAACGTTCTTAAACTTGTTAAGCTGAAGCAGCATGATGATGATACATTTTATAGAAAGGTGTTTTTGGTTTACTGGAAGGTGATAAGTGACATTTAAAAAAAAAATGGACGCATGCTTTCCCCTGTCGCTGTATTATGGCACTTTTTCTTGTCCTCCTGTTGGTTATGAATGTTTATTAATCCTACCGACTACGTCGTCTCATAAACTTTGAACTTTTCAATGACATGTGAGCCTCCGTCTAACAGGGTGAAACTCTGCAGTACATTGCCGCATCGTTGGCACTCGTCCGGCGACTCTTTATACGTTGAAAATACCTGCGAACGACGCATCGTTCGTGTTTTTGGACTCATTTTCAAAGCAACTTTTACTTAAAAGTGACCATAACGCTGCAGATAATTGTATCGGTCGTTGAGCCTCAAATTAGTGCTGAAGAGCCTTAGTCCATTCTAAAGCACCCGAGTCGAGCCGTGAGAAGTTCCACTGTCACCACGCTGGAGTGTCCGAGATGGAAAAGGGAAATGGACCATTTTGCCCTTTCAGCAGGGTTTAGCTTGGGCCGCACTGTGAGATCCCAAAAACAAATCGCAGCTCCATCTAACGGAGAACAATTACGAAAAAAAACCCGCCTGCAGCCTTGATTTCCGCAGTTTTTTTCAAGCATGGAAATCGATATGCAGCTCAAAGACGCCGCAGATGCACCACCCCGACCTGTTCTGTACTGAATACGGTGCAGAACGGCTATTTCTAAAATCGTACATAATATCAGGGGTGTAACAATCCTCCACCCCCCTCCCGCCATGTTGTTTAGTGAGCTGTTATAATTTCGACACCATTTAAACACCACGCGATTTCATTAACGTGGCTGGTGGAGTCACGTGAATCCCGCTACGATAGAAAGAATCAAACACCGTCGACGATTACACGCGTCCGACGTGCGTGCATCGTGTCCCTGAGAATTTGATGTTCACCAATCGGCGTGTCCGTTACACGCCTATTTCATAAGCAGCGATCCATTTATAGATAGCCCACGAAAATAACGGGGAGAAATTATCAGTGGAAACAACATTTGATCTCAAGGGCCTCCTTCTTACACGTCTCGCATCGACGTTAATACACCTGTTAGACTCAGAGTCATCTTTTTATTTCAGCTGGTGAGGTGCATTGAGCTCAGCAGCTCTTTTACAAATATGTCTCCAACCCAAGACTGTCTGGCAGTGGTGGCAGTTACAGGACATCATTGCGGGGATGTGATTGTGAAAACTAACAAGAACAATAGCAGAACAACAACAAAACTCATGCCAGAACTTGCTGCAAACAGCATAAGCAATAATAGTGCTTAAGATACAAATAAAATAAAACGGTGCCAAAAATCCTGTCATAGACGCATTGTAAATACACCGCCTGTACAGCCTCAGACATATCAGAGCTTAGTTATACAAAGCATTCACTATTGTGGCAGAGATATCCGTGCAGTATATTTCGTCTTAAAACGCGTGGACAAAAGGAGGCAGATTTTGGTTATCGGGACATTCCAAAATGTTGGTATTGCGCAAGAGAGGGCCATTGAATCAAATATTTTAACTCTTATTCAATATGTGGAGCCATCACTTTGACAATACTCAAACACTGGGCAGTATTCGAGTAGTAAATATTCTTTATTTAACCCAGGAAGTTAAATATAGACCCGTCGAGACACATTAAAATTGCCTCTTTTGAATAATTCAAACATTTTCAATTGAAAAAAATCGAGACAAAATTTAAATAAAATTCACAATTCAAAAAAAATGTGAATTGCACTTAAAATGTTTTTTTCAATATACAATATTAAAGAGGGTCATAATAATTCAGCAGAGTATCTATGAATGGATCATGGTGCACGACTTTAACATGTGCTGTACACACACGCTAGGTGTAGGACAATGCGCTAGACATGGCCCATTGGGACAGTCACGATCTCGTTAGATCGAGGAGAGCAGCGTTGTTTGGATCGCGCTCAATGACGGTGGTCACTTGTTATTGTTCTGGGCCGCGAATATACAAACATTGCATTCATTCCGTTACTTCGCCGGCCTTTTACTTCCTCCTTGTTTTATAACACTGTACCAAAGATATGGTTTTGACTTTCACTGCCTTGGTATGCAGCGCATACATCGAGTGTGTACATAGAAATATCTTAAGTAACGTTGTTGTGTTACTGTCGGTGAATTGTCGTGTAACATTTGTACATAATAAAGAAAACATTTCGGAGTACTAAGGAAA
>CM025652.2:4216068-4240332 GCA_014621495.2 Entosphenus tridentatus
GAGGGCAATTCACAGAGTGTATCAAAGCCCTTGTACAGAAATAAAATCAGAATATAAAAAATACGTCTAAAGATGTATTCTGTATGTGTCCCTCGACATCCTTGAATGCCCTTGCCAATGAGATGTTCCAACTCAAGGGATTATATTTTAATGAACGGTAAAAGATAAAAACAAATCTTCTTGGTTTTTTCGGTAAAGTCACGTAGAAGGGAAGTAATAATAAAACATAAAATATTATATTATAATATTATTTTATTATTTTATTATTTTATATTATATAATTTTATATTATATTATTTTATTATGTTTTATTATTTTTATTATTTTATTACTTCCCTTCTACGTGACTTTACCGAAAAAACCAAGAAGATGAATTCCTGCAGTCACGAAAGCTTTAAATCGAAAGATAAAAACAAAGTTAAACTATCGAACTAAAATGTAACAATATGTTCAGTACAGTTTAACACGTAGGCTTTCGCGACCAATATTATTCATAATCAACGTTTTTGGGTTTAGATCGCGTTATTTATAAATGTGTCGTAACCCTCCACCACCAGACACGGCCAATAGAATTGCCCGATGATGCTGGATGCAATTACCAGCGAAACGTCGTACTCAAATTGTAAATGTTGTGGTTTCATGCTTCAACACACCGGTGGGCTAAAGCAGTTAACTATTTGTCTTTTGTCAACGTGACACTTTTTTACTGATTGGCCGTGTCGGGTGGTGAAGGGTTACGACACATTTATAAATAACGCGATCTAAACCCAAAAACGTTGATTATGAATGTTGAGTACAATGGACACTGCCGGCGCTGCCATGAAAGAGGTTTAATTTTCTTGAACAGAATGCTGGGTGGCGCTTTCCTTTAGCTGCTGGCATAGCTCAACAGCGTGACTTGTGCAGAGACCAGCTGCCTCTTGTGTGAACAGAGATGTTTATTCTCTCGCATACAACTGCAAAGGATTTATTGAATTATACAAGAGGCTTATGAATCGAACTGGCTTTCCTATGTCGCTTATTTTTAATACACATTTTGTAATGATCAGACGCAAACAAACGCAAATGCATAGCCTTAGCGAGCTGCCAATTTCTTTCTTGGGAAAACGCATTGAGCATACGATGCAACGTTAGAGAACATACAAGCTGAACTGCATTAAACTGTTTACCCTGCGCCAGGCTAAAGAACCCTCATCCCCCGTGCTTATGGTCGGTCACATTCTCAGTAAGATCAAGCGATTAATATAAGATTCGTGAGGAGTATACATCTCTGTTGCTCATGACGTGAGACTTCGTGAGTCTTTTCCATATAATACATACAAGCAGATGTCCATTCCGTGTCGCCACATACAAATAGTGAAATATGTTCTAGTCTAGTGGCCTAGGGTGATTGCTTCCCAGATCAATAATGTCCAGCAGCACGTGTCTAAGCAAGCAAAACTCTGAACCGGTTTTGACCTTCAAGGTCTCTTCAGCAGTCAGACTTGTCAAATGCTGCTGGGTTTCCAGATGTTATTGGCAAGAACATTCCGTTTAAGCAAGGGTCAGGGCCCATGGTTTGTTTCCAAACCGCTAGATAAAGGCGTCCCGAAG
Source organism: Entosphenus tridentatus (assembly GCA_014621495.2). Classification (NCBI taxonomy): domain Eukaryota; kingdom Metazoa; phylum Chordata; class Hyperoartia; order Petromyzontiformes; family Petromyzontidae; genus Entosphenus; species Entosphenus tridentatus. The sequence continues at coordinate 4,217,662 of CM025652.2, forward strand.
TTACCACCATCCATCACGATGCTACCATGTAATAACCCCTGTACAGGTATTCAATTTAACATAAATATCGATGGTCATAAGTGCACATCTTCAATGGAGCACTGACTTTGCGATGGCAAACAAACTTGAGAGCCTTGAAAAGACAGGGCAGCTATACTAGATAGGGGCAACCACATCTTGTCAAGTACTCAGAAATTCAACCCGCACTGATCAGCGGGCTGAAATTTGCTCAGGTAACCCGCATAACGCTTGCGAGATAGAAAGAGGGGCATATGGATAACGGAACAAACCTCAATAGGTAAAAATAAATTAAATAAATGAAAACAACTAAATTAAATCACGACGTTTCGGGCGCAACACAAGCGTCCGTCATCAGGTGTAAAAAGGCACAGCAAAATAACTGTTGTGATTTAATTGATTTATTTTCATTTATTCCATTTATTTTTTACCTACGTGACTTTACCGAAAAAACCAAAGAGTATAAATCCTTGCAGTCACGAAAACTTCAAATCTAGAAACCTCAACAGCATGATATCGTGTTGACTGTTAAGAAAAGTCAGTGGGCTTGGGCAAGACGATGTGCAATGGGCAACACTTCTGGCAAAGATGGTTAAAGAAGAAGAAAAATTAATCCAAGGAAAACCACTTGCATGGAGAAGGAGCGACGGGAGAGATCAGGTTCACGTGGAAAGGCGAGACGGATGGTGGTTTCGCTGGCGGGATGTTGACGGATCAGGGAGGCCTTCATCCAGCAGTGTATAGAGCGTGACTCACGACGTTGATATCCACGTAGATCAACTCGCCACACTCGAACACCCGATGAATGGACGGGTCCTTAAGTGGAATTATTTGCAAGCGAACACATGCGGCGGCGTGGCGTGCGCTGCTTTTTTTTATTTGATTTTACAGCTGACATGATGTTTGGGTTACATTCGAAGGCCTGAAAAGGCTAAAGAAAAGCGAAAGTTAACGGATTGAGCTGATAAGACTCCGACGATGTGTGTGTGTGCGTGCATATCTGATGTGGGTCTGTGCACGGTATGACAACGATGTATATTATCTTTGGCAAACAGTTATACAGTTGTACTGTAGTTGGAAAGATACCAAGTGTATGTATGGCTTGTTCTGGGAGAATTCATAAAGGCTCCTATTTCCAAGTATGTGGGTCCACTCTGTACCAGTCACTTCAACACAGAGTGTCACGTGGCCCAATAAAAGTATAATAGAAGACATTTATAATTTGAACAAGGCACAGTCGATTCAATTGTTGCGCCTATAATCACCGGTGATGACCACCACCTATGACCAAAATCACCTGGAATTTCATGAGATCTGGGAAGCTAAAAGCAGAGTTGAGCCTGGATAGGGCTTGCTTGGGTGACCGCCACGGGAAGGTGTTCCGTACGGTTGACTACGTAGGTGCGAAAGAAGACGTTCAACAAACTGTTCAACGTACAATTAAACTTGCAGTATCAACGCACGCACGGTGGTTGTGGATAGGGTGTCCCCTGTATCCACATGGTTCACCGGTGGCTGGAACTGCTTCTATGTGGCACGGCGGTCCCCAACCTTCTCGAATGTGCGGGCCCCTTTTGAACCTCCAAACTTTTCGCACGACCACCACACGCCGCTGCTAGCTATCTAACATTACTCTTTGGTTCTTTCGATAAAGTCACGTATAAAGAGAAAATAAGAAATCTAATAATAATGTATGCTCTTATTTAATTTATTATTTTCTCTTTATACGTGACTTTACCGAAAGAACCAAAGAGTAATGCCTGCAGTCACGAAAGCTCCAAATTAAGTGTTCTATCTAAAATTGTACATTTACGTGGTGGGGATTATTTTTCTTCTTATCCGCGGAACCCCTGGAGTAGCCTCGCGGACGATCAGGGGGGGGGGGGGGGGGACTTAATTTTAAAAAAATCTGAACTCATCCCTACCCCCCACCCAAAGTATACGTGGAACGGCTGAAATGCGCAACGGTTGATGTGTAACTGTTGTCAAATATTGTACCAACATTCCATGGGGCAGGACGTGAGAAGAGCCAAACGGGAAAGTTGAGTGGGATCTAACAGGGAAAGGTGAGCGCGGCGAGGAGCCAGGCCGCGAGTCCGTGACGAAGAGGCGAAAGGAGGCAGCAGAGACAGCCGCCGTCTTTGAGCTACGAAAATCGAGAGCCCTGGGGTTATACTGTTTGATTTTTTCGGTAAAGTCACGTAGGTAAAAAAATGAAAACAACTCAATTAAATCACGACGTTTGAAGACGGAAGCTTGTGTTACCTCCTAAACGTCGTGATTAAATGTATTTGTTTTCATTCTATTTTTTAACCTACGTGACTTTACCGAAAAAAACAAAGAGTATGGATCCATGCAGTCACGAAAGCTTCAAATCTAGAAGCCCTGGGTTTGTTCACTCGTGTGAAGGGCCCTCCCCTTGCTGCATGGGGCCAGTGAGCCATGCGTTAAGGGCCACTGCTTGGGTGCAAATGGAAAATAGGCCATTGTGAAAATGGAAACAATGGAAAAGAGCACAACTTCTGCTAATACCCAATTGTATTTTATCCCCTCCACCTCCCAACCTTGTGACAGAGTGAAAGGTGATTAATTTGTAAAAGAAAAAAAAACAGTTGGCACGATGAGTCGGTGAAGTAGATTAATCAACGAATAATTGCAATCACTTGTTGTATGTTATTTTTATTTATTTCTGCGCGGTCGATCACTTCGGTCCGCTCTCACCCAGCGTGACGCGGCTGATGACGTCACAAAGCCCCACCCAGCACCTGTGCAACGGCACGTGGGAACAAGGGGTGAGGTGATTTCACCCGCCCTCCCGCCATCTGTTCTCGTGCTATCTGAGCAATCAAATCGATCATCTCTAAGTAATGAATTATATTAATAACTGGATATGCCAGATCTAATACTGGTAGGAACTACCTAGTTCTACCAGCCAACAGGGGATTATTGTGTCCGTCCGTCGTGCAGGAAGGGGCTGGGTGGGGAGGGGAGGGTGGGGAGGGGCTGGGTGGGGAGGGTGGGGCTGGGTGGGGAGGGTGGGGCTGGGTGGGGGGTGGGAGGGGTGGGGCTGGGTAGGGAGGGCCTGGTCACCCTGTGGTGCCCTTCTAAAACTCAACGTTTAACCTACTCACGCCGGCTTGTGCCCGCCCTCACAGTCGGCCATATTTGCGGAATACACCACGCCGCCGTTGACCCTGGCCATTGACCGAGTAACCCAACGTTCCTACCAGCTCCCTCCGCAGGAATGTGTTTAGTTTTCGACAAATGCTTTCGGGCTTTTTTCTGGCCAAACAAATATGGAAGCCTTTGCTTATTGTCTGTTAATTTTTATTTTATATTCTCCACAACGATGCCCACTGATTATTCTGTCACCTGACGTGCGGCGTCATTAGCGTCAAGACATTGTGACGTTGTTAAGGCACTCTGGCAATCACGACACTTAATTATTATCCATGAGAAAACCTGGTCTCCCCGTCTCGCAGACCCAAGTGTTAAGCCACTAATCCAGAAACAAATTCCTTGCATTCCCAGGGCTTTACACTTATTTGCGAGCCTGATAAATAAGCTCTGGGGGAGAGGCGGTGCAACAAATAGCAGCGGAATGGATTTCGCTGGGAGTTGAGCGTTTCTTGGATGGACTCGATGTGACTCTGCACCGGGCTAGAACGTGTGGGAGCCGTGTCCGTGTGCTAAACAGATTTGCAAAAACCTCACACAGTTGGCGATGCATCTGCTTGTCGGCGCAAGGATGCCACTAAGAGAGTGAGCTCGACAGCTGGACTGGTCACTTCTGTCGAGCCGCGGATGATTTTCTAATCCCAGTCCCTCATCGTCAATGCTAAAGCCCCCCCACTGACATTGTTTTTCTCTCCCATTCTTCAGCCTCGTGATTTAGCACCTGGTGAGCGCTCAAAGAAGGCAATGTGTCTTGCGGGAGAAATCAAGAGCTATACGATCGACGCAGAAGAGCCTGCCTCTCCACTTGAAACGCCAGATGTCCATCCTGAAGTTCTCATTACTCGCAGTCTCAGCCAGATCTGGGTTGGGCTTCCAAATAAACAAGAGGAGACATTTTTCTGTACGTGGAATTTGGTAACAACAACAAAACCCTCAATATTTCAAGAGACGCAATGCACGTGGCGAATACGAGAGACGGTGGCCCCTTGATGAATGACGTCACGAAGCAACAGTTCCTTGAAGAACCGCAGACTGCCGACCCTTGAGCTAGATGCGTAAAACGACGAAACGAAAACCAACACACACACATGTTCACTTGCTTGTGGTGTGACGGTGTTGTTGCCAGAGGTCGCAAACGGGTTTTGATTCCTTACCCGTACCCGTACCCGGCCGCACCAAGGTCACAAACGGGTACCCGTACCCGTACCCGGCCGTATCCGTACCCTACCCGTACCCGGCCGGGTACGGGTAGGGTACGGGTATCGGGTACCTGATTGCGACCTCTGGGATGAAGCCATGTTGCAGACGCGGGTGGGTTGATTCTAGGAACTTGAATTGTGAGAAGAGACAAGACGTTGGGAAATGAGTGACAAACAGTTACTCACCAGTGACTCACGGCCTACCCGTACCCGGCCGCACCAGGGTCGCAAACGGGTACCCGTACCCGGCCGGGTACGGGTAGCCGGGTATCGGGTAGGGTACGGGTATCGGGTACCCGGTTGCGACCTCTGGTTGTTGCACAAACGACTGTCCCCTCGTATCCGTCGTGGTGCTCGCAACTCCCGTCGCCTTGAGACGTGGCAGAGTGGCCCACGTGTTTGGCATCGTCACGGCTGTGGTTGTGTTCAATGCTTCTGCTATGCCGCTTGTTAACGACCGCCTCAAGCCGTTTTATCGTTCGCATAACCCAAATTAATTCCACCACGCAGTTCGAAATGCTTCGTCTGCTGTAATTACAATTCGTATAATGATACCTTTACGCACACCGTGTGCTGCATACATATTAGTTTTGTCGGCGTATGAGCTTTCCAGGTCAATGTTTGAGCGTACATATACTAAACTGCTTTCACTCTCTCAGTCTCACATTTATGACTTATATTTAGGACCGAAGCAGTACCCGAATTGTAAATGATGTTGGTTTACTCTCCAACATACCCTTGTGCTGAACTAGTAACGAATTGGTACGTTTTATGTACGTGAGCAACTTTACGAATTGGCTGTGTCGGGTGGTGGCAGGGTTAACGACTCAAATTTACGCGACCTAACTTAAAAAAAACCTCCATTATGGATTTCTCAGTCTCATCCGAAGGCTCGGGTCTGTTGGGCTAAGATTGATTTTAGTGGGTGCTGAACAATCGGCGATATAAGACATTGGCCTGGAAACCCTATCGGCTCTTGGATGAATACATAAGGCGGTACATGACATGGAGAGATAGACCTCTGTCTTTATTATGAACCAATGTCCTTTACCTATACGTGTTTGTTTTCTTGTTTTGATGACATAACTCAGAGGAAGGTGTTTGCATTTTAACTGCCAAAATGTGAGTGGCTTGGGCCGCTGATAAAGTGCGTGCCGTTTTCGTGTGCGCTGCATATATACAGCCGCAGCAAAACAACGCGCACGCTATTTATAAATATTGGCACGCGCAAACACAATGACGGGGCGCCGCGCATCGCAATAATTGTGGCATTGTCCTAGATGCCACAACACTTGCCGCACGGGGAACACGTGACAGACACACACGCCGGCGTGACATATTACTACTGCTGGCGTCATGCAGTTCCGTGTGTCGCTGTGTAATCCGAAACCCAGGGCTGCAGGCTCAGATTATCGATTAAGCCAGGTATGCCATGGCTTAGCCTCAACTCATCAGGGGGGCCACATACAGCAGGCTTCCCAGTAACTCTCCCTCCATCGTGAACAGCCCAGGGCCGAACTGAAGCTTCGACGAGACCCGCCCATGAGGGCCCAATTTGCCAGCGAACACCACTGGGCAGATTCATGAAACATTTCGGAATTTGTAAGCGCAGTTTTGAATATTTTTCGGATTTTCGGCTCGTTTCCAATGCGAACGACGACTGTGGATTTGTCGTTGCGCTAACCATGACGATACCAGATGTCAAAGTTTGATGTTATGTTTTCGTTTATTGTTAAATTTGAATCACAGTTTCTATGGTTACTGTTACATTGTTTTTATAGTTTTATTTTGGTGATTTCGAAAACGCTTTGGTTTATCCATATTTGTTTGTTGTAGTACAGAGTTAGACTGATAACTTTAATCTAAATTGTCTTACGGTTGTTATTGTTTGATTTGCATCCCACTGGGATTTTTACACACAGCATTGATATACGGTGCTTTTTCTGGAAGACTTTGCAGTTTTTTCCTGGATTCTTCTGTTGCGCGTAGTCACTTTAAGATGTTTCTTGTTCGTGTTTTTGTTTTTTGTTTGTTGCGGTTGCACCCGAGTCAAGAGCCTAATGACTCACAGGGCTATACCTAATAAATGCAACTGAACGTGAGAACACGTTTGGCTGGAAACGCGTGTAAAGTAATTTTTAGATCCAGTTTTCTGATCGTTACAAAATAAAGCAAACATTTGGATCGTCCTGAATTTCATATTCAGGCCTGTTAACAACATTTTCTCAAATTCATCCAACACTCAATCGCGCATCCCACGCGTGCACTAAATTCAGCTCAGATCCTCTTAAACATTTTAACTTATTTCCTTCACACAACGGCGACGTAAGCAAGTTGTGTTCGTGTGTCCATCGTACAGCGGCGGCTGGTGGGTCCAATTGCTGGCGGCTCTGTGTGAGTGGTTTGAATCTGCCAATGAGATGCCGAAGAATAAAAACATTTCTGCGGCGGCCAAACCGGGCGCCCCCATAATTCGAAGACGTCCCAACAGTTCTATCGGAATGGATTTAAAATGCCATAAAAAGCGGAAGAAAGTGACTGAAAATCAGTTACTTCTCTGAATCATTTGTTCAACTTGTCAACATTCTTTTAAAATATTTTTCACGATGTAGATCTTTAAAGCACACTTTTAAATGCCGTTCCGCCACAACGCTCCATGCAGAGCAGCGACCACCACCGTCGTATAACGTTTGCAAGGCGCTTGATGCGGCCAAAGATAATTTGCTGCTGAGAAACCCCCCCAATGTGGCTTCATGGGTTGGCACCACACCACTGTCTATAGGCACCCGCAGTGGCAGCAGTGTGTTGGGTGATCGTAGACTCAAGAGCATGGAGGATGGAGGGAGCGGGGTGGCAGCGGCAAAGTATGCCCCTTGTGTAGAGTCCAGGACGCTGCCCATCATCTGTAAGGGAGAAGTGTCTCTGACCGACACTCACACGCACGCGGTGCCGTTAAAAGGGATTATCTTTGGGCCATCGAACCCAGTAGCCAGTTCAATCGTCAGATTATAATTCGAGCAGACAAAAACAGCGGGTCATTTTTCATCCATGTATGTATCCTTGTACAAGCGCTTACCCAGGAAAGCCTTACACGGAGTCTCAAGAGTTGGGATTTTTTTCCAGGAGGGTCCTGCCACGTGTTCGCAGTATAGGGGCGATGCTGCTGCTGCTGCTTCTCATCCCAATCGAGTAAATTTGCAGGTGCATTTTTCAGCAATTGGGGTCGTTTGGTCAATAGACGTTAGATTGTCTATTGAAGGGGAGGAGGTTTGTTTAGCTATGAGAAGAAACCCTGAAAACCTGGCAGAGAGCCCATGGAGAAGAGGGGGACAGCGTACAAACTCCACACGGCAGATGTACACCGAGTGCAGGCCCATCTTGCCGTGTGCTCTAGCACTGCGCCACCCTGCTGCCCCATCGACTGCAACAACAACAACAAAAATAACCCCTGAACACACTTAAATGTATTTTTTCGAGACGAAAAAATAATCTCACGGTCTGTGATATGAACTGATATTTGAAACTTGACTTGAAGCTTTCGTGACCTGCAGGGATCCATACTCTTTGGTTATTTCGACAAAGTCACGTAGGTCGAAAATAAAATTAAATAAAGAATAATATATCACGACGATATTTTAAGTTCGCGTGCGTTCAACGGTGACTCAATAGCGCCGCTCTGTCTTCGGGAGAGAGGGAACGCGATAAGGTGAACCGTCCGGGTTTCCGGAGTGCGACAAGGGGGTGGGTGGTGCTGCAAGGGATGCGAACAGGACGCGACAAAGCCATTACATAACATTGGGAACGACGTTTGGAAATCTCTTAAGATTCCGATATGGATCGCGCATAGCCGGGGGAATGGAGGGAGGGGGGGGGCATAGTGATAGAGATCGCCGCTTGCACGAGGTAAGGGGCCATCCATTTAGTCCGTACGCAAAAATCTGTCAAAACTTAAGGGCCGTCCATAAATGACGTCACGCGATTTTAGACGATTTTTGACCCCCCTCCCCCCCTCGTCACATGGCGTTACAAAAAGTCAGACCCCTCCCTCAAATATGACGTCTCAAAGCTCTGCCCCCCTCCAAAATAAAACATGCTTCAAATCGCTTTAAACTATTGGCATTATAGTGCGTATTTAATGTGCGCTGCACTCTGATGTTGTAGGAGAAAACATTTATTAAAAAGTCTATTTAATTGAGTAGAACGCATTGTCTATATTTATTTAAGTTGCGCATTTTTATGTGATGTCACATATCTCAACCCCCCCCCCCCTCGTCACACATCGTCACAAATGTCTGACCCCCCCCCCCAGGTTTTTACCGCCATTTATGGACGGCCTATTGCCCCTCCCCCCCTCCCTTTACGCACGCGTACTTTTTACACCCCCCCCACCCCGAATCCTATAGAACGGCCGATATTTAATCCACGCAGAAATGATCAAGGATGAATGATTTTAACGTGTTTAAGCAAACAGATCGTCTAAATGGATGGCCCCGAGGCACGGGAAGTCTGTTGCGCTCTTGTCGAGGGCTTTGTAATTTCAGAATCAGAATCTTGATCTAGTCGACTGCAGGAGGAACCCCATGAGCGACGAAGCTGTTTTTGTTCACAAAATGCCCAGTAAGGACGGGTCGAGAGAGTTACGTTTTAATTTGTATTATTTTATTATTTCCCTTCTACGTGACTTTACCGATAGAACCAAGAAGAAAAGTTACAACGTTTCAAATGTACCAAAAAATACTTTAAGCACGTACGACTCTCTCTCTCTCTCTCAACGCCGCATGTCCGACTTGCTGGGTGGGGAGGGGAGACGTACAGGTGGATATGGCGACAAGTCACGTCTGTGGAACACGACGGATACAACATGTCCAATGGCGCCACGGTGGTGAGATGTTAACTACCTCGCCCCGTATAGCAGGAGGTCGTGGGTTCGATCCCTAAACCCTGACGCCCGTTGTTTATTCGGAGCTTTGCGTGTTCTCCCCGAGGTCGCGTGGATTTTTCTCCGGGTCCTCCGGTTCTCGCCCCCCTTCCCCCACGTTGAGAATCAACGCGCGTTTCGAGTGCGTGGCTGCTTGAAATGTGCACGTGGTGATAAAGCCACTTCGCCGAGCTATCATTTGTGATAGCCAGGTGGCTCAGGGTGGGCCTTACCTGCTAAAATAAGGAAACAAATATTTGTAGTTTATAGCAATGTAGTAGTGGGCTGATTTTAACTTGCCCGGATGGTTTACTGTGCAACAGGTCGTGAGCGATTGTGCACCGCTGCATGTATGTATGTATGTACGATGTTGAACTTCTTTCGCACCGTACGCAACCAACCGCGGCTAATCGGAGGCACGGGAAAGTGGTCGTATTTTGGAACATGTATGAAATGTACACACACGCATATATATATTTAACCGTTACACCGTGCACACAATGCTGCACGAAGTGACGCTGGTCAATCGGTCAGGGGGGCATATGCGACGTTGTACTGTGACGTGGAATCACGCTGACTGAGTGTGCGGTGCTTGCATGCATCTGCGTGCCGTTGAAGGGTTATAACAAATGAGTAATTCATTCAGTAAGGCTACAGGTGTGGAACGAGTTTTACCACCGCTTGCACGACGTAATATTGGGGCTATCCCACCTTTTCGAGGACATCTGGCCAGCGTGGAAGAGTAGGCCAAATACTCTGTAGAGCTCTCTCGAGCGGGGTCCGTTCCGCCAGCAGCGGCGTGAGCAGATCAATTTCAGCGCTGCGCCTTTATCCTTTTGCGCGAAAATGCCGTTCCGGTGTATTTTGCGGTGCCGGTAAAAACAACCACAATGCATTATCACGAACTCAGGCGCGTCAAGAGATTTTCCTATCTGTTTAAGTTGACTTCTTAGTTGGAAAAAAAACACACCACACAATGTCCTTCACGTTAGTTTTTTCAGTCACCGACACTCACGTGGCTTCAAGCCTTCATGCCAGGCTGCTCTCCACTCTCTCTCTCAAGGCCCAAAGCTAAACAGGGCAGAAGGCACAAAACTCACTGCCTCCTTGCATGGCTGACCCCCCCCCCCCGCCGCATGTTACTTTTCTCCGACGACCCGTTTGTCCGCTGCCAGTGAGCGGGAACTAAGCTAACGGTCAAAGACAACAGCAGCAACAGCTACAATGAAGAGGACGAGGAGGAAACGCGGCACAAAGGGCAATGGGTTAAAGCAAACGTGAGCGTACACCGCCCCCATTCTCTCTCTCTCTCTAAATATAAGATAACAAATATTGTTCAGTCTCTTGTTGACTTCCAGACCAGAGTCGTCGAGCGGCGTTTGTTTAAAGCAAGTTTGACCGCTGATGATATCCAGAAGGTCAAAACTGGTGCCGAAGTTAAGACTCGCTTAAACAAAATGCTGCCAGATAATCTTGGTCGGGAAAAGCAACCGGCTGGTGGGACCTTTGACCTTTGACGAAGTTGTAAACTCGTACGGGATGGTTCGCGACACATTGACTCTGGTTGTGCGTCCACAAGATGAGAACAGTTGAACACGTGTCCTTTCGCGACCAAATATTATCCATCATAGAGGTTCTTTTTGGTTTAGATCGCATGAATATAAATGCATCGTTAAACCCGCCGCCACCCGACCACAGCCAATTAGTAAGGTTTGTCAGGTAAACAACACATTCCAAATTAATTACTCGTTCGGCCCACCACACTTGTGTTGGAGAGTATGGCCTACATGACTGCCATGGCATTATATAAAAAAAAACGTTTGACAAATTAGGCAGATTCATTTGACTCCTAAAATCACATCGAACTAATTAATTAAGGAGGGTGTTTTGTTGGTGTAGTTGTTGTTGATGATGATGATTTTAATCATTCATGGGTGAGATGATTGTCAAGCGATACAATTGAACTTTCCAGTGAAGCTGAGAGAGGCTGCTGGTGATGAAACCTTTTTTCCCCAGGACCACAGTTAACTCACCAACACTCTTCTTCCACCCAGATCCCTCACAACACCACCGTTGCATGACACACTTGTTTACCAAAAAGAAAATCCCTAAAGTAACCTTAACCCTACAGTGGGCACGATTCGCCGCTCATTTTAAGGGAATTGTTGAAAAGGCTGCACGTGACGTGGTGTAGCTATTCAGAATCAGAATGCTTCACGAATTGCTTCTGGAGGAATCCGATGAGCTGCAAAGATCTTTCTCACAGGTGTCCAGGAGCAGCGAGCCGGAGGTGCAGCTGCACCTGGAAGGGGCCCAGGCCCTTTGCTACAGGGAGGGGGAGAGGGGTGGGGCGACAGGCAGTCCATGAGCCCAGACCAAATATTCTACTCGTTGGCACCACCTGAGATGGCATCTTTCAAGTCGCCAGCGAAACTTAACTCAGCGATTATCACATCGTCCGCTTTTATTAGCCATGTGCACAATCTGGTGCGGCCGTCTGGAACGCTCTGGAGCAATGCACTTTTAAACCATCAAGATTAAACACTCATTTCTTTAGAACTTATTTTTGTCTTCAGTTTGTTGTCCTTCCCCGGCACCTTCGATTAGCACGTACGGTGCAAAATAAGCTCAACATACAGTTCATACGTCCACTGCATCGCGCGCTTTCAGATGTGCTTCTGCGTCCGTCTGGGATGCTCCTCCTTCAGAGATTAGGAAGCCACTGGAGCTATGCACTTTTAAATGATCTCGATTGAAAACTAATTTATTTAGGAATTCTTTTTTTGTTTAGTTTGTTGTCCTTCCCCCCACCCACACCTCCGATTAGCACGCTTGGCTACGTACGGCGCGAACAAAGTTCAACATATATAAAACACATGCTTTTGGCCTTCTCTTCCATGATGGCCGTCTTGGAAGAGATGGGAGTACCCACAGCTTAACCACCACACGTGACCTGCGCGCTTATCTCGGCTGCGTCGCGCCAGGAGATCGAATTAAAGCGGCGACCTCTGCATTGTCAAGTCCGTTGTGGTGACCATCACACCGCGGTAACATCTGTACAGGGAATTACTCAGGTGTGCGATATGAAACTAAACTAAGCTACATGTTATGTTACCAGGTAAGGCCCACTGAGCTATACAGCTGTTTTTCAGAAGCACCTTTGCCACTGCGGGATAAGGCCTCGACCATGGGGACCATACTTCACCACGTTAGTTCATGGGGGTTGGTAATACAGTGCGGTAATAGCGTATAGTACAACAGTGCTCACTTGCGTTAGCTCTGCCACCCGCTCGCAGTTACAACCTCATATAACTATTACAATGTTTTTATTATAATATTACTATTTTGTATTTTACCAGGTAAGGCCCACTGAGCTCTGGAGCCCTTTTTCAGAAGCGACCTGGCCACAAATGATGGCCCGACGAAGTGGCTTGTCTCGTGGAAATTTACGGCAGTCAAATATTCTAAACGCACGTTTCTAAATGTGGTGTAAAAAAACCGGATGACCCAGTGAATAATCCACGCGACCAAGGGGAGAGAGACATTGAAATCTCTAAATATACAGGTGTCTGGGTTGGGATTGAACCCACGAACTCCTGCATACCAGGCGAGGGAGTTAACATCTCGCCACTTTGGCGCCCTTTACTCGGCATATCATGTTGAGCACAGGCTAAAGAGTTGTGCATTGTGTGCTGGTATCATTCAAGATCCTAAGTGCCAAATACAATTGCCATATCTACATCCAAGTGACAGCCAAATTAGGCCGAATGGATATGTTTAGCATATCGGGACGTCACCGGGTTGAAGGCTGCCCTTCCATCTCCGTGGCTATTTCCATGTCGACGTCGCCGCCAAACAAAGCGAGCGAGGCACCTCACGTTTAGAGAGATCAAAATCGGCGGCTGTGAGCAAAGGCGCTGAATATAGACAGGGCTTTATCCCCCGGCGCTTAATATAATGAGGTAGTGGCGACTGTCTCTCTGCCCATCTCAGCACAAAGGCAGCTTCATGGGGGGCTTCGAGATTAGCCCTAATCCAGCACGCGCTGCTGAGTCTTGCGCCGAGAATGGGGGTCACGTGGAGGCTCGCTGTGCACACGTGGCAACGGAAGAGCGCGACTCACGCCCGGCCTCTCTCTCGTATTGGCGCGCACGCCCACGGTGGCCGAGTGCGCTTGGCATGTTGAGCTTCTTTCGCACCGTACGTAGCCAACCGTGCTCAGCGGAGGTGCGGGGGAAGGACACCAAACTTAACGCGAATAGCAGTTCTAAATAAACGAGTTTTCAATTTAGACGATTTTGGAAGTGCATAAGCTCCAGCGGCGTCCTGGTATCGGAAGGAAGAGCGTTCCAGACGGCCGCAGAAGCGCATCTGAAAGCGCCGCGCGATGCGGTAACCACCGCCTTTGTTCGATGGTCAGCCAAAAAGCCGCTGCGTGGATGACCGGAGTTCAAATGCCTGCCAGCGGGGTTCTCTCGAACACCCTCTAGTGGAAGCCTTTCAGCCAGCAGCGGTGTAAGCAAGAAATTGCAGGGCTGCACCTTAAACCTTTGCAGGCAGCACTGCAGGTAACGTGACGCAAGAAGGGCAGATCCGTTGCTCATCCGTTCACAGGTCTGAGTCAGCGTTGGACATGACTCATTTTGATGGTGGGGGTGAGTTTATACTGAGGACAACACTGTTGACTTTTCCACAATTAACCTTTATTAAATTTCGATTGAAAGCTTTCGTGACTGCAGGGATTCATATTCTTGGTTCTTTCGGTAATATGCAAACTCCTTTGTCAAGGCTCTCTCCACCTCCCACACAGCTTAAAATACGCTGCCAAGCTTAGCAGTGTTCATTCGGACGCTGTCTTTCCGACAGCTCAGTTTCTTCACCTGAGGACGGCTGCTTGCGTTGTGGCCGATACGTCGTGAGAATTGTATTTTATTATGTTTTATTTCTATTATTTTATAATTTCCCTTCTACGTGACTTTGCCGAAAGAACCAAGAATATTAACTATTTTTTACCGTTATCCAGGAGTGGATTGACACCCGGCAGAAACAAACATATAAATATTTGATATAAAATACAACATAGCACGCGAACACTTCTTTTGTATCGGTCACATCTGTGGCACGGGGGGTGACTTCCACAACTCGGATAGGATCGTTTCAGTCCGGACGTGGACTTTGTGATCTTTGTGCACACAATCGCCGCGGTGCATCTCATACCTGTCCAATGTGTTTTTGCCGCGCTCTGCAAACTCACTTAACCCACCTGCGCACCATCAGACCTGGCCTGCATGTCACAGCGCAGGTGGTGCACATCACGAACAGCAAAGGGCACCGTTTACAAAGTGGTGCCCTGATGTCATTTTACCCATTTGCACGGCTGCAGCTGCCGCGTGCACCCTTGAACTGCACAGGGACAGCTGCCACTGGGGAGAGGAGGGACCCTTGAACAGAGAACAGCAGGGGCATTGCAGGAATTGTTCAATCGAGATGTGATGATGACGATGATGATGTAAGGCGCTTTTGAGGAGCTGAGTCATTTTAAGCGCCTCCGATTAGCACGGTTGGCTACGTACGGCGCGAAAGAAGTTTAACATAGATGCACGCAGGCAAGGGTCCTTCCTATACGTGCGAATCATTATTCCTTTTTGTCTTGGGTAGTCGACGAGCAACAGGATTGGCCTCCCGTAGCCACGCAGCCACTCTTGTGAAAAGTGTGTTACTCATAAAAAAAACACTGCACGTTTAAAACGATACCGGGAATTGCCAGTTAACTATTTAGCTAGCGGCTGTTTATGTGGACAAAACTAGAATAAGAAGGTGGTAGAAAAAAAAAGGCAGAGAGTGATGAGCGTGTCGTGTATGTGTGTATGTTGAACTTCTTTCGCACCGTACGTAGCCAACCGTGCTGACCGGAGGTGCGGTCATGTTTAATGCCCAAGTAGACCTCTTGATAGACGGTATTATTTGCATTGCAGACCTCTTACAGTTTTAAGTGAGGATTCACAGTTGTATTTATTTCATTTGCAGCCCTATGTCGATTTCACCGATAGATGGAGGGCTTACCTCTTGTGCGTCGAGCATGGGGATTCGACCATACTTCACCACTCTGGTCAGTGCAAGTTGGTGAAATGGGGGTGGTGGAGGGGGGCAGAACCGGTTATGTTCTGATATCGCTCACCATCGATGTTAGCTGTGTCTGGAAATAGAACTCGGGTAGCCAGGTCGATAGCTCGAGTACGCTAATCGCCGGCCCAATTATCGAGGACTGTATGTTGGACTTCTTTCGCACCGTACGTAGCCCACCGTGCTAATCGGAGGTGCGGTGGTAGAACAACGAACTCAACATAAACAAGCAGTTTTAAAAAAATGAGGTTTCAATCTAGATTTCAAAAAGTCCATAACTCCAATATGTACGGCGCTACATGTGGGTGGTCACTCTCGGCTTGAGTCCAGCAAGATTGCAGTGGCAAGCTCTGCGCTATGACGTGCACGCGTCAGCCCTCTGGTGTCACACGAAGCCAAAACAAATGTTTATTATTGTAATCAACACCAGCTCTTACTTGGTCGGTGGCGAAAAGAAAACTGCTAAAATTCTCAGAACTTTGAAAGCATATGCCAATAACAACCCATCTGGAAATTAACTTTGGGAAACGATTGCAAAAAAGGGGAGTTAAAGAAAAATACGAGAGAGAGAGAGCGATAAAAAAACTAAAGTCTTAAATGACAAGTTCACTGTTACAAAGAGGAAATTATTATTGGAGGCAAACAACCGCAGGGCCAGGATCAAAGTGATGGAATGAAGAGGTGAGCAAAAAAAACAGGATGGGAATGGTTTCGGACAATTTAAGTTAATAACGAAAACAACGTGCCAGTGTGCCCAGAGTAAGAAAGTTTCCAATCAGTGTATATTACCTGACCCTGAGATAGAGATCGGAAACACGACCCTGACACACACAAAAAAAAAGCCCGTGGAACAAAAGCTGCAAAGTACGCGAAGATGGGATTGCGTTCAGAGATAGAAAAGAGGAGCACGGAGATCAAAGAACGAACATAAATGAGAGATCTCATGTTGATTGTTAAAAAAAAAGAAGTGGGCTCGGGTTAAGACAATTTTTTTTTTGCTGGAAGAGATGATGGCCGATGGATGAGATTTGGTTCGGAAGGGCATCCAAATGAGCGAACAAGCCCGAGATGACGACAATTGTTTCAGAGATGGGGCGATGCCGTAAGCTGATGCGCAGGGGCGAGATGGGCATCAAAGTTCCGTATGAGATGATGGCAACAATATGGGGAGGCCTTCATCGAGCCCTGGATAAACAATTTCTGATGATCATCATCATCATCAATCAAAGCCAACATCTCTACGGTGTGGACATTCAACATTGAGTTAAGAGATGTGCGCTATTGTTCAGAGGCCCCCTAAACCAAAATTAATGACCAGGTGTGCAGACCAGGTGTACCGCAAATAGTTTTGGTGAATCTGCGGCGATAATGGTAACCAACAATATAGCATGCTGTCTCCAATAACACCACCGATTCTCATCTCGGCCCTCTTTGTGCCCCTTGTCGGACAGCTCAATGCATCCTGCTAACTGAACCCCGATTGCCAAAGGAATGCGCACGTGGGACTTTGTTTTGGATAGAGGCCCCTGCCTCCACTGCCTTGTTTACAGAATGTGTCTCTGGGTCTGGTGACAGGCACTGGGCCAGTGTGTGTTTGTTTGCTGAGGCTCAGACTAAACGGGCGCCGCGGTGGCGAGATGTTAACTACCTCGCCTGGTCTGCAGGAGGTTGTGGGTTTGATCCTGACCCGCAAGCCTGCTGTCTATTTGGACTTTGCGTGTCTTTCTCTCCCCGTGGTCGCTTGGATTATTTGCCGGGGTCCTCCGCTTTTTCCCTCCACATTTAAGATGAACATGCGTTACATTTCCACGCGATAAGTCACTCCGTTGAGCTATCATTTGTGACCAGGTCGCTTCTGAAGAAGAGCTGTATAGCTCAGTGGGCCTTAAAAATGTTGTTAAATTTAGTTTCATATGGTAGCCTTGAGTAATTCCCTGTACAGATGTTACCGCGGCGTGATGGTCAACACACCGCAGCTGTCGCCGCTTTTATTCGACCTCCTGGCGCGGCATTTGAATAAAATGCGTGAGTTTCAGTGCTCGTGTTTTTCAACCAAACATGAAATAGCTATTAACTGTAATAGCGTGTCCCCCCCACCTCGCACCGTTATCTGAAAAATAAAACTACATGGCAATATTTTTCGATTTAAAACTTTCGTGACTGCAGGGATTCATCTTCTTGGTTCTTTCGGTAAAGTCACGTAGAAGGGAAATAATAAAATAATACAAATAAAACATCATAAAATACAATTTTCACGACGTTTCGGCCACAACGCAAGCAGCCGTCCTCAGGTGAAGAACAGGTCTGTCGGAAAGACAGCGTCTGAAATTAAGACGCTGTCTTTCCGACAAACCTGAAATTCAGACGCTGTCTTTCCGACAGACCTGTTCTTCACCTGAGGACGGTTGCTTGCTTTGTGGCCGAAACGTCGTGAGAATTGTATTTCATTATTTATATTTGTATTCTTTTATTATTTCCCTTCTACTTGACTTTACCGAAAGAACCAAGAAGATACATGGCAATATATATTTACTAATTCCGCTGCATGCGCATACATGAAATAGCTCATTCAGGGAATAACTCCTTAGTCGTTCCAATTTAAAATTGAAGTAATCGAGACCCATTAGTCTTCTCCCATCGCGCGCATGTCGACCTCAGGGGGGGGGGGGCGGCAGTTATGGAAACTTTATAAGGTAACCAACCAAATGAGCAAGCTGGTTTTTACGTGTATAATATTTTTTCCCCCACGATTTTCTATATACGTGCAAATTCATCGGATCCTCGAAAAGTATAAAATACCGCGACACTTGCCTATTATCATAATAAAATAAGGCATTTGTCGAATTTTAAAATATCGGATTTTTAGGTCAAATGTCGGATCTTTTTCTGATTTGCTATTGGTTTACTTTACATTATATATTCACTCTTCGGGTTCACTATCTTTAGTAGGGGTGGAGGGGCAATGGAAGTGACATCACTTCACTTTTTGGAATAATCCAAAGACATGTTTTTGTTTGGATCATCGAATATTTCATATCGTGGCCTTATCGATAGTTGCGTCTGATCACATCAGAATATCTGGAGCACATTCCTAAAAAAAGTTAGCTTACTCTGTTAAATCTCCCAACCAGGGCTGCGTTGCTCTTAGTAACAATTGCCAATGCATGGTCGTATGTTTTCATTTTAGCTCTTGCTCTGGTTTTTTTTTTACATCCTGGTGGAAGAAAAAAAATCTGCCACTACAAAGGTTTTTGTTGTAATGTTTAAACCAGTCTCTTAGATTGCTGATCCTATGGAAAATCAGATGCCTTATAAACTAATTAATAGCATTCCGCGTGGTGTATGGTGTGCATTATTTAAACATATGGTGAAGGGTGAGCATTTTTCAAGGTCTTAGCAAAAAGGGTTTATTCAGTGGTACTGTACGCGAATCAAGGGAAATGCCACAGTAAAAAGAGAAATATGTGTGACATATACAATAGAAGCAACCAGTGTGTGGTCTGAACAGAAGCCGAGTTGGAAAAAGGCAAAACTCTGTAGTTTACATATTCTCTGTCAGCTTAAACATAACATTAATACAGGACCTCAATCGTCAATATAATCATTACAACCCTCGTCCATTATACATACCTTAACATCTGTTTCATACAAGTGACATAACTAGCGTCTAAATAGCATCATTTATAGCAGCAATAATATTATTATTATAATTCAATAGAACTGCCCCAATGGCTTAAATGTTGTATTTGGTTTCGCGTGTAAAACTCTAAAACAACTTACCAAGAAACACATATGGTAATGCCTTCTCGGTCACAATGTTCAACAAGGGCATTCCAGCCTTGCTGGCGGTAATTCCTAGCTCTGCGTGGAATAAAAAAAACCACACTGCAGAACTCTCAAATACTTTAAGCCTGAAATGATTTGCTGTGCCAGATTACGACAGGTTATTAAACCGGGGTGGAGGTTTCAGAGCCTCAATCTTTTCCCTTCAATGCTGCCCGGTGCTGGTGGGGTGGGGGGCTGGAGGGTAGGGCGGGGACGAGGTGGGGGGAGGCTTTCAACCTTTTGTTGGCTGTGGAGACTCAGACCAATCGGCTAACTATTGGAAGAACAGTCATTTCATGTCATCTATATCATCGTTATCATCGTCGTCGTCATCATAGTCCATGATCAATCCACTGCGCCCGCACACGGGGCTCATTTGATCGCTCCGTCTCCCAGGGTGGAGGTGCCCACTCGGACAGAGGCATTGAAATTCATGGCTGCCACCCCCGTCGCTTATTCTAGACCATCGGCCACCAACCAATCCCCCTTTCTGAAGACGTGTCCTGCACAAGGCCACTTTGTTGAGCAGTTTTGCGGTGGTCAATTGGAGGTGGCGTCTTATTCTCACACGACGATTCCTCATGTCGCTTACGTCTACACATGGATGGCAGCAGCAGGGTGGCAGAAAGTGACTTTGAGGGCTGGGTTTCAGGCCATACAGTTCTATCAATGGGGGGGAATAAATGCAATTTGTGTTCAAGTCCCTTCTGAAAAAGAAGGTAATAGCTTAGTGGGCCTTACCTGGTAAGATAAAAAAAAAATAGTTAAGTTGTATATGTGTCAAGTGATTTGTTTACCTTTACTCTACTTTGCAATCCGATCGTGTTTTTAAATCCTTTATATTAAGTTCACTTGCTTGCTTACGACCGTGCAAATCTTTCGGTCGTTTTTTAACCCACTTCCCGTGATCCAATCGAGCTGACATTTTCCACACAGACTCGTTGTGCGTGACAATTAATGTTCGTGAAATGTTTTTTTCAAAATTTGACACTTTTTAGGACAAAAATATTATATTTAATTACCAATTGCTTAATGCTGGCATGCAATCATCTGACCCATAGGTGGCAGCCATCTCAAGCCAGAGGACGAGAGGACTCTAGCCGCCACGCATATAAAGGATTTATGGTGAAAAACTTTGTTTTACGGGTTGGTGTTGTTGTCACGTTCTGACCTGCCCCTACTGGACATCTGTGAACAAAAAAAAATGTCTATTGAATCTGACTGATTTCGGGAAAGGGCAGCTATGTGGTACCTGAGTGTGAGATATGCAGTGGGGATGAGGCAATAATTCTGAGGGTCAGGCAGAAGTAGAAGGTGCAGTGCCCTCATGAATGGACGGCACTGTGCGTGTAGATTGCCACGTGCTCGTTGTCGTATCCATCGATGTATATATATTTTTAGCACAGATCTTAACAGTTTTTTTCTACTTAAATCGTTGCGAAGAGTAAGTAAATCGTGTCTTCTTCAGGTGGGTGCGATGGTGCGCATGTGAATTGTTTACATCGGGAGACCGCAGTCGTAGATTGTATAAAGCAACGCCAGTTGCCAATGCTCATTTAGATATTTATATAACAAAGGGAGAACTTGTGATGCGATTGCACCGGCGATCCGAAAACAAATCACACGGCTTACAAACCCAGGACCCACATTGTCCCTTGTTCTCTCTGCTGGGATAGGAGAGGATTCCTCCTCCTCTGCTTTGCTGCAACTGTATAGAAGTGATTCACATCCCTTTGCCAGTTCACTGCCGTGGAAACGCCTCCCATTACCGTGGCAGCAATCGGGGTTGTGTCACCGAAATGTTGTCACGCACGCCAATCGGTGCAGGGTTGGTGAAAGAGGGGCGGTTTCCCAGGAACCGGTCCCGGAATCACTCGCGACTGACGTTAGCCGCGGCCGGGCATGGAAATGGTTTACCTTTGCGTGAAATGATTTTGTATTTTTATCGTGAGGTGAGACAGAATTTGTATTTATAATAAATATTCAAGGAGTTCATGCTGTATTTACAGAGGCACACTGCAGTTGCTTGCTTTATATGACACTTCGCTGCAATTGACTTTGACTTATTGTGAATTTTGGGGTACTGCACGAAAACACAATGGCCTACTTTTGTCAGTGATGTCATGGGGTGTTTTTAAAAATATATAAATTACCCAGTATCCAAGGGTAAATTGAACTACACATTAACAGCGCCTCCTCACGCTGTGTGGGTCATCGGGGTTATTTGACCATACTTCGTCGTACTGGTCATTGGGGATTGGTGAAGACATTGGAGCATTGTACAGCACTGCTGTATATAGCACTGTGATAATATATGTACAGCTGTACGCCTTTTGGCGTCATCTGGTCGAGCACCAATTGGGTCGAGGCTCAAAATAAAACATGCTTCAAATCGCTTTAAACTATTGTTATTGTAGTGCGTATTTAATGTGGCGCTGCACTCTGTTGTAGGAGAAAACATGTATTAAAAAGTCTATTTCATTAAGTAGAACGTGTTGTCTATATTTATTTAAAGTTGCGCATTTTGATGTGACGTCACATTTCTCCCCCCCCCTCCTCGTCACACATCGTCACAATTATCTGAACCCCCACCCCCAGGTGCGTGACGTCATTTATCGACGGCGCCTAAATAATGCGGCGATTCACGCGGCAAATCACTCCGCGCGGCGTTCGCTGTGAGGCGGCTCCTGTGCTCGCGTCGCGAACGGCCTGGCCCCCACGACGGGGCTCCGAACGTGAAAACTCCGCCGCGGTGAAACTTGGTTTCGCCCCGCGTGATTGAACATTCACGGCTGTAGTTCTGCGAAGGGCGCCGCACTAATTGCTCGCCATCATCGCCATCATTCGCCGTCCACTTTCGCCTGCAGACTGTTGGCTTCACGTGACCTCGGTGACCGCAAACATCGATGACGTCCATCAGCAACAAGCCAGTGGGCCCGATTCAGATAAACAGCGGGCCCGTGTGTGTGTGTGCTCGCTCTCCTTTGTGCCGATAATCTGTGCCCTTGAGGTTTAAAACTCTCCTACTCCTCTGTCTGGCCCGGTGCGCGAAAGGTGTAGGGAGTGCCACAAGGAGAAGGCGCGCCTCTGTGCCAACGCGATCACTGTTTTAAATTGGTGTGTCTGCGGTGCAGCCCCAAAACAAAAAATAAGTAATATTAAAAATATTTTTTTTTAAACACGCTTTAATGAAATGGACCGTACGAGTAATGGCAGAACTCCACGACTCCAGGAAGTGGCCCCGAAGCTTGCCACAACGTAAGGGACCCGTGGTGATTTACAGCCAACGTCAGTTGAGCGTGGACAATTAGACCCAAGCCGAAACATAACATATACAAAAGATGGTTTAAAAATGTTTTTTTTAATGATAGAATATAGTATTGTCATCAGTAATACATAAGTATACCAAGT
>CM025652.2:4247832-4265527 GCA_014621495.2 Entosphenus tridentatus
GGGGGGGTAAAAAATCATCCAAAATCGCGTGACGTCATTTATGGACGGCCCTTAACATTCAACCGGATGTCGATAAAACGTTTGCCACTTTTATGGGGGAAGTCAACAGTGGCTGTCCTGTAGATTTCCTCGCCCCCGCCACAGAACTGGGGAATCTCCACCACTGCCTCAGGGCTGTAAACAGGAAACGAGCATCGGCCTCAATGTTCATTCGAGCAGGAAACCACCTAGACTCGTTCTCATGTTGTAAGTGTAAGAAGCTGGCATGCTTATTACTTGATGTGAAATTTAAAAAAAATGAACCCGTAAAAACAAAGTTTGTCACTATAAATCCTTTATATGCGTGGCGGCTAGAGTCCTCTCGTCCTCTGGCTTGAGATGGCTGCCACCTATGGGCCAGATGATTGCCTGCCACCATTAAGCAATTGGTAATTAAATATAATATTTTTGTCCTAAAAAGTGTAACATTTTGGAAAAAAAATTCACGAACATTAATTGTCACGCACAACGAGTCTGTGTGCAAAATGTCAGCTCGATTGGATCACGGGAAGTGGGTTAAAAAACGACCGAAAGATTTGCACGGTCGTAAGCAAGCAAGCAAGTGAACTTAATATAAAGGATTTAAAAACCACACGCACGTGTCTTCGAAAAGCTGTCTGTTAGTAGATGGCTCCAGACAGGATGCGTCTGAGTCAGGATGGTGAACGTAAGTCACCGCCGTGTAACATTTTTCGGCGTCACCCTTAAAGAATGCACGTCACCGGTTTACGTAAATCACTCACGTTTTATTTATAACCGTACGAGCACCCGTTCACATACAATATGCCTTTTTTTGGCAAGGGAGAGAGACATGGGCACACGTACAATGCAGTGACCGTTAATATGTTTTTAATTGTTATAATAAATATTATTACTTTGTAATTTAGCTTTGGGTAAATGTATATGTTGGGACTTGGATTATGACACGAGCACACAGTGGGCTGCTCTTGAGAGTCGTGTCACACCTTTACAGCTCTCAGAATTGACACCATTGGAACCTCATTTGCCAGTAAAAATATGATAATTGTTTTTTTACCCTTCTATCTGGCAACAAAACTGACACCTTTTTTTTATTTTTTTACAAGGAGTCATGTTTACATAGACCACAATACCTGCAGTCATAATGAAAACAAAAAACATAACTCTGATAATGTATGCACTGTCCTTGAAGTTGATTGGTCCACACCCGAGACAGCTTTCCTTAGAGCCTAGTCTCACTTTTGGCGTCATCTCAGGTGTAGCGAATGGAGGTTCTCAGCCTGGTCACCAATGATAGCACACGAAAATCAAATGGCATTTGAATTTTCACCTAATTTGACTACATTCCAGCTCTGAGATTTCAAACGGTCACTCAGCAGCCACTGTGGATGCTTGTGCCTCTCTGACATGGTGTTTAAAAAAATGAAAGTAGTTCTTGGATGTCTTCTTCCGCGTGGCCATCCCCGAGCACACTGCGTATGCACTGCTCTGCGAAGGCTCCGAAACGATTTGGAAACACATCAACCTACCGTTGATTTTTTATCGCGAAGCCTCGGTTGTTGTTTAATAATCAACAGTCGTGTCACGATCCACCGCACCCCTCGCTCCCGCCCCCTTACTCCTAACGATACAGGATCACGATTTGATTCAACTGATGTTGTTTAATTTTAACCATCTCGTCCGTGCTCTCGTGTTGCTCTGTCTCGTCATGCTTTCTGTCCTTGGCTCCATTTTCCTAACTGTAACGTTTGCAACATCTCAACACATCCCTGCGTGGCCCTAAAAGGAAACAAATATATAATAGGCCCTCCTTCATAGGCCCCATTTCCCAAAACTGTCACCTATCACATACGTTCCCTTTGAAGGCACTGCCAACGCAGTATCGCAAAACTAAAATTCGCGCGACTTCTGCATTTGTCCTTAAGTAATCGTTCTAGATTTGAAGCTTTCGTGACTGCAAGGATTCATATTCTTCGGTTTTTTCGGTAAAGTCACGTAGGTAAAACATTAAAATTAATAAAAGTAAAATAAAATAAAAATAAAAATCACGACGTTTCGGAAGCTTGTGTTGCCTCCGAAACGTCGTGATTTTTAT
Source organism: Entosphenus tridentatus (assembly GCA_014621495.2). Classification (NCBI taxonomy): domain Eukaryota; kingdom Metazoa; phylum Chordata; class Hyperoartia; order Petromyzontiformes; family Petromyzontidae; genus Entosphenus; species Entosphenus tridentatus. Next base: position 4,249,946 of record CM025652.2, read on the forward strand.
TTTACTTTTATTAATTTTAATGTTTTACCTACGTGACTTTACCGAACTTAAGTAATCGATTTGAGGGTATGAATTTATATTTGAATCGATGCGTCGTTACTTGCCTACCAGTCGTGATATGGCGCCTTGCTCTTGCGGGTGACATTGAATGAGTCTATGCCGTCATAGGTGCTCGCTAACAGCACTTGCCCCCAACAGCCTGTTAAGGCTATACCGGGGGGGGGGGGGGGGTCTTTGTCTTATTTGTCTTTGCTAACCCCTTGATATGCCATTCTCAAAACTGCTTATTGCCCAAAGTTTTAAACGATCGTTACATTAACAGTCCAACGATTATAACAGCCCACCGATTTAAATACTATAATACACGGTTGTTCTTTTTTTTGCCATTTTTACAAAGTTTGCTAACCGCCCGCGCCTGTCGGCTCCTTGTCCCCCCAGGATGCTGAACCGGAGGCGAGTCCAACTCTTCTGCAGGTGGGGCAACATACGTAGAGTGCGAGATAGCAAAACTATTGAATGTTAGGTAGCCTTTAAAATAACGTTAATAAATAAAGTGTGAACACCTTAACTTCACCTCATCCATGTGCAAAGTAAAGGTACATTTTTTCCTTCAATCAGTAGCTCAAAGCTCAGAGTGAACACGGTGGTGGTGGTGGGGGGGGGGCTAATGATTGTTTTCGACCGACGGTAAAAGATGGAGTGGCTGTCCGGCTCCTCAGATGAATGTCGCTTAATTGTGATTCTCAGATTTCAGCTCCGACATCAATCTACTCTCAACCGTCCACTCTGCGTTGCCTGTGCGCTGCTGTGCGTCTCGTGCATCCGCTTGCTGCTTTGCCGTTTATTCGGTCGCCGCATCGCGCGCTTTTTCAGGTGCGTTTTTGTGGCCGTCTGGAACGCTCTTCCTTCCGATATTAGGAAGCCACTGGAGGCTATGCATTTTTTTTATTTAGATTGAAAACTAATTTCTTCGGAACTGCTTTTTTGTGTTTAGTTTGTTGTCCTTCGCCCGCACCTCCAATTAGCGTGGTTAGCTACGAAGTTCAACATACACACGTAGGTCACAAATGCAGTGTGCATTTTAACACCGTAACACAAACAAGTTTATGAACTTTTGAACTCTCACTCAGCCCCTGTACTAATTTTGTTGTTGTCATTTCCCTTCTACACCCCCCCCCCCTCAATGTTATCCCGATTGTGCTGCTGGCGGTGGCGTCATAAGTCAAAGTATCCTTTCAGATCTTTCCCAGAGCAGTGTGACCCCAGCCCACGGAAGCAGGTATCACGGGGTTACTCCCTGAGATCCCTTCAAGCCACCTCTGGTCGACACGGGGTAAAGGGGCAGCACTTACCGCTGCATTGTGGTAAGTGCTACCCATACTTTGCATGACAGTCAACCCGATATTTTAATTTCCGGAGCTGGAGTTTATCCAACTAAAGTGTCCGCCCCTGATGCAGAACGTGTCTGGAAATGTGGCTGCAAGCACGCTCGTTTCAAATTGCACCTTCGTACAGAATTGACGTTCCACATAAGCCACTTGTATGCATGCACATGTGCGTATGTTCTTTCTCACGCATCATACGTAGCCAACCTTACGTGGCCAACTGTGCGAATCGGAGGTGCGGAGGAAGGACACTTCATTTGGCTACCATTTCTGAAAAAGAGCCGTATAAGCTCAGTGCACCTTACCTGGTTAAAAACAATGTTTTTTTATCGTTCACGAAGATGCACAGGGATATGCACACAACAGGCGCGGCAGAATCATTGGGACAGGTCTCGCCGTTTGAACAGTTGCGCGAAAAACCGGCCGGGGCCATAGCATCACCGTGCCATCAGCAGCGACCTCATTCGGTGCTTGACGGTTACGTAGAATCTCGTACGATACCTCATCTCGTATAATTCTCTGTGCGTTCGACAAACTCTTGCAGCAAGTAAAGGTTGGTGGGGTGGCGGCGGCAGCGGGGGGGTAAGGCGGAGGTGGGTAAGGGGGCTGTGGTTGTTGTCTGGCAAGTCCCGTGGGTATAAAAGTTGCTTCTCCAAACTTCCGTAATCCATAGTCCATTGTTCGCCGACAGCAAGGGCCGTCATTTGACCCCCCCCCGCCCCCCCTCCCCCTGCCAACCACCTCCCTCGCTAAAAAAAAAGTTGAACTGCCACGAGCTTCCGAGTTTTCATTCGTTTTCATTCGGACCCAGTTGGTACAAAGGTAACGAAAATCCGTTGGCAATATTAGTTGTTTAACACGATATTAGTTGCGGTTTTTTTTCGTCGTACGGATGTGCAGCAAAACTCGCGGGTCCGACGTACGAGCAGAATCGCAGCACACGGACGCTGCGCTGCTCTGCCCCCATCATCCCCTGGAGATCTTTGGCAACGTATTTCCAATTAAGATCGCAGTTTCATCTAATTGTACGAAGGCTACCGGAGAACTGTTTTCCCATTGAGTTTACTCCACGAGTTAAACAAAAAAACAACAACGACAACAACACAAACCTTTCCTTTAAAGTTGAGAACCCATTGCAGCCCAGCTTCAATTTAAGCGGCGGCTTCGTGGTCTGCATCACGATCCGCGCCCCGTCGACCCAAGTTCGAATCCCGGCCAGGGATCTGACGTCGGTGGCGAGGGATATCGAAGCCGTTCCGAGCTCGTCCGCCCCGCCTGCCCAACCACGGCGGTGTGACAACGATCGACGTGGTGAAAGTGACGACGATAAAGCAAGCCAGACCCGTGCTGGACGTGGCACGGGGAGGCCATCATCCAGCAAAGGGCTGGCATTTGAACGTATTGGCGGAACACCGGTGGCGGGTGGTATATATGTAAAAGAAAAAAAGCGAATTTTTCGCAATTATTATTTATTTTACCCGCGACCCGCAAAGCACGTTCCGAAAATCTTGCGGGGTCGTGCGTCAAAATCAGTTCTCGTCATGTCGAAGCAGTCGGAAGACTGAATGTCGGTGCAAATATAGATTTTAGATTGTTTTATGAGGGCCGGTGTACCGCCAATACGTCTTATTTGGTGTAATAATTGAAGAAAACACAAGTGAATTTGCTTTCCGATTGTGACCAGCAACTTGGTAGAATGGATGAGCCAATGACCAGGTCTGTAAAGCTCGATAGATTCATGAAATTGTTGAACGTATGTACGTTGAACCTCTTTCGCACCATACGTAGCGCGGAAAAGAACGACGGCGTTCTTTACTTTGAACGGTGGTGCGTGCGTGCGCGTGTTTTATACCATAAATAATTGCATACACGGAGGGCACGCGCGCCTCTCAGGACGGCGAGCCCGCGATGAGATTTCTCCCGCGCGAGCCGCACTCATACGCAGTGGACGTTCCGCGTGAGACACCGTGAGCCCCCCACCCCTCCCCCCTCCACAACCTCATGCGAGTTTGCATAAAGGCCCATCGGGCAAACCACCACGGGGATCTGTCAAATCGCCAGCAAGCGACAGGTGGCAGAGAAGTCTGTCCAATCGAATCGCTCGGTTTCGTTCCCCGCGGGCCCTCGCCGAAACACTTTCAAGTCCTGCCACCACGGTAGGACCAACTAAACTTGGCTCCTCTAATCCCTCGTAGTCGCGGGAGCTGTGGAAACAGTGGAGTCGGCGGGGGGGGGGGGGAAGGTGGTGGCGGCAGCCGGGGGGAGCAGGGGAAATGTTTCTGCCCTTCTGATGTAAAACACCTCCGGCCGAGACCAAGGGTTGCCACCTGTCCTGGTGTTTTTTCCAGCATCGTCTTCTTGTCGAGGTCACCGTCCTGGGAAATCTACAAGTCTTCCCCGGTGCATGGAAAGTCCCGGCTTTTGTCCATCGCGTAATCATGCAGCGCTCGAGACAATGCGTTTGCGCGTAGCTCTCCCCTCTTCCGGTGTTGCGAAATATTCTTCTTCCCATGATATGTCCAGGTTTTGAAGCGTGTACCTCAGAGGTGGCAACCCCCTCTCCTTGCCGAGACCCCTTCGCAGGGGCCAGCGGGGCTAGGGGGGACTAGCAGGGAGTCTCCACATACTCGTTCTGGAAGTTGGGCCTGGGCGGGCAGGGCGATGGCAACGGGTGGCGGATGATGATGTTCTGCCGCGGAGGCAGGCATTCGTCGGGAAGCTGCATGACGTCCCAGATGAGCATGGCGGCGGCGGCGGTGGCCAGGAGGCACGCCACCACCTCCACGTAGCAGGACCACGCCAGCTGCGTGTAGGGCCCCACGCGGAAAAACGTGGCCAGACCGATCACCAGCACGAAGCCTGCAGGCGAGAGAGAACGGCGTTGGTTGGCTTTGCCGCAGCGGGGGAACAAACAAAAAACGAGCCGGCGCTTCGGATGTGCCCGTCGAAAACGGGCGTTAGTTCTCCCATACCCAAGGGGTTGGCAACCTGCAGATCCGTAGCCGCATGCGGCTCTCTAAGGACTGCTGCTTCGTGATGTCGTTGTTTATCGAGGAGCATCACCGTCTCGCATCGCGGCTCTCTTTGGTTTTAACGAATTACTAACAAAAAATGCTTGCTATCCAATACGGTTGATCGACAATAACAATTTCAAACCTCTAATCAATGTATTGGTGGGGTGGTGGCGTGTCGCTATGTTGCCGCTGTGAGATTTCAAATGGAAACACTTTCAGCCTCTTCGGCTGGTGACCGGAGGAGACATGAGCGGCATGCAAATTACCCATGCATGTGCCCTGGCGAGGCCTGAAAAGGAATTGTGGCAATTTCCCATGACGCTTGCCGCAGCCTAATAAACCTAAAAACAATCCACAACGCATGAACTACATCAGAAAGAAAAAAACGCAATAATGTTTTTTTAATACTACCGCATTTTGTATGAAACATGTTACGTATTATTAAAAAAAAAATGTATTTATGCTACCAACTCGAGAAGAGTGAAAATGTGGCCATTTCAGAAAGGCCACGGACATCAGTTCGTGTTGAGCTGATGGCTGAGCATTGTACATGCAATGTGGTGGACACATTACATGCATGCAAGGCATGAATTGGAGTAGTGGCTAGCTGCTGTTTGTGAACAGCTGTTTGTGAACAGCAGCTCATCTTCCTGTGTCGTTTATTCTATTTTGTTTCCCAACTCTGAACCGTATTCTCCAGTTGTGATGAGTTTCCTTTGCGTTCACAGAGGAGCGTTGGACTTGGATCGCGGATCGCTGTGGTTTGTTCCAGTCGAGGTCCTTAAACAGAGGAATTGTGTGTGGCCCGTGGCTCGGTTCCATCGGGGGCATAGGTGCTAACCTGAGCATCCTGGCCAGTCTCCCCCTACAAGTCAATAAAATCCACGGCTTCGCCAAAGCCTCCACAACTTGGCTCCTTCTCAAAATGTTTCGTCTTCTCCCGTGAAAACTGGACGTCCAGTTTTAGTCTTTTTTTTTTCATGTAACCCCCCCCCCCCCCCCCATTTTTTCTGTAACTTCGCTGGAAATACTCCCGACACGAATAATTTATGAAGAAGCCCTATATGGGTTTTGTTGTAGCTCGGGCTGTAAACACGACGGTCTCGGATGAAGCGTGAAGGGAGGGGCGGCGTGATGTGGCCGAGCGCTCGCGCGTGCCGCTCGATGCAAGAGACTCGCGGTTCCGAGCCCCATGGCCGCCCTGGTTAATAGTTAACCGCGAATGACAGGACCGTCTGCTTCACGGTGGAATGTCAGAGATCCCGTGACCTCATTCGAAACAACGCAACACAGCCATGTGATTTGTTTTATTCGAACAGAATGGGGCCATGTATGTACGTGGATGCCACGGTGGCGATATGTTGACTGCCTGGCCTGGTATACAGGAGGACGTCGGTTCGTTCCCGACCCTAAGATATGTACATTTGGCGTTTGCGTGTTCTCCAAGGGGTAAAATGGATTTTTCTCCGGGTCCTCCGGTTTTTTTCCCTCCACATTTAGAAACGCGCGTTTTGAGTAATTTGGCTGCTATACATTTCCACGTGACAAGCCACTTCGTTGAGCTACCATTTGTGGCCAGGTCACTTCTGAAAAAGAGCTATATAGCTCAGTGGCCCTTACCTGCTAAAATACAAATACTGTAGTAATATATGTATGTTGGACTTTTTTCGCACCATACGTAGCCAACCGTCATAATCGGAGGTGCGAGTGAAGGACAACCAACACAACACCAAAAAGCAGTTCGAAAGAAATTACTTTTCAATCTAGATTTAAAAATGCATAACTCCAGTGTCTTCCTAATATCGCAAGGAAGAGCGTTTCACACGACCGCAGAAGCACAGAATGTACGAAGGCGTCACAGTCAAAATAAAAAAAGTGACCCATAAGTTACTCAACTGCGTTCGCACATGCAAACGTCGACCCCTCAACTGCACAACTTTAGCGGGACATTTGTGAAAAGGAGGCTTTCTTGGGTAAATAAATAAATGAATAATGCCTTCAGCTCGGGCATTCACGATTTTCCTGTTGTGTTATTTACGCATCCCAGCGGGCCCATTACGACGGAGGGATTAAATTTAGCGCTCTCGATCCAGGCGCGCAGGCGCTGTGGGTGTTGTGGGTGACTGCACCCTCTCCCCTCTCCCATAACCAACCCTCCCCCCACCGAAATGTAGTTTTGGATGTGGCTGAGAGATGGCCACACAAATGTGTACTCTTTGGTTTTTTCGGGAAAATTACGTAGGTAAAAAAAATTAAATCACGACGTTTCGGAGGCAGCTTGTGTTTGGCAGCTTGTGTTGCCTCCAAAACGTCGTAATTTAACTTTTTTTAATTTTATGCCTACGTGACTTTACCGAAAAAACCATGAATCCTTGCATTCACGAAAACTTCAAATATAACACACAAATTTGGACAAAAATCACGGCACTGTATTTTTGGGCCCACGCTCTTCTTGCCTTCCACCAGGTGACGTAAGTGCTGATTGTGGTGAAGGTGAAACATTCAAATTCCCATGAGCTAGCGCACGAACAGGAGGCTCAGTACTGAATCAGCGGCCACTAAGTATATCTGAAAATGTGATATATGATTGAAATATAAACAAACTATTCACATCTTTTTGGTTCTTTCGGTAAAGTCACGTAGAAGGAAAATAATAAAATAATACATTTACAACATAATACAATAATTTTTATTTTATTATTTCCCTTCTACGTGACTTTACCGAAAGAACCAAAAAGATGAATCCCTGCAGTCACGAAAGCTTTAAATCGAAATTTAAACTATTCACATGTTTTTTATTTGCCATGTAAGGCCCACTGGGCTATACAGCTCTATTGCAGAAGCGACCTGGCCACATACGATAGCTCTGAGAAGTGGCTCATCATGTGGAAATGCATAGCAGCCAAATACTCTAAACGCGTGTTGAATTAAAATGTGGAGAGAAACATCGGAGGACCCGGAGAAAAATCCACGCGACCACGGGGAGAGACACCCGCAAACTCCAAATATACAGCAGGCGTCAGGGTCGGAATCAAACCCACAACCTCCTGTATACCAGGCGAGGCAGTTAACATTTCGCCACCGTGGCACCCCACATAATTACAATGAACAGCACAGCGGGGGATGCCGATGTGGTGTAAGGCAGAGGTCGGGGCGACGGGTTGCCTGCGATGGAATAAATTGTGGGAACTTCCCCCCCCCCCCACCTCTTGCATTTCGACATCCCGCCAGCGTGGAACAGCAGGCCAAATACCCTCAAGAATGCCTCTCTCGAACTCCCTCTAGTGAAGGCCCTTCCGCCGACAGGGACGTGAGCAACCAATTTGCAGGGCTGCACCTTTAACTGCACCTGTAATACAGTAAAACTTATCTGATCTACCAAAGTGGGGTGGGGGGTGGTCAGAGCCGTCCATAGGGGGGCGGTGGGGGGGCCCGGGGCAAACCACACCGTGTGGGCCCCCCAGATGCCTTCAAACTCAACCGCAAGTATTGCAATCTGACACCGTGGCGTCGAAGCGCGGGGGGCCCCCCCAAAGTGCGGGGCCCGGGGCTGTCACCCTGGTCCGCCGTACCCTAGAGATGGCTCTGGTGGTGGTGGGGGGACGAGTTTTTCAGATCCTATCTCTAATCTAAGCAATAACCACCGGGGGAGTCATTCTCTAGTCATACCCCCCCCACACACACACCATCGTCCCATCCCCCGCACCACCTTCGCGCTCCTTGGCATCTCTCGCGAAAAGCGGAGGCACTGGATAGCAACCGCGGCCGGCGCGACAAAAGGACGAGCGTTGGTTTTGGAGCGCCCCGTGCGCGCGCGCGTGCGTGCGCTGCTTCTCCGCGCACTCCGCGGCAGTGCCAAGTCCAAGCGTCCTCCTCCCTCCCCACGCCGTAGCAAGTTACATCCTGTGGCGGCAGCGGAGGATATCCTGACGCCCCCGAGTCGCCGTATTTTTAGCTGTTTCCCGCGAACTGGCGCAGTGGGACTAATATTAGCAGTCAACGGCCACCCGCATTCAGACGCCTCGGACGAGGCCGCCGTGCAAACAAAGGCTGCAAGAGCGCGGCGCAGCTCGATTCGTCTTTCCACGCACAGCCGAGCTTCTCTTTCACAAAAGCCCCTCCCCCCCCATCCTCCCCCGCCCCGCCCCGCCAAGCCAGCCACCAAACACTGAGCCGCGATCGTTAACGACGCATGTGGTGCGTCTGCGCCTGCAAACTCGACGTCGTATCTGTTCGTGAATCGTCGTCATCATCATCTCCAGCCGTGGTCAAATCTCCTGGTCGCTTTTGCCGCTGCCGCCGCCGCCGCCGCCACCGCCACCTCCCGCAATGCTGCTGCGATGTAATAATCCGCCGAGCGCCTGCGCATGAACCGATTTAATTTTTTATCGCTCCATCTCCGCGATGGACGACCTCTTTAAAGATGCGTTCCATTCCTTGGCTGTCACGGCCGTCGTTATTATTATTCTTCTTGACCATCAGACGTCGTCGCTTCTGGCCGCGACGCGCCCTGCGCCCACGTCGACTTTGCTTCAGCAGTTTTGAATGGTGGCACTCAACATGCGTGTGCCCTCTAATCGCAGCTAATAACAAAATAAAAACTGTAAGAAAATAATCATATAAAAAAAAATGTATTCAAGAATTCCAACATTAAAAATGATCTGTGTCTAGAATGTCCAGGCTGGCTGATGGCTGGGCTCCTGTCGACCTCAACAATAATTCTGTTGTTGTTAGTGGCTGCGGGCCGTTGAAACCAAAACTAGCTGGGTAATTGGCTAAATGGGATCTTCCACATAACAAATAAATATTGCATTGAAACGGCGGAAGAAGTTTAGAAGACTTATAATAGATAGCTACACCAAAGAGGTGGGAGTAACACATACAGAAGACTGACACGGTTCATTTATAATTGCTCTAACTTTTTAATGTCGTTCTATTAATGTCATTCTTTTGCTATAATCTGGTTCTGGGCCAAGCAGGGCCAGGTGCGGGTCTAGTGACGCTCTCGGTGCATGTGACGCACAGAATGCGTCACTTGACATATGAAAGCGGTAAAACACCAGCTGACTCGGTGAATTTCCCGAGCGTGACAGCTCAGATTCTGCAGTGGTAAAACAAGGGGGGCTCGGTACGGCCCCATCACGGCACGGATGTGCCAGTGGAAAAGATCAGTTAGTTCTCCTTTACGTTTGACCACTGATAATGAATACAATCATGTGACCAATATATGGTGGCTTGGAGGCATGCTGCTGTTTTGCTGCTGTGGAATTTCAAATGCAAGTGCTTTCTGCTTTTTAGGCTGGTGTCTCGGGTGGACACGAGAGGCATGCAAATAACCCACACATGTGCCCCGGTGAGGCTTGCAAAGGAATTTAGGCAATTTTTCACGTTGTGGCACAGCCTCATTAAAACTAAAAGAAATCCACCAGGGCATGGACTGCGAACCAAATTACACAATCAAATATTCAAAACAACATGAAAGGAAATGCATTATGAAAAGGCACGCTTTGGGGGAACATTTTTCAAGCGCGGATTTGAAACTGCCAAAGCTCGCTCGTGCCCGTAGGGCACATTTTATGGAGGCTCTGGCGCGATAAAAAAAAACACCGTCTTGCATTGCTCGGTGTGTGATGTGCGTTATGTAACAAGTGAGAAGAATTTGAACTGCACGATAACCAGCCAAAGAAGAAAATCACACGGTGGTGGGGGGGGAGGGGCCCTTCGGCGCAGCTGCACAAAGCCAGGTGTCTTCCTGAGTGGACCGCCTTTTATTTATGCTCATCCATGTCAGCGCGCCCGCGCACATACCACGTGCGCGCGCGCGGGCGAGTGTGTGCGCTGCGTGTGTGCGTGCGTGCGCCGCCTCCCCCCCTGAGACAAGTCACCCCCTTCGCACAGATGAACCAGATTTGCTGCACGTTTGTTTTTTTATTCTGCAAACTGCAGCAGCAGTGCCCCAGAGCAAGCAGAGGAGAGGGGTGGTGGGAGAGAAGGAAAGGGGCAGGCCTGGTTTCTCCCCCCCCACCCACCCACCCACCCACCCCGCCCTCCATCTGATAGCAGCCCTCTAACCCTAGTAAAGGTACTGGCAGCTGCTGGCCCCCGTGTTTCCCGACATGTGACCTTTGCAAGCAAGCCACTGACCGCTCGCGCCGCCTGCCGCAACACGGTTCCGAGGCGCGGTCGTCGTTCACGGAGCAAGAAAAGTGCGCAGAGAAGCGTTGAGAGTTGCATGCTGGGAATTGCATTGAGACAGAAGGAGCAGGGAGTGGATTGGAGAACCGACGCAGGTCCGTGAACGATGTTCAGAGAGAAGTAAGAGCGCTTGGGCAGGACACGACACGGCCTGACGGGACGATGGGCAAGCGTAATAACGGAGCGGCGGCCAAGGGATGGAACGCACACTCGAGGTGCAAGGCCACCGAGGAGATGGAGCCATTTAATTGGTTCGTGTGCAGCTGCTGGGTGGATTATTTACATCGCGGGGTCGTGAGAGGTGGCGGCGGCGGCTTGGGGGAAGTCCTTGAACCAGCAGTGGATTGACCGTGGCTATCTATGATGATTAAGTGAAGGAAGCAGCAGTAATAGGTACTCACCATTGATCTTTCCACATACCTCGCAGAAAGCATTGCCGCATCTATTTTAAGCAAGGCGATAGGAAATCTGCGGAATTATTTTTTTTCCCCCCGCGGATGTGTTGTACGGCTCTCCGATGCGTTTTTGGGTTTGTACCACGTGCTCCTCTGTACACGATGTCCAACGTTTCGCTCCGTACGTGAAGCGTTAGTCAAGAGCACTTCATCCAGTAGTGGAGAGAACACAGATGCCGAAGGTGTGTGCCATACAACACATTCCTGCGGAGGGAGCTGGTAGGAACGTTGGGTTGCTCGGTCAATGGCCAGGGTCAACGGTGGCGTGGTGTATTCCGCAAATATGCCCGACTGTGAGGGCGGGCACAAGCCGGCGTGAGTAGGTTAATCGTTGAGTTTTAGAAGGGCACCACGGGGTGACCAGCCCACCCCTCCCACCCACCCCGCCCCTCCCCCCCCAGCTCCACCCTCCCCACCCAGCCCCTCCCCACCCTCCCCTCCCCACCCAGCCCCTCCCTCCCCACCCAGCCCCTTCCTGCACGACGGACGGACGGACACAATAATCCCCTGTGGGCTGGTGTAACCAGGAGGTTCCTACCAGCATTATTGATTGTTTCTTTGTTTTATCTATAAATTGGTTTCTTTGTTTTTTTTCAAAACACTGATAACTATCTTTCTTTATCTTTATTTTACCAGGTACGGCCCACTAAGCAATGAAGCTCTTTTTCAAAAGTCACCTGGCCACAAATGACAGCTCAACGGAGTGGCTCGTCGCGTGCAAATGTAGAGCGGCCAAACACTCTTCAACGCACGCTTCTAATTGTGGAGGGAAAACCCTGGAGGACCCGGAGAAAAATCCACGCGACCACGGGGAGAACATACAAACTACAAATATACAGGTGTCAGGGTCGGGGATTGAACAATATGACCTGCTGCATACCAGGCGAGGGAGTGACCATCTCGCCACTGCGGTGGGTGTGATTTGATTAACATCTAAATCCCGTACGGGTGCAGTGGTTGGGCAGTGGCTAGCACACCACACTATGAACCCGGTGACTCAAGTGTAAATCCTGGCCATGGCTAACATCAGCGGTGAGTGATTTCTGAATCGGTCCTGGACACACACTGCACCAGTCCGAACTGACCAATGCAGCGTGTGGACGTACATGCGCTGCCCATGCCGTGCGGGTTGTGGCAGTTATTGTGTTTCACCATACTTCACCATACTTCACCACATACAATGCTGGTCAGTGCGGTTTGCTGAAGGTCCGGGGGAGCACAGACGCGCTAGTGTCATCATCGTCGTCGTCGTCGTCGTCACGATCCATGGGCAGGTAGCCCATAGGTTTCCAACGCACATTTCGCATTTTGTTTCCACTTTTCTCGAGTGTACAAGTGCGGTATAGCAAAGGATGTGTCTGCACTGTCATCTGCTGACCACCACCCATGCACCCGTCGTGCATTGATGGTGGGTCACCCATCCTCCCAGTGCTATGCAGATTCAAACTCCCGCTGCTAAGATGACGAGATGCGACGAGCTCGCGAGCATTCCGGGTGACTCGCTTGTAGACCATTAAATTATATTATTATTTTTATTATTATTATTATTTAAATCCCACAGCCATTTGATCACTCCTCCTCCGCACGCCTCCATAACCGCGGACAAACGTGCGGAGGGCAACAGCGTGAATGTTTTTGTTTCTACATCACGAGGCCTCCTTTGCTAGTACCAAAAAACTAAAACCTTTTTACGAGGAATCATGTCTGTATTAACCACAATACTTTTGGTCAGAATAAAAACAAAAAAACACACTCTGATAATAAATGCATTGTCCTTGAAACGGATTGGTCTACACCAGAGACAGCTTTCTTTTGAGCCTAGTCTCAAACGGTGTTCAGTTTCAAGGACAGAGTATTTTTTGGGGGGGGATTCTGACCACAAGTATTGTGGTTAATGCAGACATGATTCCTCGTAAAAGGTTTCAGTTTTGTTGCCAGAAAAAGTGGAGAAATCTATTCTTATCTTTTATTTTTTTGTATGTTTACAGAGCGGTGCCCACCTGATGATGATTGCTTGTGTTGCAATCGAAACGTCGTATGCTAGTATTTAATTTAATTTATTCTTTAATCTTGATACTTGACTTTACCGAAAGAACCAAAGAATAATTCCTGCAGTCACGAAAGCTCCAAATTAAGTTTGGTGCCCACCACTCACATGCCAGCTGGAAGGTACCCGCCATGGCCTCCTCCCACCAGTCGGTGTTCGGGTTGAGGCAGGGCGACCGGGCCCACGCGAGCACGTAGAGCAGCAGGCCGAGGAAGAGGGCAGCACTCGCAATCAGGTTGCACCCCCGCATCATGTCGAATTGCACTGTGGGGGGGGGGGGGGGGGGGGGTTTGGGTTACAGCGGCAAAACAAAAATCTCAAAACGGGGCCAAGGGGATACCCATGGGTCACAGCCGGCCCACGTGAGGCCACCAACAGTGGTGGCACTGCGAATGAGAAAGAGCGAGCGGAGGCTTAGGGCACAGCAAGGGGGCTCAATGTTGCCCTAAAATTCACGGGGAAAAAAATAGGCTCAAATGCAAAGCCTACTTATCGTATTATATTTACAATGACAATGCCATCATTTCTATCTTGTCTGCATCTCTTTTTTTAAATCTTACAACGGTAGATATTTTATATTACCTCACATCATCTCTACATAGCTTGTCTATATCTCTCGTCATCTCACCCGAATTTGATTCATGACATCGAGGGGTCCCGAAAAAGAATAGGGTGAGCACCACCACTGCCTAAAAATGTAAATGCCCCTTAACCAAAATGTATCCGCCACTGTAAAGCCACTTTGCCGAACTAATCATAAACTTTAGGGGATTCATCTTCTTGGTTTTTTCGGTAAAGTCACGTAGAAGGTTTTCACCTGAAGACGGCTGCTTGCGTTTTGGCCGAAACGTCGTGAGAATTATTTTATTATGTTTTATTATTTTTATTATTTTATTACTTCCCTTCTACGTGACTTTACCGAAAAAACCAAGAAGATGAATTCCTGCAGTCACGAAAGCTTTAAATCGAAACTTTAGGGGATTTTTTTTTTACCGGCCAAACACCGCGTTCTAATTTTAATATGCTCGGTCACTTCTGTTGTTGCACGAGCCTCTTGCTGTGACAGGAGTGACCGAGGTCTCGGTGTGTGTTAATGTGTGGTTGCCTACCAAAAATATCTGAAAGCCCTACTCAGCCCTCAGTAAGGAAAGGATCCTTACTCCTGGCCCTATAACTTCAGAATCTCTCAGAATCTTTATTTATCCTGGAGAAATCCGATGAGCAAGCGTGCTCTTTTTCACAGACGTCCAACTTGGGTAACCAGAACTGCCAAATTGCTAATTTTCACTTCCTCTCTTTTAATTGTTTTTGTTCCCAATTTGTATTCCAGTCGTGCTCTCGGCATCATTTCATGAAACGAGGACCCAGGGCAGAATGCCACGTGGCGCCTCCTTTTTCATTAGCGACAAAAGAATTGGCCCATTGTTGAGGTCCACCTTGGTGTCAGGCCCGAGGCAAATTTCACCTTTTGTTCCCCTTCCCCCAAGGGGGCAGCATTACATGGCCCGTGGTAATGTTTAATTTTCAGAGATGGAATTTCAACCCAAAACGAAGGGCAAAACCAAAATCAACGCGACTGTTTCGTGATTTGCGACCTGTCTGCGACCATCAACTCACGCTACTCGAAATTACGTTTTCAATCACGATTCGAACCCAGATTCAAACCCAAAATCTTAGAGGTGCTGGCTCAGGCAACCCCAGAAGTCACCCGGCCACCTCATTTTTCACTTCGTCCCCACATCAGGCGGCTTACAACGCGGCAATATTGGTCAGCGCACTCACTCCTGAGCAACTTTCGCGCAGAGCCAATTGCATCTCGGCCAACAGCCACCTGCCAATTCTGCAATGGATTCACAAAGCTTCCCACGTGCTGCAAAAATGTAAAGGTGCAGCCCTTCAATGTCTTGCCCACGGCACTGCTGGTAGAAGGGCCTCCACTAGAGGGTACCCTGGATGGACCCTAAAAAAGGCTCTTTTTTGGAGACAGGATTTAGCGTCCATCCACTTAATGGCTTCCACCGTTGTCTCAGGAAAATGTGACACACAATGCACCGTATGTATATATGTATGTATGTTTGACTTATTTCGCGCCGTACATAGTCAACCGTGCGAATCGGAGGTGCGGGGGAAGGACGATAAATACATGCAGTCTATGTGTGTGTCTCTCTCTGTGTGAGTCTCTCTCTGCTTATGTGTCTGTCGATGTGCCTCCGTGTCTGTGTTTTGTCTCTCTCTCAAATTTAGCGATCTTTGGAAGAACGTTAATCAACCAGGTAGGGTGTTTACTGTTGTGTTAGCCGACTCTCTGTGTTGTATTGCATTATATTTCTAAGTTTACTATTTTTGTTTTCTCTTCATTCTTACCTGCTGATGGTTGCTCGTGTTGCAATCGAAACGTCGTATTCTATTATTTCATTTATTTTCTTCCTACGTGACTTTACCGAAAGAACCAAAGAGTAATTCCTGCAGTCACGAAAGCTTCAAAT
>CM025652.2:4265927-4277298 GCA_014621495.2 Entosphenus tridentatus
TTTGATCAGGTGAGAGTCTAACGGCATGTTATAATCCCTCCTGCCGCACAAAAAGGTCTCGACTAATCCTACACCACGTCTGGAGTGTTATGCGTCCTTTAAACTGAGCGGCAGTGATGTTTGAAGCGTGGCGTTTGAACAAACGACACGAGCGCACGATGGTTCCACTTATTTCAAAACCGATGCAACTTCATTCGCCAACGCAGGCCTTTGACGCACGTCCACATGGCACGGGAGCTGGGGGGCCCCTTTCGACATTCTCACGGCAATTAAAAGGTCGACGGAAGTTAAAGATTTTGCGATTGGAAATTTTGACACACTGATGGCTCGCTCCATGGCAAGCAAAAAAAAGAAATGCCAAGCCAAACCCACTCTAGGCGTACATCAAAATCTCACGAATGCATTTGAACGCAACAATTCAGGTTCCTATGGAGAAGCTCCCGGGCACGTCGAGTGCAAACGTCGGGCACTGTGCGGGCGAACACAACGCTACGACCCAACGCACACGTCGGAAAGCCGGCATTTCATCCGCACACACCTGCAGAATTGTCATTACAACTCAAATACATTCCACTGGACACACGTTCTTTAGAATCGTCTGTTGGCGTTCAGTGTGTTGTCCCTCCCACGCACCTCTGATTCGCAACGGTTTTGCTACGTACGGCGCGAAAGAAGTTCCACGTACGTACGCACATTTAATTGACCACCAATTCCGCGGCAAATTCTGCTGTGGAGATATAACCGCCGCGTCAATCGAAATCTGCGCGCGTCCGAGTGAAGCAACGCCGTCGCCACGTGCACGGGAAGAGGAGGTGCGAGAGAGTCGCCTTACGCTTGACGGTGGCATGCGACTCCAGGTATCCCGCAGGGTCAGAGCCCCACCCCAAGTTCACGCACGGCACGCTGGGCCCCCTCTGCTCCTGCCTTTCCCCGGGGGTCTCGCCGCCCTGCGCTGTCGCTCCGCCGCTCGCCTCCGTTCCGGCGTAGCACATGCGCCAGAGTCCCACGCTCCGCCGACGACCCTCCTCGAGACTCTGGTAGACCCAGTTGGCCGTGAACGCCGCCACATTGTTGAGGACCAAGGAAACCAGCGCCACAGCCACGGCCAGCGCCACCAATTTGGCGTTCAAAACCATCGCTGAGGTGCGCGCTGGCAACGGCAAAACTTCGCCCGCACCCCCGCCGCTCCCGGTGCCGAGGCCGTCGTCGATCGCTGCCCTCCGCCGAGCGCTTCACTCCGATGGGCCATGGCCGGTGCACGCTCGCATGCGGGGTGAGGCCATGTGCGCTGGGCCATGCCCGCGTCGTGGTGTTCGGGCGACCCCGCCGGCAGGAGCTGCAGCGCCTTCGGGCTCTTTTGAATTTCACTCGACGTGGACTTTCTCTCGGTGCAATGCGCTCCCGGTCAGCCTCTTTTTTTGTTGTTGTTGCGCGGATCTCCCTCGCAGCTCACCTGGCCCCGGTAACCGCGTCAGCTAATGGACAATGATTCTCCCGTCCCCTCCCACCACCCACCCCACCACCACCACCTCCCTCCCTCCCTCCCTCAAACTCCTGATGCGCACGGCAGTTCAATGCGAGAGGAGGCTCCTGCCGCCCAAGTGGATGCACATTTGCGCACGCGGCGACTGAATAGAAAGGCGGTGACTTTTATTTATTTATATGTAGCCTCCCACGAACACCGCTTAAACAGGATCTGTTTCCTATCGGGTGGAAGGAAAAATGGGGGTTTGGGTAGCAAATTCTCTCCCCCCCCTACCCCACCCCCCTCACCACTCCTCCTCCCCTCAACTCCCATCCTCCACCATCACTACCACCAACCTCATCACCCCACCCCGCAGGAGCACAGCAAAGCATGGGAGGAAGCTGTTGGGAGGAGGTGGAGGTGGTGGTCGGCGGCTGGCTGGCTGGGTGGAGAGGGGTGGGGGGGTGACCGAGGATGTGGCAAGGAGTTGCTGCTACATTTGTCGGGAGCGAAGTGGTGGGGGGGGGGCATTGCAATGGCTCGGGGGGGGGCGGCTGGACATCCCTGTGTGTGTGCCTGCAGGACGGGCGGCGAGAGACGCGGAGGGATGTGGTGGGGGCAGGCGATTATAGCCAACCAGGATGTTGACATCAAGCGGTGGGTCTCGCTCGCAGCTCTTCCCACACTCGGCTGTTTGTGGATCTGCGCTGACGCTTCCTGTCCCATGGCTGGCCAGCACGTACTGTACGTCAGGAGGGCGCGCGATAAATCTTAGAGTGGCCTGGCTATCCCCCCCCCTCTCCTCCTCCTCCCCCCTTGTGCTGACGCAGACTCGGTGTTGCGTCTGAGACGCCACCTACGGGAGGGTGTGGATGATGGAAGCGTGTCCGTTCCAATTTCACGTCAGATATCCTGTCGTCCCCCCCCCCCACCGTGAAAGCCTAAATTCATTTATTTCGTAGACCACCAGTGTGTGGTGCTTCTCATCCATCGCGCGAAGTGCACTAGAACGGGACACTCAGTGGGAATGTTGTTCGAAATTCATGGCCTCCGCCGATACTGGAAGTTGGACAATGTGATTATTTAAATTGTGACAATTTAATCCTGCAGCACTAATTCGTCTATCTGACCTGCTTGAATTTAAAAAAAAATATGCAAAATATACATAAATATCAACCTTTTAAATGCTATTATTACTTGGTCGTTTTTTCCTCCAAATTGTATTCCAATTGTGTTAAAAAAAAAGATCGTGAGATGACGTGTTGAAAAAGCCATTAAAGATGTTGAATCTTCAATTAAATCAGTAGCACTAACTGACTTTCCTAATCATCGTCTTCGTCCAAAAAGCTTGATCATTAATTAACTTATAATCATCCACACACAACCTCAAACTGCCTTTCAATCAAATAAAAATCACAACAAAAAATTTTGGAATGGAAAAAAAATCGTGGGAAAGTTGCCAGTGCAGTCATTGACAAAGATTGATTCCACTGCCTTGCTGAATAAACGTGGGGCCTCTATTCCACCCTGTCGTGCCACTGCATGAGCCAGACCTCGGAGCATTTGGCAAAGGACGAAACCGTCCTTGGCTCTGAGCAGGGTATAACAATCCACAATGCGAGCCCGCGTTGACATATTTATACTACTCCATTTTTGTAGACTATTTATAATGAATCGCCGCCTGACCGCTTGCTGTTTGCGGCTATATTTGCACTCTGAGATAAGATTAACGGCAGGATATCGGTGAGGTCACTCAGCCAGTCTCTCTTTCTCTGCCATCGTGGATGGGCGTGGGCGGATGGAAGGGGGTGGAATTGTTTTTTGAGGAAACAGCAAATGTAAGACTTGTTTAAATGTTCACAAGCATTTCAACTTAAATATGATATCGAAGGTGAAGGGAAAGGTGCCGCTGACAGAAGGACCTCCACCGAGAGGAAACTCTAGAGAGCACGTCTATAGGGTGTCGTGGCCTGCTCTTCCCTGCTGGCAAGAAGACATCGTGGAAGAGGTGGGAGTCCCCACACTTTACCCCACCGCGCGCGACCTGCCGATCGCAGTGAACTGCGGTGCAACGTTTGGCGTTGCAGGGTGGACGGAGGCGGGTTTTTTTTTAAATCCTTTATATTTAGTTCACTTGCACGCTTGCTTGCGCGCTTACGACCGTGCAAATCTTTCAGTCGTTTTTTAACCCACTTCCCGTGATCCAATCGAGCTGACATTTTCCACACAGACTCGTTGTGCGTGACAATTAATGTTCGTGAAAATTTTTTTCAAAAATGTTACACTTTTTAGGACAAAAATATAATATTTAATTACCAATTGCTTAATGCTGCCATGCAATCATCTGACCCATAGGTGGCAGCCATCTCAAGCCAGAGGACGAGAGGACTCTAGCCGCCACGCATATAAAGGATTTATAGTGAAAAACTTTGTTTTTACGGGTTAATTTTTTCAGTTTTCAGTTTAATTTATTAGGTATAGCCCTGTGGGCCATTCGGCTCTTGAATCGGGTGCAACCGCAACAAACAAAAACATGAACAAGAAAACATCTTAAAGTGACTACGCGCAAACAGAAAAATCCAGAAAAACACAGCAAAGTCCTTGTCGGGGGGGGGGGGGGAGTCAAGAAACCTGCCCATTGTTTCAACTGCCGCGCCGGAGGATCGAACTGCTCAGCTCAGGAGTATGCAATCCGTGACACCACGGCTACGTTCACAGTGTTCGTGAATGCATACTTGTACACGTGACAGTGCGATGTTCTGTACTTTTATTGTCAGTGGATGCTTGCGGACAGGGGGAGCAGTCGTCACCTTGATTCAGTCACTTCGCGATGAACTCGCCCACCTGAGTTCGATTCCCAGCCACGGCAAATGTCAGTGGCGGGTGATGTTAAAACATCTCCTGAATGGCCCTTCACTGGCCCGCCCTGGGTGTAAGTCAGTAGCTCTCCATTTAACCATGAGGTGAATTTAACCTCATTGTGACACGTGACACATCCTTGACTCTTTCGCAACCTGGATTGCATCAATCGAATTATGTAGGTGACGCTGCTGCTGCTGCTGCATTGGCAGTGGTGCACAAGCACAGTGAATATGAAGACATCCAACAAAATCGTCAATAACTCTGTGGCCTTCAAGAAAAAATATGTATAATAGGCGACGTTTCAGGCAATGGCCCTTTTTCACAGCACATACACATATTTTAAGACAATGTTATTGACGGATGTGTTGAGCTTCTTTGGGGTAACATAGAGACATTTTAAGTAAACATAATATATATGTTTTTATTTTATTAACGTAACAAATCTCGACTAACTTTAACAATACTGTTATTGACTCGATGTCAATAGAATAATTTTAAGAATTTAATTAAATTTATTTTATTTTATTATTGCATTAACAGCCAATGGAATCAGAGGTGATGTCAATAGAATAATAAAAAAAAAATTCCTGAACGAATAATTGTTTGAAATTAAATAATAGCTTTTAATTGAAATAATATTTTTTTCATTGAAGGCCAGCCTTTGGTCTGGAAGAAAAGGCTTTTGTTTGGTGTTCAGATCAATCACTAGATACATTGCCTACTTATTGAAATGAACTGTGCTAGATTGCTGTCCTGTCTTCCCGTTAAAACCCTTGAACGTGTACGACGGAATATTTGTTTCATATATACTTCAGTAGACGTCCTCAAACTACCCCCTTTAATTCAGCAACATCACCCAGCTAAGCTAGAAAAAAACACAAGTTCACTTCATAGCTAAGTTCACAAAAAAGGCCATGAAGATGGAATGAAGATAAATCAGTGTTGGAGGGGAGATGCCTTGCAAACACAACAGAGCCAAACTGCATACCAGGGCCGAATATTAAAGGTAGAACTGAATCAAAAGGATTACGGTGGACAGGAGTGAGTTCAAGAGAGAGTTGCTTTAAATTGTCACGAAATTGTCCGCTGTGACATACGGATCAGAGACGTGGGCATTGACGTAGAAAGAAAAAAAACAACGTTAAAGGAGCACAGACGGAAGATGCACACTTGAAATCACACCGAGAGACAGGTCAAGGAGAAGAGAATCTATTTGGGGAGCGAATAAAACGTTGAGATATCACGTTCGTTGCGCGAAAATATCACATTAATTACGTGGAGATATCGCATTCGTTTGCGCAGAATGGGCTTCGAGCTTGGACATGACCGCGCGAATGGATGAGTTGCCAGTGGGCGAAACTAACCGCATGGTCAACGAATGGCAACCGAAGGCAATGCACGCGGCCGGCAGGATGACCGGCCGGGGAGATGGAGCGACGAGATCAGCGCTCGGGTGCAGGAGCGGGGACGGATCTTGCGTGACGGCGGTGGCCACGGCGTCTGGAAAGTTTCATCCAGCAGTGCATAGGCAATGGCTCCTGGTGAAGATGAGGATCGCCGCGGTGGCTAGGAGATGTTAGCTACATCGCCCGGTGTGCAGGAGGTCGTGGGTTCGATCTCGACCCTGACGCCTGCTGTATATTTGGAGTCTTGCGTGTTCTCTCTCTCTCTCTCCCCGTGTTCGCGTGGATTTCTCTCCGGGGCCTCCGGTTTTTCTCTCCACATTTAGAATCGTGCGTTTAGAACATTTGGCTGTGAGAAATATCCACATAATAAACCACGTGGTTTGAGCTATCATTTGTGGCCAGGTCGCATCTGAAAAATAGTTATATAGCTCAGTGGTCCTTACCTGGTAGAAAAAAAAATCTAGTTTAGTTCAGAGCAATTGAGAACACAGTGGCACTTGCTTGTTTGTTTCGCATTTTGTAAATACGTAAATAACGAGTGGAAAAAAAACCTACAGCTAAGCGGGTGCAAGAGCATCAAGGACGATGCCTTAGACAAAACAAGCGGCGAAATGGGCATTTGCATGGACATCCTTCATTACCAAACAACAAAACAAAGGGCACTGCAACTGTCTAAAAATAAAAATAAATGAAGACCGACTTAATAGCAAACAAAAAACAAACCACGTGTTGGCAAATATCTTGCCCGGTCTCATGGTGAATGCAGTCATTCCGATCCGCTGCTGGGTAAAGGTCACCCAGTCGCGGTGTCAACTTAATAATTGTTAAAATGTATAATGCGCATTCAATCCCGGGATCCCAATGCGCAATGCATGAAAAGCAGGAAACAAAAAAAACATCAACCAGGGCAACAGACCAAACTTAAGAGGGAAGGCCACTTTAAAGACATGGGGTTGCACAAACACAGCTGGGTTCTGAAGTGCAGTACGCTGATGGTCTCAGTCCAGTTGCCAATGATGGCACTTCAAGTTCGTTCTGCACTAATTCTCAGAGCTAAATTTCACCTCTGTGAATTCAATATACCGTATGTATGTTTGCATGCACGCTGAACTTCTTTCACACCGTACGTAGCCAAGCGTGCTAATCGAAGGAGTGTGGGGGAGAATTTCTCCGGACAATTCTCTCAGTGGCAGAGCGAGTGGGAGAATTCTGCCCCCTATTGTGTGGATCAGAGGTCACTGGGGGGAGGGGGGGCTCAGAAGTACTTCTTTCACATCAACTTCCGTGGGCCGTTCTCTAAAACACGTGGCGATAGACTGCTCTGTGAGACATCCGCATGGACCCCTCGTCTCGTGACATCGTCCCATCTGCGGAAAAAAAAATCGACGAGCGCAGTTGGCTACGTACGGTACTAAAGAAGTACCACGTACATACGTGGAGCGGAACGTCTTCATAAAATCACGCTGCAGAAACGCGGCGTGACGTGAGCTGCGACTCACCCTCCTCGAGCATCTGGACGAGTACGTGAGGAACGCCACGGAGGGCAGGAACAATTATGACACCGTGTGGGAACTTTTAAGCACGCGGAGGAAATGCTGATTACAAAATGGGACGAGCCAGACGTGGCCAGAGTTGTTATATTTTTTTTCGTTCCGAAACGCCACGTGTTCTTCTCTTCCCATAAGTGGGAGACCGTGTACGCACTTTGTTACAGAAAATGAACAGCAGCCCTTTCCTGCCGAGCTAGGGGGGGAGGGGGGGGAAACCTTCCCCTAAAAAGCAAGGACCCCAATTCCCTTTAATGAAGGTCCAGCGTGTCGTCGCCTTTGCTTGTTTGTCATCGTCAAACGACAATAACAACAACAACAGCAACATTATATCATACAAATTGTGGCGGTAGCATTGTCTTAAAGAATGTCGGCATTATTTTTTTCTCTTCTTCGGTGGAATTAGTTCATCATTGTCATCTCGCCAGGACTCGCACAGAGACGTGATCCGGAATCGCAAGGGTTTATCCTGAATAAGCAAATCAATAATTTAATCGCCCACTCACATTTATGTTGCGTCTCCTTAACATGTACGTGTGTCGAACTTCTTTCGCACCGTACGTAGCCAAGCGTGCTAATCGGAGGTGCGGAACACACGTCTCGGAGTCCGGAGCTTTTCTCTTTTTATTTACACACTTTTATTTAACTCACTCTGTCTGTTGTCGCATCCTCAAAAAAATATTGTAACTCAATTTTTACCCACTTCCCAATGTGCTATCGACTGCAAACTTGGTATACGTATTTCATACTGGTGACAATACTATATTCTATAATTAGAAATAGAATATATATTTTTAAACAATCTTTTTTATATGTTATGTTTTGGCTTGGGTCTAATTGTCCACGCTCAATTCACGTTGGCTGTAAATCACCACGGGTCCCTTACGTTACGGCAAGCCTCGGGGTCACTTCCTGGAGTTGTGGAGTTCTGCCATTACTCGTACGGTACATTTCATTAAAGCGTGTTTTTTTTTACTTATTTAGCATAGGTGACCCCCTGATGGCAGCTGTCCATGGTGCAGCGCACAAGGTGGACACAGCACCGACCTACAAGTGGGAACTATTCTGCCAGTAGGGGGCGATGTTTCTACGGGGGGGGGGGGGGGGGCAATTGAATAACTTGCAAGTTTTTTCTTTTACTTGGTCGCTGTTAATCAAAAATGGTGAATTTCATGTAAGCCACTTAATGTTATCTCACGCATGAAATTTTTTGTGGGTTGGATCGCTTAAATATATGAATGTGTCGTTAAACCCGCCACCACCCGACACAGGCAACTAGTAAGGTTTGTCACGTAAACAGAACGTGCCAATTCGTCACTCGTACAGCACACCGGTAGTGTGTTGGAGAGCAAATCCACAACATTTACAATCTGAGTACGACGCTTCGCCAGTAATTACAACCGGCATCATCAGGCGGCAGACAGATTTGTGGAGAAATCCGCCTCCTTGTTTCGTCACTTAAAGAGGGGTAGATGTGATGACGTCATTTGTGGGCCCTTCTTGAGCGAAGTGTGGGGGGGGGGATTAATGAATGCGTATAAATCACAATGGGTATGCACCGCCTACGTGTTAAATAGATTTCTGTCTTTGCATCTATTCTTATCTTCAACTTTATTCCTTCTGTGATATCGGTGCCACGTCACAAGGTGCACGATTACGATTGTTTGCACAGTTAGCGATGTATCACCCTGTGTGTTAGAGAATCGCCTGCAGAGGGATATATCGTAGAACTTCCTCTTAGGGACCGTCCATAAATGACGTCACGCACCGGGGGGGGGCCGGGTCAGACATTTGTGACGATGTGTGACGAGGAGGGGAGGAAGTGTTTGAGAAATGTGACGTCACATCAAAATGCGCAACTTTAAATAAATATAGACAACACGTTCTACTTAATTAAATATACTTTTTAATATAAATGACTTCTCCTACAACATCAGAGTGCAGCGCCACATTAAATACGTACTTCAATGACAATAGTTGAAAGCGATTTGAAGCATGTTTTATTTTTTGGGGGGGGGAGGGGGCAGAGCTTTGTGACGTCATATTTGAGAGGGGGTCTGACTTTTCGTGACGAAAGGGGGGGGGTCAAAAATCGTCAAAATTCGCGTGACGTCATTTATGGACGGCCCCTTGGAACTGCACTATCACACAAAGCCCTGCTGTACAGAAATGTTTGTCACACGGCATTCAAACCGACATTTTACATTCTCAGCATATTTGCCAAATTTTTGCCTAATTAGTAACAAAAAAAGGTGGGGGGGGGGGGTATTGTACTGTCATTGGTGACCTCAACACTCTTATTCTCAATTATTTTATACAATTTCATGCCACTCATGAAACATCGCTGACCGGCATACGCCCCATGTTATTATTGAGAGCCAGCGTTTTCAGGCATCCACAGTGGTACAAAAAAAAAAACGCCAGAAGTTTTTCACAACAAAATTGTGGCACCCACTCGCCCACTGCCAAGACCCCCCCGGTTGCCGTAAGTGAGCGTCCTAATGAAGAACAGACTGCTGGACACGCCGAGAGGGCAGGCTGACCCACGATGGGACGCCGAGAGGAAACACTAGCCCGTACGGCGGAGGGAAGCGCTATAATTAGCTGATCCTGGAAATGCCCCCCTGCTGTCCCTGTCGTTTTAATCCGTGCCATGCGGCCCGTTGCATCATGGTAGTTTTCGTTCCATGCTGTCATCGGTACATTGTATGAAAATTATGGCTGTTCTTGTTGGAACACTTTTGTAATTTTCCCAAAGTCCCATCTGGACAGTTTAGCCAAACGAGTCACGTCAGCCGTCTATTTTCGTACGGGCGTCTGCCGTTACAGCGTTGACAATTTCATGGTGAGTTCACAAATAAATCCAATAAACTGCACGTTGGACGACCCGCAGATAATCATAGCAATATAATCATAATACTATTCTGAAATGTCCCAGTGACTCAAAGCCCTTTACATCACATCTCATCTCAACCATTGAAAGGGGAACCCCCAGTGGTAACTGCCCCTGTGTGGCATAATATGCCTCAGCACTGATCTGCAAGCGGGCATTAGTTTGTCAGTAGCGAAAGGGGGGGAGGGCGATGATCGCTCCGCGTAATTCCAATAGTGATAAAAATAAAACATAATAAAATTCTCACGACCTTTCGGCCACAACGCAAGCAGCCATCGTGAGAATTTTTTATTATAATTATTTTATTATTTCCCTTCTACGTGACTTTACCGAAAGAACCAAGAATATGAATCCCTGCAGTCACGAAAGCTTTAAATCGAAATTTAAAATCCAGTAGAGTGATTTGTGTATATATTTTTTCAAATGTGGCCAAATTGGACCATCTTCTTTCGTGGTTAAGCCAGATAACCAATTCCTGTCGGGAGAGTCCCTCAATGTTCAGTTGGAGCATCCTTGTCTGGCGCGTTGTCGTTTAGCCCTGAAGAGGACCATTGGCTTGGCTTGAGTTGTTGTTGCTCAGGAGACCGGGAGATCGATGAGCGATGTTCGGTCGCCCGCGTTGATAGCATTCGTCGTGATTCTCACACTGAACAGAGTAGGGCGGCGTGAGGGCTTCCATCATATTCCACTCCATGACGGTGGCACACAATGGCCTCGTCTTTCCAAACGACGTCACGGGATGTGTCGCGTATTGCGCCGTGAAGCGGACGGCGCGCACCCACGCACATGCATCAACGACATCCGTGACTCCGAGAATAATCCAGTCTCTCTGCGAGTTGCGTAAAACGTTGGGTTGTCTTCAGGAAATGTCTGAGAAATGATGCTTGTGCAATATAAATATCCCGATCAGTGACTCGTGCCTAAAACATCAGGCTTTTGTACAGAGATGGGCAAAATACGTAAAAAACACATTGTCCTGCGAAGGGAGCTGATAGGAACGTTGGGTTGCTCGGTCAATGGCCAGGGTCAATGGCGGCGTGGTGTATTCCGCAAATATGCCCAACTGTGAGGGTGGGCACAAGCCGGCTTGAGTAGGTTAAACGTTGAGTTTTATAAGGGCACCACGGGGTGACCAGCCCCTCCCCACCCAGCTCCCCCCCCCACCCAGCCCCACCCTCCCCACCCAGCCCCTCCCCAC
>CM025652.2:4277698-4297382 GCA_014621495.2 Entosphenus tridentatus
TTCTCAATGAGGAGGGGAAAAAAACTAAATTCACGTGACCACGGGGAGAACACGCAAACTCCAAATCTGGAGCAGGCGTCAGGGTCGGGATCGAGCCCGACCAGGCGAGGTAGTTAACGTCACGGCCACCGTGGCACCCAACATCGCGAGAGTGAAGCCGTCGGGAGCCTCGTGATCCTGCTAGGGTCACCCCATGGCGGCAAAGGTCAAAGGTTGAGGTTTCACACTAAAAGCGATCCTGGGAAAAGAAGCAAAGTGGAAACACGCGGTTTATGTACGTAGAACTTCTTTCGCACCGTACGTAGCCGAGCGTGCTAATCCCACGTAAGGACGGTTCAATAGGGTGGTTTTTTGTGCGGTCATCGGTGGCCAAGCTGAGACGATCAGATTCACTTAATGTGAGAAGCAGATTTAATCACAAGTGGCCACCTGGATTTGAACCCTCTGGGTCTACTCGAGGTGCCCAGCTCCCGGCTCTGACGCCTGAATCACCAGGCCAGCTCCTCCTCCTAGCAGCATTCCACGTGATGCGGAGTGTTTTCTAGCCTGTCGGCGATTTTGTTATTCCTTAGAGGAGCAATTGGCAGTAATTACGGTGGAGGCAAAGAAAGGCATTTCAATGAGAGCATGTTCCAATAATAGCAGTTCTACAATATCCAGATTTGTATAAGAACAATTTAACCTTTTAAAGGAAGCATATGCAAGTAGCATTTTTCCCCCTCCTTTTCAGCTGATATTGGCAGAGTTGATTTCCTTTTCGTGTTGTGAAGCCACTTGCTCTGATGTCAGAGATGCCCTTGGGGACGTGTGGCCTGATATACCCACTTTTACTAGTTTGCCTTGGGAAAATGTCCTTGAACCCAACTCGCGATGCTCCTCCTAGGATGTTTATTTGAAAGTCTGCAATGGAATAAAACAAAATGCCCTTGGCAGTGGCGTTTCTGTTGGCAAACGCATGCCAAATTTGTATGCTTCAAGTGCCGGGAGTGGCTCGAATCCATAGATTACGAGCTATTCTGCTTACATAAGCCTCGGACGTAATTAGGCTGGTCGAGGCCGCAGAAAAAAACCATCAATTCACAGTCCGGGTTGACTACATTATTACATAAACACACACGTGGAACAGCCGCGGTCTAAACGCTCGCATTTTTTTAGACTCGCAGTCTGGCTGGATAACGCAAGCCAGATGGCCCGAGTGGTGAGCAAACTGCCCTCGGAGGGCAGTGTTTAAGTGGCCAACTCAATTTGATTCCAGGCCATGCACGGTTGACTGCACCAGTAGCGAGTGATATCTGACCCGCAGCCCGCCCGACTGTCGTCCCTGCGAGCCCACACTGACCAACCAGCCGATGCGAAGTTGCAGGGAAGACTTTGATCCTGCGGTAGATTGACAAAGGAATTGTGAGTGTGTATTGTTATTATTTGTTACCAAATTGCCAAGTCAGCTACCACGGACTGTACAATTCCCATTGCTGCTTGCACATTAATGCATGGTCATCGGCAACGGGAACGTTTCTATTGTTACGTGAATAACTCTGTGACGCACTTTGGAGGAATATTCCAATCTCAAATATTTCAAAGACCCTATACAAAGAAAACTTGAAGCACCAGAAATCTGTTTTTTTATATATATAAGAATGTTAAACATTGCACGGACATACACAATATGCGTAACACGAATGTATGACGGATAACAGGTACGAAAAGAAAATCAACAGTAATTATTAGAGAGATGCAAGTGGCATTTCTCGGACATGTCATGAGAAAACATGAGACGGAATGTTTTGGCCGGCTGGCCGTTGTGGGAAAAGCAAATGCGCCCTCTAGAGGATCCCAGCTACATTGCTACAATTGTACAAATCCCTGCAAGTGATTAAAGAAACACGATCCAGACCGTCGACCACGTGGCAGTGAACCGCCATAGCCTCTCAATACATCTGTAGGTATCTATACGAGTCTATGAATACTCTTAGGTTTTTCGGAAAAGTCACGTAGGTAAAAAATAAAAAATATAATTGAAAAAATAATAGAAATAAAATAATAAATCACGTTTCGGAGGCAACACAAGTCTCCGTCATCAGGTGGGACCGTCACAGCTAGATTTACTGTCAGTAAAACGAAACGTCGTGATTTATTATTTTATTTCTATTCTTTTTTCAATTATATTATTTTTTTACCTACGTGACTTTACCTAAAAACCTAAGAGTATGAATCATTGCAGTCACGAAAGCTTCAAATCTAGAGTCTATGAATCTCTGTCTGAGTCTGTGAGTCTGTATGAGAGACGACATAGTGGTGATCCACTGGGCACTTTATGTGAATCTAATGGTGCCTGTGTAAGTCCCATGAGTCTCTCAGTCCGCGTCGTAGTAAAACCACTGCACTGTGTGTGAGTTGACGGGTCTCTATGTGAAAGTCCATGATCGCTGTGGTGCTGTGGCCGCGGGCCGTTTCAAATGAAGTACCGGTACTGTGTGTTCTCTCATCGTCGATGGCAGCCTTGTATTCGGAAGCACACGACTTCTCTCTCTCTTTCTCTCTTTCCGGCGCCTCTTCATGTCCCTTTAAAGTTCAATTTGTGCGCGTTATGAGTTTCATAATGGATCGCTAGGCACTTTGTTCAGCATGATGTGACCATATTTTGACTACATTAGCAGTATTCTTAGGTTTTTTCGGTAAAGTCACGTAGGTAAAAAAATTAAAATTAATAAAAGTAAAATAAAAATAAAATAAAAATCACGACGTTTCGGAGGCAACACAAGCTTCCGTCTTCAGGTGGAACAGTCACAACACGATAGCTGTATAGCTTGATACAGCTAACGTCGTGATTTTTATTTTACTTTTATTAATTATAATTTTTTTACCTACGTGACTTTACCGAAAAAACCTAAGAATATGAATCCTTGCAGTCACGAAAGCTTCAAATATAGAAATACATTAGCAGTGACAAACACCAAACACACACACTGCATATACAATGATGCTCGCCTTATCTAGATCGACAGCTCAAAAGAGCTGAATGATTGACCACACTATTGCTTTGTAATTGTTTATACCGCCAACAATGCAGTGTGGAGGTCACATGACATGCAGAATCAGAAACCGGAACATTTATTTATACTGGAGGAATCCGATGAGCTATGAAGCTCTTTTTCACGATGGCAATCGTGCGTCCCCTGCTGTTTGTGAGCAGCACACTCCCGCGTGCAGTTGAATCTCTTGAGCTGGTGGTCTCGACAAGGCTGAGAACTCTATACTGTACACGCAGTGCGGTGGTCACGCGACACGCACGCAAGGCATACAATTGTTTTAAACTATTTTGATTTTACCAGGTTAGGCCCACTGACCTATATATCTATTTTTAAGAAGCGACTTGGCCACACATTTATAGCTCAGCGAAGTGGCTTATCACGTGGGAAATTATAGCAGCCAAACACTCTCAACGCACGTTTCTATAAACGGAGGGAACAAAAACCAGAGGGCCCGGAGAAAAATCCACGCGACCACGGGAGAGAGAGACCCCCAAACTCCAAATATACAGCAGGCGTCATGTGGGGTCGGGATCGAACCCACGTCCTCCTGTATACCGAGCGATTTAATTAACATTTCGGGGTAGTCGTGGCTTTCCTGCTTTGTTAATGAGCAGCAGCGCAACTCTTTGCGTGCTGTGACATCTACTATTTGTTTCCAGCCTGCATACATTTTCCCAACGGGTTTCCCCTCTCTATTTACAGAGGGCGTTGGATTTGAAATGCCACACCAGTCTTGCAATTGCTTTGGGAATGATTCGCACAAACTATAACCTGAACCGCGTGAGCTCCCCAAACAATCTACGCTTTGTAGCCGTACATAAAGGTTTTGTGCCCGAATTGAAAACAGAGACGACATTTAAAAAAAAAAACCCCAGTGAGAGTTCATAATGAATGTTTGCCGAGACCGCGGAGCGTTTAATGGTGAACTTTTAGTTGCATAGCCACTCGTTTATTTCGCTCAGGTAAGAGTCAGAGCCGTCAATGGTATATACTGTCTCAAACTCTACACTGTAAGACACACATCTGTGAAAAAGCGCTTTATAGCTCATCTGATTCCTCCAGCATAAAGACACATTCTGATTCTGGGTTAAGGCAGTGCAATTCAAAGCAAGTGAATTAAACTGAAAGGTTTGAACCAAAGTGAAAGGAATGAAGTTGAACGAAGCCAAAAGGTAAGAGTGAAAGAGACAACAGAGTCTGTGTTGTACAACCATACGGCCTCTATCAGCCTTCTGGGAACATTTCTTTCCCCAGCAGGGTTTTGCTGATGCGACAAAGCCTGCGGTTTCAATTTTCAGTCTCATCAGCCATGCAAGTCAGTGTGTGCGTGTGTGTCCTGTTCAAATACATTTTGCAGGGTCGCCTTGTTGTCTCAGGTTAAGAGTTCTCTCCTGTGTAACAAGAGCTTCGGATCTCATCGGATTCTTGCAGTCTAAAGATGATCATCTTTATCATTTTATTAAGACAGGCCGTGCTCGTCAGAGGTGCGCTGGGTGGTGGAGGATAACTAAACGCAAAAAAGGCAGTTCGAAAGAAATGAGCTTTCAATCTAGATGATGATGATGATGATGATTTGAAAGTGCGTAGCTCCAAGTGGATTCCTAACATCGGGAAGGAGAAGAGCGTTCCAGACGGCCGCAGAAGCGCATCTGAAAGCGCCGCGCGGTGCCGGTGGCCGCCGTCTTTGTTCGACGTGCCCATCAACTACTGTGGCCACCAGACCCACGTTTATTCTACTACTGAAGTCCCATTGCTTGGCTAGGTACGGCGCGAACAAAGTTAGACTTACATTTATACACTTCAAAACCGGTTTGTTGACGGTGGCTTTAAATTGCGCAGACCTTGGTTTGGGTGTGCTGTGCTTCTTGCGAAGGGCAATATTTATTATTTATTTTTATATATTGTTTTTATTTTCTTGATGTACATCGCTGTGAGATGCAGTTTCGCATGAACGACGCTATATGTATAAATATATTATTACATATCAACTGAACCAATTTATTTTTCAAACGAAGGTGCGGCGGCGGGCAGGGGTGGGTGAGGTGTTATGTGCATAAATACGAATCAAAGTAGATTTTTCGTCTCATTAATTAATACACTTTCAGGAGGTTCCTGCAACGTTCGGTGGATTAAAAAAATTTTTGTCGCAAGGCAAATTCCATAAAAACATTTTCACGAGACCATTTGCGATGGCGTGGAGGGAGGGGAGGGGAGAGGGGTGAGGGCCTCCTGGTGCTGACGTCACTGTGGAGCCGCTCACGGAAGCAGCGCGCGGCCCCTTTAACAAGCGCGCTCGATGTCACGACGCCGTGCGCACCGCGTGCGCGCGCTCGGATCGACTCGTTTGCTCTCAACCCCACGTCACCTACCACGGAGAACCACCACCACCACCAGCGGCACCAGCAGCAGCTGCTGGCAGGAGCGGACCACTTGGACACAACGGCGTCTGGTGATTGTTGTGAGGTTCGTCTCGGAGCCACAGTCCCGCACGTAGCAGCAGCAGCAGCAGCGTCCTGCGCGGACGTACGCGCTGCTTGTTGTGGTGCACCACTGCACGTGTGTGCGTGTGTGCACCACTGCACGTGTGTGCGTGTGTGCGTGCGCGTTCACGCGTTCGTGTCTATCGGTATGTGCCTTTGTTAGAGCCTTTTCGAAAATTCACTGCTGGATGAAGGAAAATCTACCCCCCCCCCCCGCTGTGTTGGTCATGGGTGGGGGTGAGGATGGGGTGGGGGGGGGGGGGGGTTTGACCCTACTTTCCCCCCCCGGGCCAGCGCAGGTTGGGTGACGGGGGGGGTCCAGCACCGTGTTCAGATTTCGTTCGCCACTGATGTTAGCCGTGGCTGCGAATCGAATCTCAGCTCGCCGGGTTCGGAGCGCAAGTGTGGTTACTGCTGCGTGTGTGTTTGTACATCAGAGCACACGTGTCTGTGTGTGTCTGTCTGTGTGTGTGTCTGTGTGTGTGTCTGTCTGTGTGCGTGTCTCTGTCTGTGTGTGTACATCAGAGCACACGTGTCTGTGTGTGTCTGTCTTGTGTGTGTGTCTGTGTGTGTGTCTGTCTGTGTGCGTGTCTCTGTCTGTGTGTGTACATCAGAGCACACGTGTCTGTGTCTGTCTGTGTGAGTGTCTGTGTGTGTGTGTCTGTGTGTGTGTGTCTGTGTGTGTGTCTGTCTGTGTGTCTGTCTGTGTCTGTATGTGTGTGTGCGTGGGAGGAGCGGTGGTGTAGCGGTTAGCGCTACGCTGCGCTACGAACCTGGCGACCCGGGTTCGATTTCCGCTCTCGGCCAACACCGGTGACGATTCTCTGAACCGGCACCTGGGCCTCCCCTAGGTCGACTCAGCCTCCAATGCGTACCTGGTGCTGTGTGTAAACATCGCCACTGGGGAGACAAAGGCGACCGGCCGTGGTGCTGGCCACCCAAGCCGCTCGTGTGCCGTTCTGGCCTTAATAGGTGCTCGCTAACAGCGCTTGCCCCAACAGTCTGTTACAGGCTACACGTGGGGAGATCTTTGTATTTTTGTGAGAGAGAGATTTATGTATTTGCTTCTCTCGCCTCCAGCTTCTGTGATGATTCTTCACCGTTTGGTGGAAGAGGCTCACGGTGGCCTTGTCAGTGCGTCGAGCCGGCAACGCTGACGATCGGCGCTTCGCGTTTTCGTCTTTTGAGTCCGGGTTTGCGCCCCCTGATTTTTAGTCGAGGTTGCTGTTTGTGGCGATTCGATTGCGTCGACCGATAGATACACCGTGTTTGACAGAAAATAATAATAATGATGATTCTAGATTTGAAGCTTTCGTGACTGCAAGGATTCATATTCTTAGGTTTTTTCGGTAAAGTCACGTAGGTAAAAAATTCTAATTAATAAAAGTTAAATAAAATAAAAATAAAAATCACGACGTTTCGGAGGCAACACAAGCTTCCGTCTTCAGGTGGAACCGTCACAGCCACGACAGCTGTATCAAGTAATTTGAATTTTTTACCTACGTGACTTTACCGAAAAAACCTAATAATAATGATGATTCTAGATTTGAAGCTTTCGTGACTGCGGGAATCCATACTCTTTGGTTTTTTCGGTAAAGTCACGTAGGTAAAAAAATATAAAATAAATTAAAATAATGATGATGCCCTCTTATTTATCACGGAAAGCCTCGCCTGGGTCTCTAATGTGACACCACGCTTGTCAGGAGGATGCTACATTGGTTTGTTTGGTCAGTTCCATTCATGAGAGTTTGGCAAGAGAGAACACATCCGGTGGGAACCGGATTGACGTGGAGGGGGGGTGGAAATAACGCTCAAAGCTCCGCACAGATGGATTCAATAATCCATCGCTACACTAACATCTCCTAGCCACCTCGCAGGGATCACGCGGCAATCATTGTTCGAGATATATATATGGGATTGTAGAGTAAATTGCCATCAACTGGCTTTAAGGGGATCAATACATATTTAAAGGATGTTGAACTGATAAGTTGATTTACAGTAATAGGTTTAGTGCAGATCTCTGGTGTGCGCGTGTTGACGTGGGTATTGCAGAGGCGCACTTTGGTTTATAATGTGGCCCATGCGGTTTGTCGACCAGTGGCGTGCGTCTGGTGTGTTTTGAAGAAGTCGACATGTGAGACGAGAGGAATACATACATACGGAAAGGAACGCAGGTACCCCGATGCTGACGACTTGCTGACCGCTGCTGACTTGCTGTCTGCTGCCGTTTAAAGCGAGACAAATCGAGTGCAAATGTGCAGTCCGGGTGAGCGAAAGCAGCTGAGGAGGAGAGGTGAGGAGACGGAATCGATCACCGTAGAGGGGGTGGACGCCGAGGGGAGGCAAAGGGTAGAGCGGAGGAAAGGTGGCAGCGGCGAAGACGAGGTCACAGAGTTGAAAGGGGGCAGAGGGGGGGGGGGCACGGCTGGACAGGGAGGCAACTCGGGAAAGGAATCGGAATGAGAATTTAGACTGCAGGAGGAGGAATCCGATGAGCTCTGAAGCCACTGTGAGCGAGTCACAGTGGCACACAGTACAACGACAAAAAGCGATAGGAGTGCAAAATAGAGAAAGGGGTAAACAAGTCACCAAAAATGTAATAATCATTAAACTAAAAACGTTTTAAACTTTATTTTTTTTACCAGGCACAGGGGACCCCCGCACCTACGAAACTAATTGGCTCCTGTACGACGGTCGCAAGTCGAGTCTGTCGTAAATCGAACCCCCGTTTCTCATAGGGCACAATGTTATACATTGGGGTTACGTTCATGGAAACCCATTGCATACCGTAACAATACCCAAATTGACCACGAAAATAAATGAAAATAAACCTAACAAACATTCATTGTAACGTAACTTTACAAACATTCATTAAGTAAAAATGTGCATCACATTTTCTCTTTTCAAACATAGCAAAAGGTGATTTTTATTTTCTAAATTTTAAGAAAATTTAGGAAAAAAGTCAAGAAGGTTACAAAACAGATGCTGCGTGCGCTCAATACGTAGCTACAACCTGTCTGGCTAAACTGTGCATACGCATCCATAATACGGGTTTTTTGGGGGGGGGTTAGATCGTGTAAATATATAAAGTTGTCATTAAACCTGCCACCACCGGACGCAGCCAATTAGTAAGGTTTGTCACGTAAACAGAACGTGGCAATTCGTTACTAGAAACAGGCTGACAAGGACGACAGCAAACATTTGCTATGCTCGTGTTTTTTTCGAAACGGAAGATTGCAGACAGCGTCGCGGGTGGCGTCTGTCCCGTCCGTCCGTCCGTGCAGGAAAGGCAGGACGCACTTACCGCCCGCCCGGGACGTTTGTTTTCAATCCCATCGGGTCAACCTTGTGGGGCCGGTTTCTCTGTAACGCGATATATGTCCCTGTTGACTCGAGCAACCCGTGGCACACGAGGTATGCGTGTGCGTGTGTGTGCAGTGCCCCTATGAAGGTTTGGTGACGGCCTCAAACGAGAGCTCACTCTCTCTCAAGTTTAGGGTTGTGGTGGGTGAGGGGAGAGGGCTGGAGGCGTTTAACCCCTTAATTTGCCTTCACGATTTTTTGTGCATTTTTTTTTCCTTAAACCTTACCCCCCCCCCCCCCCAGTTACTTCCTCTACAGCACGGGGTATGTGTGCAAGGGTTCGATTCACGCCCTCGGCCAACATTGGTGACGATTGTCCGAACCGGTCCTGGGGCCTCTCCTAGGTCGACTCAGCCTCAAATGAGTACCTGGTGCGGTGTGTAAACATCGCCACTTAGGGAGACAAAGGCGGCCGGGCGTGGTGCCGGGCGTGGTGCCGGTCGCCCACCCCCTTTCTTAGTGGCCTGTGTTGGCCTTCACAGGTGCTGCTCACGAACAGCACTTGCCCCAAAAATTCCGTAAGGCTATACGGGAGATCTTTGTCTGTGTATCGGTATGTCTGGTTATGCACATGCGGAGAGAGGTTGTGCTTCCGTGTTGAAATGCCAGTCTTGGTTCGTGAAGAAGAAAACATTTCATGAACGCGTTATCGTCACCCTCGTTAACAGCGATGGTCGATCCACTGCTGGATGAAGGCTTCTCCACGTTGCTACCGTCTGCCGTGATCTCCCACGTACTTGGTTCACTACATTTTTTTATTCAATGAAAATTAATGCAACGAAGGTTATATGTTCGTGTTTTTTTATGTATATAAAGCATAACGTCATGTTTTAGCCAAGTAGTCGGGAAAAAATGCTTTCAACTGCTTCGTCACTGAAATCAGATGTTGACGAAAATCAGCTTGGCTTCTTATCTCCTGCTGATATTCTGATGGAAACATTTGCCCATTCATCGATCGCGTTCATTCACAGCCCTTGGTCGATCCACTGCTGGATGACGGCCTCCGGACGCTGTGTCGTAAGTATTTCTCACCTGTACCGTCGCCACCACGCTGATCAGTGACCCTGGTAGGAATGATGGGCTGAGTCAACTCCCAACCGTGATGTGAATGTTGCTTTAGAGTTGATGTAACCGCTTTGTTGAGATTTCATTTGTGGCCCAGTCACTTCTGACAAAGAAGCTAGTAGCTCGGTGGGCTTTACCTGGTAAAATAAATACATTTAAAAGTTACATTTATTTGGTGATTTGCTACACATTCCTCTACTTTGCACTTCTGTCCTGTTTGTTGTATTGTTTGTGGTTGTAACTTTCTGACCGGCCCCTAATGGACATCTGTGCAAAAGAGCTTTATAGCTCTTCGGATTCCTCCAGTGCAAATAAAGATTCTCATTCTGATTTCGATATCGTTTTGCTGCCTCTGTTTAGAAAATGACACCGCCGACACGGCTGCAAAGAAGCTGACAATCCTGAGCCGCCGGAGGTGGCAGGGGGCGGCGTAGGGGGCGGTACGACCGTGCAGAGACAGCATGCCGATGAAACTCGCTCCCTCCAAGCCGACGCTATGCTGCCTCCTGGCGCTGCTCGTCCATGCCGAGGGGGCCGCGTCGTCCCCTGTCGCCAAGGACTTCTGTGTCGTGGGCGCCGGGCCATCCGGCCTGCAGATGGGCTACTACCTCGAGCAGTCCCGGCGAGATTACGTCATCCTGGAGAGAAGCGGCGCCCCGGGCCCCTTCTTCGCCGTGTACCCGCGCCACCGCAAGCTCATCAGCATCAACAAGCGGCACACGGGCAAGCGCAACAAAGAGTTCAACCTTCGCCACGACTGGAACTCCCTGCTGAGCCACGACGAGACGATGCTCTTCCGCCACTATTCCCGAGACTTTTTCCCGCACGCCGACGACATGGTGCGATACCTGAGCGATTACGCCAAGCGGTTCCGCCTGAATGTGCGCTACAACACGAACGTGACCGAGATCAGGGCCACGGCAGACAGCAGCGCCTGGAACGGACACCGCTTTGTCCTCGGGGACCAGAGTGGCAACGAGTGGCGGTGCCAGTAAGTGAAGCGTTTCTTTCCGACCCATCCACCCACCCCCCGTGCATCCGAAGCTTTTGCGAGACACGGGCATTGTGCCACGGGTGGTCCTATCGCGACGTTCGGCCGCTGCCGGGCGAGGGCCCTAGCTACGCCGTGCGTGTCGTGGAGAGGGGGGGGGGGTTCTCTGAATGTACAGTGTCACGCCGGTGGGTGGGCGTGGGTTGGTGAAAGCGGGGAGCATAAACGAAACTATTTAAACTATTTTTATTTTACCAGGTAATGCCCACTGGAACTATGAGGATCTTTTTCAGAAGCTACCTGGCCACAAAATGATAGCTCAACGAACCGAAATGTGGAGTGGAAAAACCGGAGGACCCAGAGAAAAATCCACACGATCACGGGGGGGGGGGGGGGGCGGGTGAGAGAGAACATGCAAACTCAAAATACAGCAGGTATCCGGGTCGGGATTGTATACCAGGCGAGATAGTTAACATCTCACCACCATGGCACCCCGGACATGGCAGCAGAGGGCCGTACGACGATGGGTTTGTTGAACTGCCCTCTGCCAGCCACAGTGTAGCTCTGCAGCAGCCTCTAATACCTGCTTTATGCGTGAACTAATAGACCAGCGTGGCTAAATATGATCAAAGAACCCCAAGGCGGAGGAGGGCTTCATCCAGCAGTAGATGTGTGTGTGGCTGATGTTGATGTGCATCAGCCAGTCATCTCGGTCATCTCAGTCAGTCGACCCGTGGCACCTGGGTCTGCCCTGTGACCTCCTGCCAGCGGGCGTTCGACACTTCACGTGTCTTCAAGGTGCACCTATCCTGGCGCAAACGTCGTGGTGACGTCACCGCCACTTAGTGGCGGTTGTTGTTGTGGAGCCAGGTGATTGCGTCAGGAGTAGCCGAGCGGCGAATCGCCTAGCCAATGCCATCTTCATGTTTGTAAATGGGGCATTGAGTCGTTACGCGTCCCATGGTTCTGTTCCGGATGGCCAGAGTCGCATACTCACACCGCCAGAGTGTTTAATTTTTCATTTGTGCATCGAGTATCTGCATCTGCCATGGTTTGCGTGTGGATATACGGCTCAGGGTTTTGGCCCATGCGCTTCGTGGAAGATCGAAGCCAGGGATGTTATAAGTCGGGTCTTCCACGAGGAGGCGTTTGCGACTTTTAATAAGAATGTCTGACTTCTTTCTGTTAAGTCGCATGCCCACACATGGAATTTGGCAGTGTTGCCTCTGTAGATTATTCCCGTAGTTATGCAAGGATGTTTTTTTTACATAGATTGATCACGGTAATATATTTACTGTACTTTGGTCCGCTGTGTCACATCCGTAACGGGGCGATGCAATGAGATTGACTACGGTGATTACACAAACGTCCGGCGAATTTTCAAATTGTGTTTTACAGGGTTCGTGCCATTATTACCGCGCTGCTAATTTCCAGACAGAAATGAGGGCATTAAAAAACGATTTCAATTCGCCTTTGGCCATTTAAATGTTCGTGGTGGGGGGGCGGAGGGGGTGCTGCCCTGGTCAATCATAA
The DNA here is from genome assembly GCA_014621495.2 of Entosphenus tridentatus. NCBI lineage: Eukaryota > Metazoa > Chordata > Hyperoartia > Petromyzontiformes > Petromyzontidae > Entosphenus > Entosphenus tridentatus. The sequence continues at coordinate 4,290,163 of CM025652.2, forward strand.
ATTCAATATTGAGCCGCATTATGAATTTATATTTGCACAAAAAGAAAAGATGCTTTTAGCTCAAAGGTCCGTTAACGGTTATGCGTGTATATTTTATTCACAACGCTTAACCGAAAACGTCATGTGTCGCGAATAGAAAGTGTCGTATTTTTAATCTGTTGTATGAAATTAACACGATTGCCTGCTTTTGAAAATCACGCTTTAGCGTTCTTGAATGCTCACCATTAAATTAGGCCGTGAAGGTAATTCCCTTCGAGTTGTTTAAAGGCACGAGGTTCAAAGGTGCAACCCTCCAGTTGCCAAGAGGTGGAAATAAAAACTATTTAAAAATATATTTTTACTTTACCAGGTTAAGGTCCACTGAGCTACGTAGTTTTATTTTTTCAGAAGCAACCTGACTATGAGAAATTATAACTCAACAAAGTGGCTTATCATCGGGTGGAAATGTATAATAGCCAAATACTCTAAACACGTTGATTACAAATGTGGAGAAAAATCCATGCGACCACGGGGAAACAGAGAGACACGCAAACTCCAAATACACAGGCGTCAAGTTTGGGATAAAACCCACAACCTCCTGTATATCAGTCGAGGTCGATAACATCTCTCCACCGTGGCGCTTCAATAAAATCCTCGTCTGTTCTGGGTGGCCACAGTCGCACACTGCCAGAGTGTTTAATTTTCCATTTGTGCAATGAGTCTCTCCATCTGCTGCTGCCATGGTTTGCGTGTGGATGCCTCGTGGAAGACCGAAGCCAGTGATCTCGTGTGTCGGGGTCTTTCAAGCGGTGGTGTTCGCGACCGCTAATGGTTGATTAATTTAAGAGGAGTAGATAATTTTCGACTTCTCTATCTGTTAAATCGCATGCCCGCGCATGCAATTTGGCAGGATTGGGATCGAACCCACAACCTCCTGTACACCAGGTGAGGCGGCAGACCTACTTTCCCCTCGGAAATGTATCCGCCTGCGGTAATCAATAGGCAGGTGGATGTTATGTTTTTGTCGGTTTTTTTATATTATCAACTGTTTTTTTGCATCTGCCAGGGTTCTGTTGGTGGCCACGGGCATGTGGCTGCCCAGAGTTCCCCGGTTCATCGGCTCCGAGCTGGTGGAGGGCTACGAGGACGTGTCGGTGAACCCGAGTGACTTCGAGGGCCAGAGCGTGCTGATCCTGGGCCGGGGGAACTCCGCGTTCGAGACGGCCGACAACATCATGGGCTCCACCAACCTCGTGCACATGCTGGGCCGATCCCACCTTCGCCTCTCCTGGGCCACGCACTACGTCGGAGACCTCAGGTCAGATTCACAAGCCAATGGCCAAGCCTCGACTGTAACCGTGCAGATAACGCTCGATTCTTTTCGTGGGCAGATCATCTGGGAGGGGGGGGGGGCTTTTAGATGGTTTTTTTTGCGCTCCCGGTTTGACGATGATCGCAGGCCCCGAGGGTTTCAAACTGCCTAAGCGTAAAAAGAAACACTGGCGACGCGTTCTTACTCTTCACCCCTGTGTTGTATAGATCAACGACAGCAACGACGACTACGGATTGCGGCGCCCCCCCCCCTCCCCCCCACCTTTAACCTCATTCGGTTCCTCTATCACGTGGCCTCACCTCTTCTTCATTGCCCTCTTCCCTCCCCTCGCCCCTCCCTCCCCTATAGCCCTTTTGCGACACCCCCCCCACCCACCACGTGCCCTCTGGTGGGCTCGCTTTTTCCCCTGCCATCTAAATCCGCCTTTTTCAAACGTTGTAAAGCGCCTTGAGGCACGGCGCTCCATAAATCCGAAATAAGACAAATAACCTTAAAGTACCCGTCGTCTGCTTCACGGTCGACGTTAAACATGCCGTGTGTTTGTTTATATTCTCTCTGTCCCCCCCCTGCCCTTCCCCCGCTCCCTTCTCCACTCATCTCCCCCTCCCTTAAGTGATCCCCCAGACACCTTTGCCCAGTCCCAGATCTGAGGGCACCTGGGCCCGGGTTTGTCGGTCGCGAGTGATTTGTGCGCTTCCCTCCCCGACCTTCGTGTTCTGTATCGGCCTCTTGAGTAAATAAAAAAAATAGAATAAAAAAACAATGCCGTGGCATATTTGCAAAAGAAGACTAAGGCCCACTGTGTGCTGGCATCATGTTCCCAAGTTTACCCAAATTGAAAAATTTCTCGCATATTACTTATTGTGAAACACATCGCGATTGTCACACCCCCCCCCCCCACCACCTGCTGCAGCGAAAACTTAGCAGGACCCTCCTGTGAATGTCTCCAGTATCAGTGACGCTTTAATGAGTAAACAGATGTAATAATAATTATCCGTGTTTTTATTTTATTTTATCCCAGCCATTCCGCTTCCCCCATTACCCTGGATAACCAATCGAGAGCCAGCTGTGTTTTGCACATCTGTCAATGAGAGCGCGTTCAGGGTGCCTCGTTGCCAACAAACCTCGATAATTGCGGCGCAAAATGTTTTCCACTCCGGTGTTAAGCGCAAGCCCCACGTGGCTCCTTCGCGCTGGGAGGTTATTCACAGCTCACATGATGGCCCATTTATGCCCTCGGCCCTTTAATTGCCTCTATTCTGCAGGGAGTAGTGGATGCCAAGTGTGAATTTCTGCTCGTGATTTCGCTCGGTGGCTCCAAACGTTGGAGTGCGCGGTCGAGTCCCTCGCATTCAGAAGGTTGCGAGTTGAAATCCTGGCAGAGGTTGACCCAGCCTATCATCCCTCGTCGCTCAATAAAATCAGTAATATGAGGAAATCAACAATGGTTGTCCTTTATAGAGAGAGTTTTGCGAGGTCAAATCCTGGTAGAGGTTGACCCGGCTATTGAATCATCCCTCGTCGGCCAATAAAATTTGTACCACTTTGTGAGGAAGTCAACAATGATTCTCCTTGGGAGAGATTTTGCTCCTGCCACAGCACTGTGCAATTTCCACCACTGACTCGGAGCTATAAACCGGAGATGAGCTCCACCTCATTGCTAATTTGGATCGGTGCGAGGCAGAGCTGGGTCAACATTTCACCCACCAACCAATGCTAACTGTGGCCAGGAGTCGAACTTGGATCGGCGGGTTTGTAGCGCAATGCGCTGACCTTTTGCGCCACAGCTCAACATTATTTTTTTGCCCAAAAAAAAAACGCGCTTTAAAAATGACTTTGGCCATCCCCCACAAATCGGGCCCCTACTGTCTCCTGCGCCGACATTCTGGCCCCCCTCCACGCTGTGCCTCCGCAGAGCCATCAACAATGGCCTGCTGGACACGTACCAACTCAAGTCCCTCGACGGTTTGCTGGAGGCGCCCATGGAGGCCATGGCGGTGGTGCGCAATCGGCAGGGCAAGCTGCGCATTCTGTTGCACGACGCAGACGGGAGGAAGACGCTGACGAATGGCGGCCACTCGAAAGTTATTGACCCCAGCAAGAACAAGGACAACTTCTCCCTCCGCGAGCCGTACGACCGCATCGTCCGCTGCCTGGGCTTTGAATTTGACTTCTCGATCTTTCACAGGTATGCCAAAGTGTTGGCTCACGTTTTTGCCGTTGTTTTTCTATAAACGAGAATGGGCACCGTGTTCTCTGGACCATGAGGTGCAATTTTCTCTCAGTGTGTGTTTTACATGCCCAAGTTGGGGGTGATGCATCTAACAACTTGCTGTTTGTTTTAGTGCGTGACCAGATTTGTATAACTTTATTGACAACCGGGCGTGTGCGTCTAACTTTTCGGAGCGTCTTATAATGCGGTGAATACGGGTACGTAGTTTCCGTGAAGCCAGCGGTACAATTACATTTCTCCGGTAATACCAAGTACATTTCATCTCTGGTAAGTTTCGATGCAGTCTCTTGTATGGATCTTCCGACAAAAGCTAATTATCTGTGTCTCGTAGAAGTTGACATCGCACGTCTAGTGCGCTGGTGGAGGTGGTGCTTTTCACAGGAAGGTTATCGGCAGCCAAATTAATTTCTGTGTTTGCAATTTTTATAAATGGACAGACCTATAATTGGTTTGTGCAGTGTGTGCATTTGGGAATTCCCATCATCGTATAGCGTGGTTGGGGTTCTCGATAAGGAAAATGGATTCGAAAGTAATTTAAAACTCAGTATTAAAATGATTAGCGAAGTAAAATTGTAGTGTTATTTTCGCCGCTTATGCAAAAGCTAGATTGCAAGATAATTCGTCTTTTGGTTACCCGTGAGGTTTTCAAATCATGAAAATGTTTTGGTAAAATTTTATTTTGAGAAGCAGTTTCAAAGTACTTCAACTCTGTTGTGCTGCGAAGGATTTCCCCTTACTGCCAGATAAGTAAATGTGCGTTTTAATACTTGTATTTTCCCTAAGCTAGGAGTGTGTGCGCACATTCTTCCATCAACGCGTATTGCAGTGAATCCACGGCAAAGCAGATTACGTTTTCGAAATATGTCACTTGCCACATTTTGTTGTTTCAACCTTTCTCAAAATGTCTTTCAATTTAGCTCGACAAAGACTAAAGCTGGATCAGGTCAGAAGAAAAAATACCCAAAGATAAAGGCAGACTACGAATCACCCACCACGAGAGGGATGTTCTTCATTGGCACGATCAGCCACTCGGTAGACCACAGAAGGTCAGCCGGAGGCTTCATCCACGGCTTCCGCTACACAGGTGAGTGGACACTGAGGCCGCGGTAGTAATTCAACGAGCGATAATATTTAGCGCAACGATGGTATTATCTGTGGATAGCACAATGCCCCCGTGAACCCTGCAATCCGAAGTTTTTAATACCCGTTGGAACCTTTTGGCGTCATCTGGTCCAACTACCATGTGAGACTAGGCTGTAAGGAAAGCTGTCTCGGGTGTGGACCAATCAACTTCAAGGACAGTGCATACATTATCAGAGTTATGTTTTTTGTTTGCATTATGGCTGCAGGTATTGTGGTCTATGCAAACATGACTCCTCGTAAAAAACGGTGTCCGTTTTGTTGCCAAATAAAAGGGTAAAAAAACAATTATCATATTTTTAATACCCGGCCATAAATTCAACAATAACATTAGAATACTCGGCCTATTGACGGGGAAGCGTTGTCGAGCACCAGCCGCGCTTATGTTTTGTTGATTTTGGGGTGACCCCCCCCGCCCCCCCAGGCCTACCCTCCACTTCCCTTCCACCCTCACTTCCTCCACCATACAAGCCGGGGACTTTCCACCCCTTTTTGTTCTTTTTACCTTCTCATACACAGCCACCCCCTCCCCCCGCCGCCGGGTTTTGGGTGTCCCCCCCCCCCCGCCTCATCAACCAGGATGCGCCTGGTACATGGGGCCTGGTGGATATTCGCGTGCGGTTGTCTTATTTTTGTCGCTCAACATTCTGCAGAGGCCCTTTGGTCTTGTGTACGACAAAAATCTAATACAAAAATATTTAAACAAAAATATAATCATTTCAACTTGTAAACGCGCCGCGCGGCATTCGCGCATTCTCGACAAGAGAGGGGGAACGACTCGGAGGCGCGAGGAACCACAGACAAGCGGGAAGGCAGCCAGGCCGGGAGCCAACAATTATTGCCCAAGTTCTCTGGTCCTCTGTGTATGAAGGCGTTTATAGTCAAGTAATGAGTGTTAGATGTGGGAGGAAACCGGAGCAACTGGGTTTTCCTCGTCGATCCACACGCATTGAGCAATTCTTCTCTCAAGCTCTCTGGCTATCGTCAGAAGTCGCAGTAGTAGTAGTAGTGCGTGGCGAAAGCCCGAGTCTGTTAACGCTTCGACGCCGCAGACCCAAGGCCCAGACAACCACACCTGGAATCGCGAGCGTCCGCGAAAGGCACGCACGCGTTGACTTGTCCGTGTGAACGCGTGCGCGAGCTCAGCCAGGGCCGTGTTCCGCTCGATGGAGTGGCGGTACCACGGGGTGCCCTGGCCGTCGCAGACTCTGCCGTCCTCGCTGCTCCTCGCCACGGTCGCGCGGCGGATTAACGAGGCCTCGGGGCCCTACCAGATGTTCAGCGTGCTGGGGGACATCGCCCTGCTCAAACGGTGAGAGGATCCAGCGTCCTTCACTCTCGGTGAAGACTGAGGGTGGCCACAGTTCCACCGTAGCTGACGCGTCTGTATCGGCTGTCTGCCCGTAAGTGCAAATCTATTTTTCAGTCACCGTGAGTGAGGTGGATCTGCTAGTTGAGGGGTCACACTGCTGAGAATCCTGAGCTTGAATCCAGGCAGTCATGCCCTGTGATTTAACTTGGGTTGTCGAGTGTAGCGGGTTGATCGTCCTAGCCTGGTCACCAATGACTTGGTTGTACACTTCAAATAACGTCCAGCTCTGAGACTTAGATATCCGTTTTATCGGTGTTGCTCTGCATGACGTCTGATGTTTCTCTCCACGCGCGTTTTGGGGGCTCCATTTCGTTCCCGTTCATTCCCCGAAGAAGCTCACTGTAACCGTTGGGCCGCGTGCCATTCGGCACACCCCCAAAACGCACACTGGAGAGCTCTAGGCGTCACAACCGTGCAGACAGCCCCCCCCCCCCTCGCGATGGCGCAGCACGGCAGCATTCGTCGAACGAGGGCTTGGCGCCCCCTTCGCTGTCCTCGTCCAGTGACGGCGCCGAGTTCGAGTACATGGAGGAGTACCCCATCGCGGCCCTGCCGGCGCTGACCGCGAACACGGGCAAGTCGGCGAAGGGCGGCCTGCTGGTCGTCAACATGGAGTACGGCAAGAACTTCTCGGGACCCGGGGAGGACGTGTTCCGCACGAACCGCGCCGTCGGGGCGCCCCTCGACGCCTGGCGCTCCAACTTCCTCCACCCCGTCATCTACTACTACGAGCGGCTGCCCACCGGTAGGAGCCACGGCCCATTGTCGTGGGTCCCCATCGTTTGTGTGAGGACCGGAGGAAAATTGCTACTTTTGCATCCCCCCACCACCCACCGCACCCACGCTGAGTGGCCCAGGTAGGGGCTCAGTGGCTCTAAGTGCATCTCTTGTAAAAGGTGGGGCCTAATAAACGGGAAAACCTCCTGAAGCCAGACTCATTGGGGGAACAGACTTTCCATTGAAAGGAGAATGCGCGTAGGGGAATAGAGTGAGATGAGAGGGGAGTGGTAGGAGAGTGGTGGTGAGTAGAGCGAGAGGTAGGAGAGTGCGCGTAGGGGAGTAAAGTGAGATGAGAGGGGAGTGGTAGGAGAGTGGCAGTGAGTAGAGAGACAGATGAAAGGGGAGAGGTAGGAAAATGTGTGGAGGGGAGTAGGGTGAGATGA
>CM025652.2:4297392-4308149 GCA_014621495.2 Entosphenus tridentatus
GGAGAGGTAGGAGAGTGCGTGGAGGGGAGTAGAGTGAGATGAGAGGGAGAGGTAGGAGAATGCGTGGACGGGAGTAAAGAGGTGATAGGGGAGAGGTAGGCAGGGACAAATACAAGGAGGATCTTGAAGACGGTGAGGGTGACCTTGTCATTGATCCTGGATTGGATTGGAAGCCAGTGGAGGAATCGTGGTAATTGGGGTGATGTGGGCTGGATTACAGGTGTGGGGGTCTTGCAGCGGTGTATTTGTATCATCTGGATAATTGTAGCCGTGCGACTACTAGTGCCTAATGTAGGACGTGAGGTCCTGGTGTGTTAATAAAGACTCGCAGAGTAATTTAGTTTTAACTTTAGTGGATTACAAATTCGTTCAGCTCACATTTTAAGATTCAACAGATTCAACAATCATCTCCCCATTATATTTCCTACCACGCCCCCTCCCAACCATTTCACCCCAAGAGCTCGTGCTCGGTGGCTGGTTGTGATCCAAGTTTGGTTTCCACCCCTCCAGTTGGTACAGTAAACCCTCGGTTACAATAACAATCACAGTCCAGTGTGTACGGTTCGTAAGTGATTGCTGCGTGAGTGAAATGTGTGCCGTACAGCCTCCTCCACCCGACACAGCCAATCAAATAAATGGAGTTGCACGTGAAGAAACATGCCAGCTTAGCGCACCGGTACATCCGACAGCAATCCACACATTTCCCGTTTCCGATGACGTACGTGTACATCATCAAAACGAGGCCGGAAGAAAAATTTAAATAACTTCATCGGTACCAAGGGCCCCCCACAAGGCCATGTCCAACGGTGTGTGGCAGAGTTTGGCACCAACTGTCGCAGAGTGCGGTCGTGTCACTACAGTTCTCTTCGGTGAGTACATTGCATTTAAAAACAACAGCGCTACGCCTCTCTAAATGTTACGTTGAGCCGGTGAACGGGACCGCGCCTTGCAACTTGCAGCCATTTCGGAACGGGAAAGGGTTAACAATCGGGTACGATACTTCGCCGGTAGTTCTGGTATTCATGCTATTCTTACAGCGCAAGGGCACCACGGTGGTGAGGTATTAACTTCCTCGCCTGGTATACCGGAGGTCGTGGGTTCGATCCTGACCCTGATGCCTGTTGCTTATTTAGAGTTTCCATGTTCTCCCCGCAGTCACCTGGATTTTTCTCCGGGTCCTCCAGTTTTACCTTCCACATTAAGAAACACGCGTTTAGAGCATTTGCCTGCTAAACATTTCCACGTGATAAGCCACTTTTCTAAGCTATCATTTGTGGCCAGGTTGCTTCTGAAAAAGTGCTATATAGCTCAGTGGGCCTTAGCTGCTAAAATAAATAAAAATTGTTAAATTTTCAGTTTAGTATATCATGAAGGTGCAAAACAATTATGAAGGAACTGTTTTATTCACATATTCCTGCAGTAGTTTTTTTTAGCAGAGGGCGGTCTTGCTGTGTATAATCCCAATTGAATAATTTTAAGGCAACTTTACAAATTTGGCGAAAATTTGGAGCAGGGACACCAGCTAATAATGGCCTACTCTTTTTGAATGGTGTCATGGGATATTTAACGTCCACTGCAAAGTGAACAGCACGTTTTATTTTCAAGTTAATACACGTGAAATATTAACCGGGGCGGCCTGCCGAACTCAAATCGCGACCCTCTGCAAAAAGCGTGCAATGGGTTACCAAGTTACTTGGTAGAGGCGTGGCCCGGATAAAAAAAAACACACCTCAAAAGCAGAGAATGACTGTGAAAATGTGGAATGTGTCGAGTGTTTTATAATCTCTTCAAGTGATCGTTCTACTTGCCAACCCATTTGCGGTTTATGTGGGCACGAAGTTACGGACTGCCCGACAAGTGATGAGTAGCTAAGACTAAACAAAACAGCATGCACATGAACGCTATTTTTTTCTTCACTCTTATATTTTTTCCGATGAAATGCCACGCTTTTAATCCGCAAACCCGACGCAAATCTTCACACGCATGCTCAAGACTCACCTCCTGCGGGATACTCTCCCGCCTGCCCTCTGCACCCCACTGTCGACAATTCCCTCGGCAGAGTCGGAAATGAGGAGGAGGCCCAAGAAGTGGCCGCTCCCTCGGCCGGACGCCATCCACCACATAGTCGAGGACTTCCTCACCGACTGGAGCGCTCCCAACACTCATCTGCTGCCACTGCGACGATTCCTGGAGGCCTGCCTGCACAGAGACCTGCGCAGCTACTTTGCGGGTAGATGACACACGCGCAACCCGAAGGAGTATAATGTTTCGATTTAAAGCTTTCGCGACTGCAGGGATTCATCTTCTTGGTTCTTTCGGTAAAGTCACGTTGAAGGGAAATAATAAAATACTAAAAATAAAACATAATAAGATACACTTCTCACGACGTTTCGGCCACAACGCAAGCAGCCGTCCTCAGGTGAAGAACAGGTCTGTCGGAAAGACAGCAAGAAGGAGTATAATGTTTGTTGTTGCTTGTAGTTTTTGTTTTTAACAGGTAACAAGCTCTAGTGGTTTCAGGGCATGGGCAGAGTTTGCGGAGGAGGGGGGGCACGGGCACCTTTATTAATTTACTAGCCTTTTGGCCATCCAAGGGTGGGTGTATATTGCAGTAAATCTGAAATATTCAATAGAAAAATTGTAGAGCTCATGATTATTAATGAGGGGGGGTGGGGGGTGCGGTATGTTGAGTGAGCGACCTTCTTGTGAGTTTGTGTAAATTTCCACGCGGGCATGAATATTAATTAAGGGGGGGGGGGGGGCTCTTTTGCAGTGACATCACGCACGGATGTAGCACTGTGCTGCGTATATACATTTTTTGCCATCACTTTCTGTAAAGAAAGGTCATATTTAAAGCCACTTTGCGTAATACATCATTTAATTCAGCTCGACCTTCCTCTGCGTAAGTGTAATAATCCACCCACTCATGAATATTAATTAGATGGGGGCGGGCCTCATGTGGAGTGACGTCACACGTGGGACACACCCATATTCTTGGCTCATTATATAAGTAATTTTCAGTAGTTAAGATAATAACATAATGAATTATATGCACCTGCGATTCCTAATGTGATGGAACAAAGTGAACCCCCTCCCCTCCACCCAAGTATAGAAGTCAAACTCCGCCTATGCTGCAGGCGTCACTCACGTGTACCGATTGATACGAACCGCACGAGCAGAGAAAGCGCGGACCAGTGCGTTTCGGAATCAACTCCTGTCCGCGGATCGGCCCACCCCTGGTGTTGGTGATTCCGTTGGGCCATTTGTTCGACCACGGCGGACTGCTGTGCGCATATCGAAGCCCTCAGTCGCTCCGTCTCTCTGGGCCTCTCTGTGCCACGGTGCCCACGAAGAAGGGGGGGGCCCCCTTTGTCCCGTCGTTGACCAGTGCGTCGAGTTGTTTTTGTACACTTTGCCGCGCGAGAGATCGAAATGGATGATTCTCGTCCCATGACGTGACACCGCGAGCACAATCGTGATGAAAGTTCCGCAAAAAAACGACACGCAACACGCATTTCTTCGTTTCTGCTTCATTTGTGAGACTTCACATCGTGACAACTCGTACAGTCGGCCGGAGAGAATATGGAAGGGGGTGAAGCGATCCATCCATCACTTTCACTCAACATAGCTTCGGCGCATTCTGCGGCATTTACCTCATTAAGGAAATGAAATTTCTTTGCAGTCACCCGCGAAGGGTTCCGTGCTAAGTCTCGATAATTTGTTGCATCTTCCCACAGCGTCGCATCCGGCGCCGCCTTGCCAAGATCAGACTGCACGCGAACCTGCATGCCGTTTGGCGCGTATAATGTTCCGTCAGAACCTGTTTTGACGATCAGGATGCACGCATCGGTTGACAACTCGCTTTGCCAAACCCAAAATGAGGGGGGTGCGCACATCAAAGTCGACACTGTACGATTCGGTGTGCAACGGCCGTAACGCTGGAACGGCAAACGTCAACGGGACGATGTGAGCTCTCAGATGTGGTTTCGGGTTTGTCCGACGTTTTGCTCCGTGTGGCTGGAAGCTTTATCAGGAGGCGGAATGACGTATGATGGTATGAACGTTGAACTTCTTTCTCACTGTACAGAGCCAACCGTGCCAATCGGAGGTTGCTAGGGGGAAAGACAACAAACTAAACACGAAAAGCAGTTCTGAAGAAATGTGTTTTTACATTTAGAATTAAAGCATATGGCTCCAGTGGCTTCCTAATGATGACAAAGCAAAAGTCGCGGCAACGTGGAGCGAAACGACAATCACGACGAACATCGAACGACACGACCTGTGAACCAGAGGTCGCAAACGGGTTTTGATTCCCTACCCGTACCCGGCCGCACTAGGGTCGCAAACGGGTACCCGTACCCTACCCGTACCCTACCCGATACCCGGCCGGTTTACAGGTAGCCGGGTATCGGGTAGGGTACGGGTATCGGGTACCCGATTGCGACCTCTGGAATGAAGCCATGTTGCAGGTGCGGGTGGGTTGATTCTAGGAACTTTAATTTTGAGAAGAGACAAGACGTTGGGAAATGAGTGACAAACAGTTACTCACCAGTGACTCACGGCCCACCCATACCAGGCTGCACCAGAGTCGCAAACGGGTACCCGTACCCGGCCGGGTATGGGTAGCCGGGTATCGGGTAGGGTACGGGTATCGGGTACCCGGTTGCGACCTCTGCTATGAACACACATCCGAAGGGCTATACGGTACAACCGCGACATACCTACGCAGTCGTATTCCAACTCGCGTTGTTATTAACAACAACAACAACACGCAACTAGAGTTTGCTCAGCACGGGACACAGTACGGAGTGAGAATAATGGCGCCATTGCACCACCGCAATTAGGAGCATAGACCATCACGAGAACTCCGGTCACACTCGCACGGCCATCGGACAAAGACGGTCACTGCATCGCGCGCTTTCAGATGCGCTTCTGCGATCCTCTGGAACGCTCTTCCTTACGATATTCAGAAGCCACTGGAGCTATGCGCTATAAATCATCTTGATTGAAAACCCATTTCCTTATAACTGCTTGTTGTGTTTAGTTTGCTGTCCTGCCCCCGCACGTCCCATTAGCACAGTTGTCAACGTATGGTACGAAAGAAGTTCTACATATGGCACGTGATGCTATTGCTGCGGTGCGTGACGCGATTGCGGTGGTGCGTGTGCAGAGTCGTGCTTCAAGATGGCCTTGACGAGTCAGCAGTCGCCGCTCTCCTGCCAGCAGGGCTACTCGGAGGGGCGCTCGCTGACCACCGACGGCCTCGTGTAGCACTGCCGCCGCTCCACAGACATCTGGCGGTTTGTTTGTGCCCACAGCTGGGGGGCCATGCCATGGCGAGCACTTGGAACGGCTGCATTTTTTTGGCAGGAGCGCTACATCACGGCTGCTTGCGGGACGGGGTTCATCGGAGCCAAAACAAAAAGAAACGTGGCGCCACGTTGCATTGGGTGACATCACCGTCGGCGGCGCGAAGACATTTTAAATTATTTACACGATGGAAATATGATCATTGGTTTTTTACCCTTCTATCTGGCAACAAAACTGACACCTTTTTACAAGGAGTCATGTTTGCATAGACCGCAATACCTGCAGTCATAATACAAACAAAAGACATAACTGATAATGTGCACTGTCCTTGAAGTTGATTGGTCCACACGCGAGACAGCTTTCCTTAGAGCCTAGTCTCACATGGGTTGGACCAGATGACGCCAAAAGGCGCACAACTCAAAGACAATGCACCATTTTTTTTTTACGATTTCCCTTCTAAATCTGAAACGTTGAAACTCGCCAAACTCATTCTTCGTCTACAACCGTTATTTCTAAGCGGTAGAATCTGTGCGTGGGTGTCCCTTGCATCACGGACGCAGTGGGATCCCCCATATATATTTTTTTTTTATCTGCCGATGATCAAATAATCTTGAAGCCTTTTCGGGTTTGACCCTGCTTACCACTCGAATGGGGAAACCGCTGGTACAGTACGGGACGCACGCCAGGCATTGCTGAAGGCAATCACCGAGGCAGCGGGCTGCACGGTGGCTGGTGAGATGGCAGTACAGCGATGGGCGCTCGGCACGCATAGAGGCCCGAATGCATTTCGTCTGCGGGTGGATTTTGTAAAAAAAAAATGTCCTTCTCTGAATCTCGGCACTCATATGCGTGGTGGGTTTTCCTCGGGGTACTCCTCCGGCGTCGTCCCACGTCGTCGCTTTAAGATGTTCTGTGTTCATATTTTGTTTGTTGCGGTTGCACCCGACTTAAGAGCCGCATGGCTCACAGGGCTATACCTAATAAATGAACTTGAACGTGAAGGCCAATCACTCACGAGTGGAATTGGGCCAAACGTACCAATGCAGGACCCTCCTGAAAAAGGGTTTTGAGGCTTTTCCGGGTAAATTATTATGATTTTTATTGTTGTAACGAATCGAAGGCCTATTTTTACTGTGTGTCAACTGATTTTCTGGAGTCTCTGTTAGCTCATTTTTGATACTCATTTATTTATCTAAACGTTACTATATATTAAAGTCTTGTTTGTATATATGTTACCTATCTGTATAAATCTGCTTTCATCTATACGTTATTGTTTTTTATCGCGTATTCTCTAACCCCCGATCATGGGTATGCCAAGCTGAGAGATGCAATTGTATTCTGATGCCGTCTGAAAACCAAATTGTGCGCACGTGGTAATAAACGTTTGCCTGCGTGCCTGAGATATATTATTTCTGCCTTCAATCTTCTCGCCACATCAACGGTGAACTAAGTACATTACCCTGTGCTGTCGCGCAATAATAATGTGACTGAATCCACACGTTTAAATTTACATGAGGCCAACATTTATTTTCTCATCTTTCAAGACGTTGTCTGTGTCAAAGGTGTATTCACTCGGATGTCGCTCAAAACTCAGCTCGTCGTTCGAGGGAAGGCGCCCAGCAAGAAGCCAGGTTTTTGATGGTTTACGGAAGCGAGCAGAGATTAGTCTCAGTGTAAACAATATTTGAGGCAAGAGTGTATCTATTACTGTATGAATCGGACAGCTGTTTTGAAACAAATGCTGGAAATTGTGTGGCAAGCCAGGATACGCGCGCAGCAGAAGTCTGGTAGAGACCACGGCAGGCAGAGACGTGTCGCAGGTATGATCGGCTAAAAAAAGTTTAGCCGGGTGGGATGTTTGCAGAATGGGAGAATGGCCATTTTCCGAGACAGATATTTGAATGGTCTTCACGAGTCCGTTGACCAACGGGGGGGAAGTCGACCGAACCCCAGGTGGTGGTGGCGGTGGGACACTGTGGGGGCAAATCTCGGAGGTCGCTCGTCCAATCGGCAGCATCTACGGCATCTAGCGCAGAGGGTGCAACGCGTTGGCGAGCCGGAGGTTTGCACCGATGGCTTTGGCCACGATGATCACGTATTGTGTCTCAATCCACTACGGCTAGTTGAAGCCCCCCCACCTCTCGCTGTGTCGGCCACTGGGGGTTCTTTGACCATACTTCGCCACGCTGCTCGGGGCGGGGCGCACAGAACCGTTAGGTAGAAATTCCGTCACTGCCTGGCCGCAGTGGTTCTTAATCCCAGTGAACATTGAACGTTGGCGTGTGTACTTGGTTGTCCGCGTTTGCGATGTAACTTCAGTTTTTTAAAGTTTCATTTATTTGGTATAGCCTTGTGAGCCATTCGGCTCTTGAATCGGGTGCAACTGCAACAACAACAAAACATGAACAAGAAAGCATCTTTATGTGACTATGTGCAAACAGAAAATCCAAGAAAATAAATGATGATGAGCACCCGATCCAATATCTCTCACTCCTGCCGTTAGCCCGCGACCGGCTTTGACATTCAGGCCCGCTGGCTTCGTTCGCACACTTTTCTTTTTCAAATGATCCCACGGGGATTCTTTAGACTACTGTACAAGCCTAGCGTCGTTTTGTTGACCGGTAACGTTATAAAAACCCTCGGTGGCGACGCGCTCTTTTCAGAAGCATCGCATGCACATGCACACGTGCGCGCGCGCGCACGTGCGGACACAAAAGAAATCGCGGACTGAAAAACGCAGGAGGTGTCACTCAACTCCGGCCTTTGTTCAGCGTTGCGTCTCGCGCCCGTTTTTTTCTTTGTGCGTGTGTGTTCACCCCATTCGTGTTCAACCGCATGCCGCCGAGCCCTCTCGCTGAACGGCCGCCTCGAAGCGCGTCTCTCGCTGCCTCTCTCGCCCCGCCCGCCTTCCCACGTCTCGTGTTGGGGAGAAGGAACCCTGCGATCAGATGCCGACTCGCCTTTCTGAACTTCGCGGCGTCAATCTGTCGTCGCCTGGAGCGCTGTACACGTCGCCAGAACGACGAGCTCGATCGTGTGGTGATTGATATCCACTGGCAAAATGATTCTCATGGCGGTACCCTGGGGTTCCAAATAATACAGAATGGCCAAGGCAATTAAATATTTTATTTCTGGAACACTATTTTTCCCAAGGAGTGTTACTCAACTCCGTGACTGGGGTAGCAATCAATCCGAAATCGGTGCCACACTCCGCGATGTCGAAACGCAGTGAGGACGATTGCGCCGAAACCCTGAACGCACGTGGCACCGTGGTGGTGCATCGTGTACAGCTCGTCGAGATGAGTCGACTGCCGCATCGCCGACCATCAACAGACTAAAAATGACTGCATCACGGAGATTATGCGAGAGCCGGGGTACTATGGGATAGCAGGGTAACGCCGTAAGGTTCAAACGCCGAACGTGACAGCGAAGGCACATGTCCAAGAATGACACAAAGGGGCCTTCCATAAATGACGTCACGTTATTTTGGACGATTTTTTACCCCCCCCCCCCCCTTCATCACACGGCGTCACAAAAAGTCAGACCCCCCCCTCAAATATGACGTCACAAAGCTCTGCCCCCCCCCCCCCACAAAAATAAAACATGCTTCAAATCGCTTTAAACTATTGTCATTGTAGTGCGTATTTAATGTGGCGCTGCACTCTGATTTTGCAGGAGAAAACATTTATTAAAAAAGTCTTTAATTAAGTAGAACGTGTTGTCTATATTTATTTAAAGTTGCGCATTTATATGTGACGTCACATTTATCACCCACCTCTGACCTCCCCTCCCTCCAGGTGCGTGACGTAATTTATGGACGGCCCCAAATACTCTCTGGTTCTTTCGGTATAGTCATGTAGATAGAAAAAATAATTTAAAATAAAATAAAACGACGTTTCGGTCGCAACACAAGCGTCCGAAACGTCGTGTTTTCTTTTACTTTATTATGTTTTATATCTACGTGACTTTACCGAAAGCTTAAAATGAAGAATGACACAAATGTTGGTTCCAGGCGCGATTCGTCCACTAGGGGCGTTGGGACGCCGCCCCACCAAGCAGCTGGAGATGAGAGATTATTTTTCTAAGGGGCCGTCCATAAATGACGTCACGCACCTAGGGGGGGGAGTCAGACATTTCATGACGATGTGTGACGAGGGGGAGGGGGGCTTGAGAAATGTGACGTCACATCAAAATGCGCAACTTTAAATAAATATGGACAACACGTTCTAATTAATTAGACTTTTTTAAAAATATTTTCTCCTACAACATCAGAGTGCAGCGTCACATTAAATACGCACTACAATGACAATAGTTTAAAGCGATTTGAAGCATGTTTAAAAAAAAATTGGGGGGGGGAGGCAGAGCTTTGTGACGTCATATTTGAGGGGGGTCTGACTTTTTGTGACGCCGTTTGACGAAGGGGGGGGGGGTCAAAAATAGTCCAAAATCGCGTGACGTCATTTATGGACGGCCCTTAGGAAATATATATAATGATTAATTCAACGTGAATTGCCTTATGAAGATAACATTTTAAGTTGTTCGTATTAGAAACCGCCGCAACTCCCCTGTCTGATTTGTGGCTGGGGGGAGGTCTTTTTGGGGGGTGGCTGTGAAGGTGTCCGAGTGAGAGGTTTTCCCTTCGGTCATTGCGATGAGCTTCTCGCATTTTTAAATCCTTTATATTAAGTTCACTTGCGCGCTTGCTTACGACCGTGCAAATCTTTCGGTCGTTTTTTAACCCACTTCCCGTGATCCAATCGAGCTGACATTTTCCACACAGACTCGTTGTGCGTGACAATTAATGTTCGTGAAAAAAACAATTAAAAAATGTTACACTTTTTAGGACAAAAATATTATATTTAATTACCAATTGCTTAATGCTGGCATGCAATCATCTGACCCATAGGTGGCAGCCATCTCAAGCCAGAGGACGAGAGGACTTTAGCCGCCACGCATATAAAGGATTTATAGTGAAAACTTTGTTTTTACGGGTTATTATCCACGCCGTTCGAGACCCATTCAGGGCGGTGAAAAAGGGGCCCACGGCTGTAATGAGAGACGATGTCACAATCGCTAAGTTGCACTGTGCAAATATAGCAGCTCACGGCTTTTCGGCAGTGTCCAAGGGGTTGTACGCTGTGGACTTGAGGGTCATGGGGGCAGCATTTGCGTGCTTTGTTGTTTTGTTGTCGTATTGTTTCTAAATGCCTACAGTCGGTAGATAAGACAGTTACATCACTTTCACGGGAAGGCCAGTAACATGACGAGGATTTTCTTAATTACAACCCCATCTTTTCAGAGGTCACTCACAACAGCCCCACCTAGTGGACATGTCACGAGCCGCCACGGTTTGATACCGACTCTACGTTTAACCAAATGCAATCAACACGGGAAAAAAAATAACCCGTAAAAACAAAGTTTTTCACTATAAATCCTTTATATGCGTG
>CM025652.2:4312514-4326521 GCA_014621495.2 Entosphenus tridentatus
GTGGTGCCCTTATAAAACTCAACGTTTAACCTACACACTACACTATACACGACACGATACACTACACTTATACAGGTAGTAACAGCTTCCACACTGCCCACCAGGTATGAGTTGTCTGGCTGTCGTGCACGAATGCGCTGTCCAACCATGTTCCTACCTGCCCACTCCGAAGGAACGTGTTTTGGCTGCGGTAAATTACCACGTGATAAGCCACTGTGTTGAGCTATCATTTTTTAGGCCAGGTCGCTTCTGAAAAACAGCTGTACTGTATAGCTGAGTAGGCCTTACGTGGTAAAAAAAAAATGTTGTTTATATAATTTGAAGCAGAGACTGCTTGTATAAGGTTATGGCTGAATGCCAAGTGGCCGGGAGATGGAAGCATAGCAGAGGATTCTTGAATCGGTATATGCGGAGCTTTCAGTGTTACCTGTGATGGGTTTTTCACCAGGTCCTCTCATCTCCTCCCTCAAGAAGCGAGATTCTCACGACTCTCACAGGATTGGCCAATCGCCCCGTTGTCTTGGTTCTTTCGGTAAAGTCACGTAGAAGGGAAATAATAAAATAACAAAAATAAAACATAATAAAATTAAATTCTCACGACGTTTCGGCCACGACACATTATCATAGCTACTTCTATGCTAAATTCCTCTGTTGATATGTAAACTCCTTTGTCAAGGCGCTCTCCTCCACCCACCCAGCTTAAAAATACGCTGCCAAGCTTAGCAGTGTTCATTGGAGCGCTGTCTTACCGACAGCTCTGTTTCTTCACCTGAGGACGGCTGCTTGTGTTGTGGCCGAAACGTCGTGAGAACTTTATTTTATTATGTTTTCTTTTTATTATTTCATTATTTCCCTTCTACGTGCCTTTACCGAAATAACCTAGGAGATGATTCCCTGCAGTCACGAAAGCTTTAAATCGAAAAAAATCGCCCCGTTGTTGCAAGACTCTCCTGAAACTCGTCCCGAGACTCCGCGTGGCTTCCCAAGATACATGTATTAATAGGGGAAAACCTCTTCTTATATTTTGATACTGATGTTGCTACTCGCCCCGAGCTCTCAATGTCCTGATAGCGGCATTGCCATTGTGCTGTTCGCCTTTTGGCGTCCTCTGGTCTAACACTGTCTGCGACTTGGCTCTAAAGAAAGCTGTCTCTGGTGCGGACCAATCAGTTTCAAAGACAATGCATCATCATATACTACCAGAGCATGTTTTTTGTTGCATGTTCACAAGTATATGTGGTTAATGCAGACATGATTCCTTGAAAAAGGTTTCAGTTTTGGTGCTTTAACATCTTAACACAACTGTTTTATTGCCAGAAAGGGGAAAAACGATTCTACTCTACGTGACTTTACCGAAAGAACAAAAGAGTATGGATTCCTGCTGTCACGAAAGCTTCAAATGAAGACTATTCTTATAATTTGTATTCTTTCAAAGTGCTGACTGTATAACCCATTTGTTGATTATTCGTTTCTATTTTGAGTCAATTGTCATTCTGTTGCTCGATTGAAGCCTCCTCAAGCTGCGTTGGTCATCTCGTTCTTTCTTCTTTCGTACGGCTGATGTAGTAGACGCAGAGCGACCACCACAATCGCACATTCAGGGTGGTCAAGCCAGACAAACGCGTCACGAGCAGTGTGTCGCTGTGATGGCTCCGTCGTATTTGTGGATCGGGCATTGCGTCGTTATACGTTCTAAGGGTCCCTTCTGGATGACAACAGTCGCACACACCGTGGAGCTGTTTAACTTCCCATCTGTGCATCAGCTGCGTTGGTCGTGCAGATGATTTGACCATACTTCACCATGCCGGTCATGAAAATGTGAAGAAGATAAAAAATAATTCGCCTACTGTGGACAGTCATGGCAGTCGTTGGCTTTTAAGCCATGTGCCCACTTAAGCCCCGTTGTCGCACGCGCGAAGCGCTGCATATTTCACAAGGCTGGTTACACCCCTGGTGGTTCCGCTACAGTGGTCAGGGAAAGAATGCCTCGGTATATGCACCCTTAGACAGTGATGGCGCTAGGCAAAAGCAGACCCAAGCAAAAGTATTGAGCCCCGTGTCGGTCAAGAAGCACCTCCCCCCCCCCCACACAATTCATATGGGTACAGCACATATTCTATATGGTTCTTTTGGTAAAGTCACGTAGATAAAAATAAAATGTAGTGATTAAAAATATCAAGGCAAGCATTCAGAGGCTAACCTCCTTGTTCCAGATGACGACCGCTTGTGTTGCGATAGAAACGTCGTGATGTTTCAAATCACTTTTATTTTTTATCTACGCAACTTTCCCGAAAGAACCATAGAATATGAATTCATGCAGTCGCGAAAGTGTTAATGTACGTCACATGTAAAAGTCAAATCGTAATTAAAATTTAAATATATATAATAACGACACGCGAAATAACACTGGCAGGCCGGGTCCTGTTGTTGACTTTTGTACCGCACAGAGACAGCTACCATGAGGGGCTGCTGAGACGTTCAGTTACGTAATAGGCACGTATTTGTATTTGATTACCATCGCTATTAATACGCCAATATCGCTCATCTCACCGCATCTCTAGATTTGTCGAGCATGTGTTATCATCTCGCGTCATCTGTATCTCTCGTCCGTATACAGTTTCCTCCGTCGTTTCACAAAGATTTCATTTATCGAAACGCGGGGGGGGGGGTTCCAAAATGTTTTTTTTTTTTCATCATGGGACCTCCTTTGCCAGTACCAAAACATGAGGATAGGGTTTCCCCTTTTTTATGGCAACAAAACAGGTCTTAAGATGTTAAAACACCAAACTGAAACCTTTTACAAGGAATCATGTCTGCATTAACCACAATGCTTGTGGTCAGAATGCAAACAAAAAACATGCTCTAACAGCATATGCGTTGTTTTTGAAACTGATTGGTCCACACCGGAGACAGCTTTCTTTCGAGCCTCGTCTCAAGCGGTGTTAACACCGTTTGAGAATGTGGTTAATGCAGACATGATTCCTTGTAAAAGGTTTCAGTTTGGTGTTTTAACATCTTAACACCTGTTTGTTGCCAGAAAAAAGGGTAAAACCTATTCTCATGCTTTTGTTTCTTGAGGGGCCGGGGGTGGGGGGCGCCTTGAATTGGCGAGCATCAAAGGGTTCCGAATTGTTCCGGCTAAAATGAAGCACCGGTCGTGTTGTTCCGCGACTGTCAAGGGAACTCTGAATGTCGCCTCCAACAGACTCACAAGTGTCCCAGGGCAGCAATCTTTAAAAAGGAAGCAGACGATCCTCAGAAAACCGGGACGGGTGGCAACCCCTCGGCCCAAGTGTGTCGCGATTTTCCGATACCGTTTCAAAAGTATTCTTGTCCCTGACGCCATTCACACTCAATTGCGCCTGCAACGACTTCGCAAACAGCCCAGCACTTATATTCTGACAAATTGTCAATGGTCCTTGGTTTTGGTTCGTTGAGGAGGTTACTGCATGACAGAATGCGGCGGTTATCTTGCCTTGAACTGGAGTAGGCGTCGGGGTTTCGTTGGCGGTGCGCTGACCCGGCACGCGTAAACTTCTACTAGGAGGGGGCGATTCACGCACACAGTCACGGCAAAACGAACGCGCGACTTTGCGTCTCTACCGTAACGCCCACAATGCCCGCATATTCCACAAGCACGCAAAGGTCTCCTGGGTGCCTGTTAAGGTCAGCGTCGCCATACGAGATGGTGGTGGTGTTGGTGGCCAAGCGTCACGTTCGGTCGCATTTGTCGGGTTCTCAACCGGGGGGTTACGCGGACCTCCTAAGGAGTAACGTGGAAATGTCCCAGGGAGGGGTACGTGGGGTGATGTCTAAACGTGTGAAATTGCATCACGCATGGGAGTCATCGGCGAATAATCACGTATGAATCTGCCAGTATAAAATAACTACGATGCAATTTTAAATCCACATGGGGTAACCCAGAACGATGTAGAAGACCTTTCTAGACTCACCCATTGATCGTAAAATAACGCGGTGCCCTTTCGATTTAAAGCTTTCGTGACTGCAGGGATTCATCTTCTTGGTTCTTTCGGTAAAGTCGCGTAGAAGGGAAATAATAAAATAATAAAAATAAAACATTAAATAATTCTCACGACGTTTCGGCCACAACGCAAGCAGCCGTCCTCAGGTGAAGACCAGGGCTGTCGGGGAGACAGCGTCTGCCCCCCCCCCAGAGTGACCCTGCGAGCGCGAACAAATGACCCCACGCGTGCCAGAGCGTCCGTTGAATTTCGTTTTTTATTCGCTTGCAGTTGCTTGCTAAGTCGGGATACCCCCCAACAAAATGGACAATTGGTTAAAGCATCGATGTTCATGGTCCACACGTTTATTTCGCAGAACCGTGTTAGGTTAGGCAAGGGCGGTGTTCGGTTGAAGCAAAACTCAACAAGGGGTACAGGAGCGTGGTTGAGAACCACTGATCTAAACAAATCTACTCCTGGGGGTGGCTTCACTGCTCGGTGTTGGAGCTTGGAACCAACAACGCAGATTCATGATTCATGTCCTTGATCCCATATAATTTGTCTCGTGGAAGGACCTCCAAACTGGCCAGGCATCTGGCAGTGCCCATACTTTAACCCACCACACGCGATTTTGCCGTCTGTAACCCATTTTGCCACTGCTGCTAGGTGGACCAGTGGCGCCGGGGTGCAGGGGAGTGGAATTCAAGAAACGTGGCCATTGTTTCAACAGCCGCACAGTGAGATAAAAACCCGGCGACCCATTGCCTTGCAAAGTGCAACGTGCCGTATCCACAACACCGGTGGGGCAGCATCCAAACCTGCCTCTGCGAAGTGCAAGAGGGATGGATATTCGCATTCCACGCGCAGGTGAAATGCCCTCCTTTCTCTCTCTCTATCTTGCCCTAAACCGCACCCACTTGGCAGCCGCCGACAAGCCCTCGTATCAACAGCGGTCCGTTTCGCGCCCAATGTATTGGCGGTTTCTAAAATAAGTGAGTTGGGTTAAAACTTAATTTGGAGCTTTCGTGACTGTGGTTCTGTGTTTTATCTCTCTCTCAAATTTAGCATTCTCAGGATGAACGTAACTAACCAGGGAGGGTGTTGACTGTTATGTTATCCGACTCTCTGTTGTATTAAATTACATTTCTAAGTATACTAGATTTGTGTTTCTATTTAATTTATACCTGGTGATGATTGCTTGTGTTGCAATCGAAACGTCGTATGCTAGTATTTAATTTAATTTATTATTTTATCTTTATACGTGACTTTACCGAATGAACCAAAGAATGAGTTGGGTTAGCCTGCTTCTCCGATGCCAAGTCTTGTAGAACACACCTTCACCCCCCCCTGCACCACCACTCCCCGCAGACACCCACCCAACCAACTTCCCCCGGCCACCGCCCCCGCCACGGGCGAGACAAAGAGGCTGCTGCTGCTGCTGCTGACGCGCTGATTGATGTCGTCTCGGCTCGTATTTATACGGCACCCACGGGCCAGTAGTCGCCTGCAGAGATCGCGAGCTGGTCGTCTCTCCGGCAAAGCCTCCGTCCTGCTTCTTAGCCCCGTTCTGCGCTTCCACGACGTTTAAAGTCATCTTCCCTCGACGTTCGTGAGGCGTCATCCGATTTGTTGCAGAGCCCCCCCTCCCCCAAACCCCCCTCCTCCACCGTCTTTTCTACGAGACGTCGCTCATCTCGCCTCCAACTCAAAACAGGTGACCTACATTTCTACATCCCTGCGGGCGACGCGATGATGTGATGTTTTGAGGATTTTTGTTTGAGAATTGTTATTCGGGTCACGCGGTGGGTGATAAAGAGGTGCGGACTGAAGGGTGGATGGTTGAAGGCCATTTCGGGCTTATCGTGTTAACTAGGTCTGCGTCTCCGAAAGAAGAGGAATGTCTATTATGTGGTAGTACATTTGCAGTTACACTTAAGTGCGCTTTTGTGTCCACACGTGGGGGGGGGGCTTATCTTACCTGTATATGCATGTGCCACACTGGAACCATTTGTATGATTTAACGCCACCTGTCACGATCTCGCAGGGCTCTGTGTACACTGTGACTTTACACCGACGCAACTCCAAATGCCTCCGAACGAAGTCACCCTGAGTGTGCCGAATCTTGTCCGAGCTCGGAAGTTAAGCGGGGGTGGAGTGTGGTGGGTACGTTGAGATGGGTGACTACGAGGGGGCTTGCCAGGTGTGATAGGCGTATGAGCTGCGAGGTGACCGGGAGTTGGCGGAGTTGAGTTCATAACTTCTCATTCTGGGGGTTTTTTTCCCCCGGATTTCCTCCGACGTGCCAATCAATCAATAAATAAACATATCCACATTGCATAGAGCACAATGAACGCACGTATTTTAGCGCTCGTACACAAAATATAATGAGATTTGAAATCCAAGAAATATATAACATTAAAATATATCAGCTTCGCCAACACGAATTAAAACTCACAAGAAGCAAGGTGAATACGCAGATTTGCCTTGAGCGCAGATTTAAAATGTTCCAACGGACAGGCCCTCCCTTATCCGACGATGTAGAGAGATATTCGTAACATGTGCTATGAAGAAGGGCTATTGCCCAAAACATCGCCGTTTACGTGTTTTCCTTTTGAGGCCACCGTTTCATTGACCAACGTGTTCTTTTTTTTACGTTTTACTTAATTATGTGGACCGTCCGACTCTCTATAGTTGCATGCGTGCGAGTCTGTGGGGAGCGGCATATTGCAGCTGTTAACGCGCTGCGCTACGCACCCGGTGAAACCGAGTTGGATTACCGCTCACGGCCAACACCGCTGACGATTATCTGAACCGATTATCTGAACTGGGCCTCCTCTAGGTCGACTCAGCCTCAAATGAGTAACTGGTGCCGTGCGTAAACAATCACCACTGCGGAGACAAAGGCGGCCGGGCGTGGTGTTGGCCACCCACCACCACCGTGTCCCGTGCCGGCCTTCATAGATGCTCGCAAGCAGCGCTTGCCCCAAAAAGTCTGTTCCAACGCTGTTAAACCTTTGCCTCTTGGCAGGTTCGTCATGAACGGGCTCGCCAACCACGAGCTGGTGCTCAACTCGGTGCTGGTGACGGGGGCGAACCGCGGCCTTGGACTCGGCATCGTTCATCACCTCCTCGAGCAGCAGCAGGCGTCTCCACGATTCATCTTCGCCACCTGCCGATGCGCCGACGAGCAGAGCGCAAAGGTGGGAGAGCGGGTGGAGCGGGCGGGTAATATACGGACACTGTGTGTGTTAAAAGGTAAAGATGAAGGTGCAGCCCTACAACTGCTGGGCCGGTCCTGGCCCATCCCCCTCCCCCCTTAACCAGTATATATACGGGGTAGTATCCCTTGGAATCTCTCATTTACTTGATTACAGCAAGCGTGCTGTGACGGTTCCACCTGAAGACGGAAGCTTGTGTTGCCTCCGAAACGTCGTGATTTTTATTTTATTTTTATTTTACTTTTATTAATTTAAATGTTTTTACCCACGTGACTTTACCGAAACAACCTAAGAATATGAATGCTTGCAGTCACGAAAGCTTCAAATCTAGAATTTCTGCAACTGCTTGCTTACAACCACTGCTGGCAGAAGGGACTCAACTACAGCGGGTAGGGGGTGGGGGGGTTCAATGGATTGACAAAGGGGGCCGTGCATTGTGCCGGACTTTGCCAGTGCGTGCACGCCACCGCCCAAATGTGCACGTGAATTATCGTGGATATTGGGGTGTATTGAACATGAAAGCACTCAACTGTGACGTTGAGGGCTTTGCGTAAGTTGATAATAACTCGGCCTACAGATATAAATAGTGAAATAAAATACACGAAATACAAAGTACATTGGCGTGGGGGTTTTCATTTTTTTGACCATTCTAAAGTAATGCAACAGTGGAGAGCACAAACTGCAATTCGGTTCAATTCTGCGGTGCCGCTGTTATATAAGTACTCGACTGTGGATAGACAATTTAACTTCCCTCCCCTCCCTCGCTCTGCCGAACACGATTGTCCACCTAATCTCCCCGGGGTTAGATGTACCCAGGAACCAGTGGTGAGCCGTAAATCGCTGCAGAGAAGGGCACGACAGATGCGGTCACCTCCTTCATTGAGGCGAAATTAAGAACGGTCTGCTGTGTGACTTTTGCGGTCAACAGAAACAGACAATGTCCCACGTGTGACAACATTGCCAACAATGACGATTCATAGCCCATAGATCAAATATTGACATAAAGCTTTCGTGACTGCAGGAATTTATATTCTTTGGGTTTTTGGGTAAAGTCACGTAGATAGGTTCAAATAAAATCATTGTAGTTTTTGGTTATTTTTTGTTATTTTATTTGAACCTATCTACGTGACTTTACCGAAAGACCCAAAATATCCATAGATGAAATCAACGAAATGGAAAGCGACTCCTGTATACGTGTACTGCATTGCTGTAGGATATTGCTATTTGTTTTTATTTTACCAGGTAAGGTCCGCTGAGCTACATAGCTATTAATTATTCAGAAGCGATCTGGCCAAAAATGATAGCTCAACGAAATGACTTCTCACGTGGGAATGTATAGCAAGACAAATACTCCAAACGAATGTTTATAAATGTGGAGGGAAACCCCGGACGACCTGGGGAAATTCCACGCGACCATGGGGAGAAAAAACATGCAAACTCAAAATATACAGCAGGCATTAGGGTCAGGATCGGGATCGGGATCGAACCCACGACATCTTGTATACACAGGCGAGGTAGTTAACATCTCGTCACCGGCCGATTCACAGGTTATGAATCACATGATCTAATACAAGAGTGTCGCTCAAAAAAAGAAGGGGAAAACGCCCTAAAGATAAATAAATACCTTTGCCCTGTCACTGGATATCTAGAGGCAAAACCTCTGTCCTAACACTAGAGATTTAGATGTAAGACCTCTGGTCTGATGCTCGGGATATGAAGGTGAAACCTCTGACATGACACGAGAAATTTCGAGGTAAAACCTCTTGTTATATGGATTGCATCTCGAACGTTAAGCTCATTATTTCTGGGCTGGTATCACCCAATAACACAAGATATCACCAGATGGTGTCCATCTCCGCCACAGTGCCACGGTTGCAAGATGTTAACTACCTCACGTGGTATACAGGAGGTCGTGGGTTCAATCCCGACCCTGATGCCTGCTGTATATTTGAAGTTTGCATGTTCTCCCTGTGGTCGTGTGGCTTTATTTCTGTATCCTCCGGTTTTTCCCATCCATATTTGGAATCAACATGCGTTTAGAGTATTCGGCTGATATAGATATTCATGTGATAGCTATATAGCTCAGTGGACCTTACCTGCTAGGTAAGTAAAAACAAATCATTACAAATATATATGGAACACGATGTTGCGAGGTGTTGAGAGAAGGCCCGCCGTTGCACCATGGCTGCTTGTTGGCATTGCGAGGTCGTGGGAGATGGCGACTGCCTTGGGGAGGAGGCCTTCATCCAGCAGTGA
Organism: Entosphenus tridentatus; assembly: GCA_014621495.2. Classification (NCBI taxonomy): domain Eukaryota; kingdom Metazoa; phylum Chordata; class Hyperoartia; order Petromyzontiformes; family Petromyzontidae; genus Entosphenus; species Entosphenus tridentatus. The sequence continues at coordinate 4,321,951 of CM025652.2, forward strand.
TGACAATGCCCGGTCTGTTTTTTGCATTTCTAGGAATTGCGGAATTTGGCGGAACACCACGCAAGCCTGCTGGTGGTGGAAATGGGTGAGCTTACATAAATATGACAGGGCTGTTTGTCCAGTTGAACGCCGCACACCACCCGCATCCGATTTGCACATGTGGCAGCAAACGTGCTTCATGAGTGGCTGGATCGTGCAGTGGTCAGGACACTAAACTGCTACCGCTGAGAATCTTGGGTAATAATCTGAGCAACCAGCAGTGGTTAAACTGCTTCCTCGTGTCTGCTCGTTGGTGGTCTCAGCCTGATCACCAGTCACTTACTCATTTTGATGTTTCGATTTAATTTTGCTTGTTCTAGCTGTGAAATTTACACATTTTGGTTTGATTTCCAACAACCGACACTGACCAGTGTGGTGAAGTATGGTCAAACAACCATATTGACCAACATTAGGTGAGAAGGCTTTTATTCAGCAGTAGATGAACAAAACGGCTGTATATGTACAAATACATAAACATAACACGTTTCATTTCTCAATTAGAATATATTCTTGGCTGCTGACTCGGCTTCATCCTTTCGGACGGCTGTGGTATTGCTGTGCTTTGACACGTAGAGAGAAACATTGCTTTAACTCGTGGAAACTAAATGCCGAGCACGTGAACACAGCCATTAGTTTTTGCCTCGTGAATCAAATCATTCTCACGTTTCGCTTTCCACTTGGCACGCTTTTCGCACAGACATCACAGACCGCGCGAGTGTCGAGCGGGCGGTGAGGGTGGTGGATGAGGCTGTCGGGGAGGAAGGCCTCAACCTTCTGGTGAACAATGCCGGGACTCTACAAACGGGCTCCCTCGGTTCACTGTCGGCCGACTCCATGCTGCAGTGCTATCATACCAACGCTGTGGCGCCTGCCATCCTTACGGAGGTACGGAGCTATGCGGTGCATGCGACGAGACCAAGGTGGTCCGGGTAACAACAGCCATGGACAAGGGGACGTGTAGCCCCGATTTAGCTGAACACACTTAAATAGGGGCCGTTGTTGTTTTCGCACTCGGGGTGCGCATTTTATGTATTGCAAAGAGCTTCGTCTCGTGTGAAGCAAAACCGAAAATGTTAATACACAGTGCTGGAGTTTTTGAAAATTAAGCAACAAAGTTAACATTGATTTTGCACGGCCATCGGTGACCAGGCTGAGTCCATCAACTCGCTTCACCTGAGAGCTCGATATAATTACTGGTGGCCAAATCCTACATTCGAAGCCTCATGCTCTGACCCCTGAACACTTAAGCCACCTGACCATCTCATAGCAGTGTTTCGAAAACTAACAGTCCTTCAAGCTAACATGGAAAAAAAAATATGTTGACATGCGCACGTTTGTGTGTTCAATCGTCGTTGTGTTTCGTTGCAGGCATTCCTACCACTGCTCAACCGGGCAGCAGATTTCAATGTGAAGCTGCCAATGGGCTGCCAAAAGGCTGCAGTGGTGAACGTGAGCTCTGAGGCTGGGTCTATCTCAAGTGTGCCTGGCAACTTCCACATCTCCAAGGTCTACCCTTACCGTGCCAGCAAGGTACTGTGTAGGAGGGATGTGTTCCCAATTTTTGGATGAATGTTCAAAATTTTAATTACAAAAAAATTGGACGCGATATTACATTTTGGATGGTCTGAAAAACTGTTTTATTTTGCATTCTTCCGAAAAATTGCGTCACTTCCGTTCAAAAGTAGTATCATGTGACGTCATGTTTATCTGAAATGTTTAACATCTAAACATCTTTAGATGAAAATTAGTTTTACTGATGAAACTTAATGTTCAGAATTTTTATTCACTGATTATTGTGAGCTGATAGGTTGTGAAAAAATATACTTTTGTTTATTGTGTTTTATGTGGAGATACATATACGAAAGAGACATCTGAGCATCTATTCTGTCATTTATATTCTCCACAGTGAGATCCATGATTCTTTTTTGGTATGAAGTATTACATTGCCTGTACCCTACACTGCCTGATCTGTGCAATAAAAAAGCCCCTCTATTTGCGTGCTGTACCTGACACAGGCCGCCCTGAACATGCTGATAAGATGCCTTGCCGAGGAGCTCAAGGAACAGGGAATCCTGTGCGTGGCCTTGCACCCAGGTTGGGTCAGGACCAGAATGGGTGGATCGCGAGTAAGTGGCTCCATTCGACGCACCCCACAGATGCCCCATTTGAAATGGCACCACTGGGTCTCGTGCGAAAGGTCTTTCAGCTGCAGTTAAATGGAGAGCGACTCCTGTATACATGTACTCCATTGCTCTAGGATATTACAGTTTTTTTACATTTCATCAGGTAAGGCCCACTGAGCTATATAGCTCTTTTTCAGAAGCGACCTGGCCACCAACGATAGCTCAACATAGTGGCTCATCACGTGGAAATTTATAGCAGCCAAATACTCTAAACGCACGTTTCTAAATGTGTAAGGAAAAACCGGATGACCCGGATAAAAATCCACATGACCACGAGGAGAACATGCAAACTCCAAATACACCGGTGTCATGGTCAGGATCGAACCCACGACCTCGTGCACACCAGGCGAGGTAGTTAACATCTCGCCACTGTGGATATGTATTGCTGCATGTCAGCGTTCTTCACTAATTTTCAAAGGGTGGCCACTTTCATCTCTAAGACATCATCAGTGTGAGGGGCCGCCACACATTTGAAACCATTGCGGTTTGACAGCACGATGATGGGTGGTGTCTTCACATGTTGTGTATTGTCAAGGGCCGCTCTTAAGGCCACCAGGGGCCGCCAGTGTCCCACGAGTCATCCAATGAAGAACGCCGCTGTGTGTCATAAGTGATGCACAGCATGTCAAAGTGTGATACGGCATGCTCAGCTTGCATTTTTGTCAATGAAGAAATATGATTTGTTACTAAATATTTCCCTCCACGTCTCATTTTTATTGCATAAATACACAGCCCTTTATCAATTTACTCCTCATGACATACTTCAATAACACTGGTCAACATACTTTTTCTGGCATAAGGTATTACAACGGTTTTAAGGTAATTTGGGGGTGCTGATTCCAAATCTGGCATAAGTTTTTTTCTATCACATCAGTTTTTTGAGATATCAAATATTGCATTTTCAATAAAAACTGCAGAAGAAAAATATTAAATAAATAAATCTACATTAAATGATATTATAAACACACCATCCTAAAAATACAGCACCATATTTTAACACTAAAGCAGTCACTGACTCGCAACAACTTGCAATCATAAGTGACAGAGTTAATTTCGGGTAAAATCAATGAAAATGGGGTATGCCGATAGCATAGATGTGATAGAGCAAATCTGAGATCAGATTTGGAATCAGCACCCTGAAATTAGTCTAAAACAGCTGCAAAAGTCCAGGCCAGAAAAAAATGTTTTTTTTTTGTTGACCAGTGTAATCTTGATCATTGTCCCTTGGTCAAAGAAGGACTCGGGACCAGTTCAAGTATTACTGCGAGCTCTGACACTGAACTCAGTGTCATGGGGCGCGAGCCATTTCGCATATATCGTAACATTTATTTTCGAATGTATTTCTCTTCTGCCAGGCACAGATAGGCATTGAAGAGAGCATCACCGGAATTCTCGGAGTCATGGCTTGCCTCACGGAGAAGGATAATGGTTCGTTCCTTGACTGGCGGGGTCAGACTGTACCATGGTGACTCAGCCAGCAACATGATCTCATACCTGTCAACCCCTTATCAGTGCCCTACCTTCTTACAGACCAATTCAGACCTTATTGGTTACCACGTGGCCTTACAAATCTCAATGTTCATCCTACAAAGTCCCATCACAAGGGAGAAACACAAACAAATAGACAAACAAATGTTGCCCGTATTGAAACGGCTGTACGCCGTATGGACCTGAAAACTCAGTTTTCCTGTACAAGAATACGGGGTAAACCGTATGGGTTGACACGGTATGTTATCCAAAAGACCACTGTCCCCAAAACCACCCGAAGATTTATAACGGCGCGTCAAATTCACGGCGTGCCGTTGTCTGGAACTCAAGAATTAAAGTTTGCGGAAGAGTTGTCAGTTTAACACGTAGGCTTTCGCGACCAATATTATTCATAATCAACGTTTTTGGGTTTAGATCGCGTTATTTATAAATGTGTCGTAACCCTCCACCACCCGACACAGCCAATCAGCAAAAAAGTGTCACGTTGACAAAAGACAAATAGTTCACTGCTTTAGCCCACCGGCGTGTTGAAGCGTGAAACCACAACATTTACAATTTCTTGAGTAGTACGACGTTTCGCTGGTAATTGCATCCAGCATCATCGGGCAATTCGCCAGAATGGTGAGGCTCAGCTCTGTCTCCCGTTCTAATAAGAGTTGTTTCTGCGATGGATGTGTGTAACGACGCAGCGAGACGGAGTTCCGAGTCGTGGGACGTAAATAAAGTTCATTAACAATGTATTTAAGCCTTGATTTTTTCCGCCCTTCCAACCCCTCCATCAATCTTCGCACGTAACATCCACGTGAGCTACAACGCCATCTCCACAACGTGTCACAACCGCGAACGTATACCATCTCTTAC